>OZ038493.1:31541658-31559158 GCA_964036315.1 Acanthosepion esculentum | reverse complement strand
ATATTCCTTAATTGCGTCATGACTGCCTATTATGCAAATATGCCTTCCATTGCATGTGTTTGTGAACTTTGTCGTATATTCAGCAATATTGTAGAAGCAGTTTGTTTAGTCATTTAAATGTGTAAGAATCTCCCTCTGCGTGTGTGTGTGTGTGTGTTCGACGTAACAGAGATCGGTCATTATATCGAAAATCGCGCCTCCGGTTACAGCGACACGTATTTTTCACGTGCAGGTCCTATTTTGATGCGTAAGCACCTTTGTTTTGAAGTGTGTGCATTACTGTAAATACTTTCTTTGTTATCAACCATAATAGTGGGACAGCCGGTGAGGTTCGAACTCACTACACAAGTAAATGATCTGCGAAAGTAATTAGTTTTAATTCTCTTTTACATACAGGAATTTCCAGAACTGTTATATATATATATATATATATATATATATATATATATATGTATGTATACGAGCTAAAGAGAGAAAGCGAGTGACATGTATGCGTATTAATGAAGATGAATGATGACAATTTTGAAAAAAAAATCTATTTTATTATGAAATATTTCGATGTTTCTGATGACACCGGCAAAACATAAAAATTGAGTATATATATAGCCTAAAAGTATGCATGAATATATATATAGCCTAAAAGTATGCATGAATATATATATATATAGCTTAAAAATATGCATGAATATATATATAGCTTAAAAATATGCATGAATATATATATAGCTTAAAAATATGCATGAATATATATATAGCTTAAAAATATGCATGAATATATATATAGCTTAAAAATATGCATGAATATATATATAGCTTAAAAATATGCATGAATATATATATAGCTTAAAAATATGCATGAATATATATATAGCTTAAAAATATGCATGAATATATATATAGCTTAAAAATATGCATGAATATATATATATATATATATATAGCTTAAAAATATGCATGAATATATATATATATATATATATAGCTTAAAAATATGCATGAATATATATATATATATAGCTTAAAAATATGCATGAATATATATATATATATATATATAGCTTAAAAATATGCATGAATATATATATATATATATAGCTTAAAAATATGCATGAATATATATATATATATATATATAGCTTAAAAATATGCATGAATATATATATATATATATAGCTTAAAAATATGCATGAATATATATATATATAGCTTAAAAATATGCATGAATATATATATATATATATAGCTTAAAAATATGCATGAATATATATATATATATATAGCTTAAAAATATGCATGAATATATATATATATATATATATAGCTTAAAAATATGCATGAATATATATATATATATATATATAGCTTAAAAATATGCATGAATATATATATATATATATATATATATAGCTTAAAAATATGCATGAATATATATATATATATATATAGCTTAAAAATATGCATCAATATATATATATAGCTTAAAAATATGCATCAATATATATATATATATATATATAGCTTAAAAATATGCATCAATATATATATATATATAGCTTAAAAATATGCATCAATATATATATATATATAGCTTAAAAATATGCATCAATATATATATATATATATATAGCTTAAAAATATGCATCAATATATATATATATATATATAGCTTAAAAATATGCATCAATATATATATATATATATATATCTATATAGCTTTAAAATATGCATCAATATATATATATATAGCTTTAAAATATGCATCAATATATATATATATAGCTTTAAAATATGCATCAATATATATATATATATAGCTTTAAAATATGCATCAATATATATATATATATAGCTTTAAAATATGCATCAATATATATATAGCTTTAAAATATGCATCAATATATATATAGCTTTAAAATATGCATCAATATATATATAGCTTTAAAATATGCATCAATATATATATATATATAGCTTTAAAATATGCATCAATATATATATATAGCTTTAAAATATGCATCAATATATATATATAGCTTTAAAATATGCATCAATATATATATATATATATATATATATAAAATGGTGCTATCCAAAAGTTTTGGCGTAATTAAACCAGATGATTTCTTCATCTGTCAATTTACCAAGCGTTTTGCCAGGTCTCGCCAATCATTCCACTGGAAAGCGAACTGTATTTCCTTTAACATCGCGGCACGTGAGTGCGTGCGTGAGAGAGAGAATCTTGTCAAAGATGACACTGGATATAACTATTTTCACTGTTACTGTTGTGTTTGTAACATGTCTATAGTATCCGAAACAAAAGTGAAGACGATGAGGCAAAGTTGTAATTTTATCAAAGACGCGTTGCAACGGAGAAATCTTATGTTCTCTTTGGCGTAATCAGTTTGCTTTTTATCAAACTTATGATGCCAAAGAGGCTAGAAATGCGAGAAAAGAATCTATTAGAACAGAATATACGGTTACATCTCGCTGTTTGAACGGTTAAAATGATAAGACCTGGTAGCCAATCCAATAGTACGTTTAAATTCACCCATCGAGGTACCAAAGAGGAAAGCTCATTACAACAATTGCCATGAAAATAATTATAGAAAATATAAAGAATCACGTAGTCAAGATGCCAGGTCAGGACCTATAACATTACAGACCCTTCTTTGGCTTTTGTTGAGAATCTTGAGATATATAACAGGAGCACCAGACCAGAAATGGCAGCAATATTCAATGCATGGATGAATGGCAGATTTATAAATGCGCAAGATGGATTCTGGCACTACAGTAAATCAACATTCTTAACAACAGACCGAGCAATCGATTAATATAAAAACACCACTTCATGTAAGTTGAGACTAAGATGGCTCAATAAACTACATTCCCGGAGGTTAACATCGACCATGGTGATAGAAGGTGCAAAAATGGTTCTCTAAAGGTAATGAAAATTTCAGATCAAAATTTTAAAAAAATAACAAAATATAACGACGTGTCAGAATGCAGACTCATTAATGTACCATCGTAAGTAAATGTACAAAAGGAAATGGACTGTGTGTGTGTGTCTCTCTCTCTCTCTCTCTATATATATATATATAAAACACGTGTTAATTCCTCTAAGTGCCGACGGTATGTTAAACATTCCAGAAGTAATACAAAAATATTTCTAATAGTGTGTCTAATTGAGTAGATAAGTTTTAAAATATATTGAAACTATTTATTACATTAAATCATGATGAAGGCGATACAGCCAGTTTTTCATTCCATAGTCGCCTTCCCGCCGCCGTGACGTAGCCCCCCTTCGCCTTTTCTATAAATATTTTCACTGTAATTATTCTGATGAGGTTTCCACGTTGGCACCTCGACTTCATGAATTTAACCGCAGTACTATACTTGCACGGTGGAGTAATGGATAGCGGCTTGGATTTAGGAATCGGAGAACCGAGTTCGAATTCCAGTCGAATCCGTTACATTCACTTATGTGCTAATACCCTTCTCCCCCAGCTATGGGTAAATAGCAGGACAGACCGGGTTCTATAGATTCTTGGATGGCAACTGGTCTACCGCAGAAAGAAATGGCAACCTACCGCGGGAAAAAAAATCTGCCTCGTATCGAAAGATACATGATCGTCTAAGCGTGTATCACGCATGGCACATAACTGACTGACTATACTTGCAGCTAGGTCTTATAATTTCATAGTTGAAATCGCTAATTGTTCTATCTTAATGGTTTCTTTCCCCGCACTTCTCTCTTGTGGAACTTTCTAGTGATTTTCTGCTTTACTGTCAAGTAGAGTTTTCAAAAATCTGAATACAATGTCAATCTTGTTTTCTTGGACCCGGTTCTTTTATTGCTCTATTCCATTCACTTTCAGTAACCCCCCCCCACACCGTTTTTTTTTTTACAATTATATTCACTCAGTACAAGGCTCGGAGCCACTCGTGCTAGAGGGTTATAAAGTAAGAGGCATAGCTTATGCGGATATGCGGGGAAGATAACGGTTAATCAGAGACTAACAGGTTAAGATTGTAGTGATCTGGGAAGCATCCTCTTGGGAGTCGGTTTCACAGAGCAGCGGTACGCGGGAAGATGCTGCTCGAGTGAAACTTACTTCACACCAAGGAAATACGGAGAGAACGAGGGCGGTTCGCTGGAATAGGCGTGGCATGACAGGTCTTAGCTGTGAAGGGTAAGAACGGTTAAAACTAAAGAATGTAGTTCGCCTGAACACTTTCCATGGAGATAGCGATAGAGCATCGCGGCGTTTCGTCTGTGAGTCTTACTGTAGCAGTACAGGGAACCGACCATTTTTCCAGCCTCTTTTAGCGATGGATCGTATGTATGAGTTCCAATTGATATCAGGGGTTTGTGGTAATAGGGGCTCAAAGAATGGAGCCTACCTGAGGGGACGTCCGTTAATCGTGACTGGTGATAATTCTGGGCCCTATCGGCGATGATGGAAGAATGTCGCTAGTTTGGTTTTCGATGCATTGAATATAACCAGTTTTCTCTCCACTGAGCTGTTAGAACTAGGCCAAAAGAGAGCTCAATTGCCAGTCTCTGGTCATCTAGCGTTTTGGAGGTGTACCCATATCTAGGATCATCAGCATAGATATTCACAAATGATCGGAGAACTGTTTTGCTTATGATTAACACACACACACACATTATATATATATATATAAGTGAACATTGAAGTCCAGAGGCGACAGACTGTTTCATGCTAAACGCAATCATCAAGCCACATGCGTTGTATTTTTCTCGACAATTTATATATACGGGTCAAAATTGCATTGTGGGTAGTCTATTCTAACAGTTATTTTGGCGGGAGTGGTTTGTTAATTTGTTTATTTTATTTATTTATTTGGATTAATTTATTTTACTTGTTTTTGTTTATTTTTTATTCTTTTCAATTTTAAATAACGTACTAATATATATATATATATATATATATATATATATATATATATATATAGAGAGAGAGAGAGAGAGAGGTTTGTTTTACGGCTTATCAACCCCTCGTGAGTCATTTAAAGCAGAGACATTCTTACGTTTCATAAAAATATTTCTTTTCTTTTTTTATACCCAATCATATGGCATCAACTATTTATTTACTTATTTTGTTTTTTTTTCAAACTTACCATTTCAGCTTTTTTCCCCCAATGACATGGTATCGACTACTTTAGTTGGTTGATTGGTTTATATATAGATATATATATATATCCCATGCATGAAACGAGTAGTAGTCAGCGAATGAAGAGTTCTTTGTTGCTTATCCGCTCCGCTCATGGAATTCTCACTATCCTTCTGTAGAACCACGTTTCTGTTACACCCAGTTCTTTCTTCATTTGTGTGGACTTGGTCCAGCAGTAACTATCATATAGGAGAATTGATATTACATAACAGTTCAGTATGAATTTTCTTGTTTCTTCATACTTTGTATGGCAGAAAAGAAACAAACAACATTTATTCATTGACTACTACAGTTTCGTCCCCAGGATATATATATATATATATATATATATATATATATGTGTGTGTGTGTGTGTGTGTGTGTGTGTGTGTGTGTGTGCAAGATCTGTGTGCTGTGTCCCCTCAAGAAAGGCCATTAAAAAAACAAGATTGACTGAAAGAAGCAAATAACCCCCCACCTGAAAACACACACACACAATGTATGCAGATATTACCTTTCTATAATGCGCATAATTGATTATGTCACATACACCCAAACATACCTATATGGCATGACAGTTATAATGTGATCTGTTTGCGTAAAATAAGCATATGATTATGTCATATCTAAGTTTGTTCCACTCTAAATGCGCAGGCAAATGCTGTTTGAAACGGACATAAGCGTCATAGAGTTGTGAACATATGATTTAGTTGTTTGGTAGCAATTAAGAGCCAATGAAGGAGTGGGAGGAGAGACAGAGTGGGAGGAGAGAGAGTGTGAGAAAGAAAGAGAGAGGGATGAAATAAAAGAGGGAGAGATAACGAAGATAAAGAAAAACGCGTTCTTTGTGCGTGTGTGCAAGCGTATTCATGTGTGTACGTGTGTTCGTCGCAGACAACCGAAAATTCAGCACCTGTCCCCACCTCAGCGTCCGCCTTAATATCGTCTATTCTGAATGCGCCGTTCAGCTCAGTCACCTCCAGTCCAGATCGAGAAGTTATCGAACGCGCTGGAGACTGACTACTGCTGCTGCTATAAAAACAGTAAGGAACGTAGTAGTGGTAATAATAATAATAATAACACTTAAGTAAGAAGAGAAAGTAAAGAAAGATTGGGAAATCGAGAAAGAAACCTCCAAACAAAAGAATACAAAAGGAAATACTGAAATATTGGGATGGCTTACTGTCGCTTGATCTCCAATAATAAGCACCAACATCACTCGCTTGAAAATATTAAAAAAAAAAAAAAAAAAAAGAAAAAAAGATATTGAAGCGAGATCTGGTGTCACTTGATGTGGAGAGAATACTGCCAGATGCTGTCTTGAGTCCCGTAAACTAACATAACGAAAAGACTTATTGGACAGTTGTGTGTCGAGGGCAAGATAGTCTCTAACGGAACCGAGGAAATCAGGAGTTTTTTCTTCGCTGGAGCACCCACCACGCACCCTCCGACGGTCAGAAAGTCCAGTCTGACCTGTTATTTACCCCTAGCTGGCGGGGTGGGGAGAATTGATGGCTTCATATTTTTCCAAGCCAAGTGTATTTGTGAGAAAGTAAACGTTACGGACTCGGCTGGAATTTGAACCCGGCCGTTGGCGATAACCAAGACAGAAAAAATACACACACACGAAATATATATTCGACGGAGAAATGAAAAAAATAAACATATGATAACCTTACTAAAAATCGGAATACTGAAAAGAACTGGGGTATTGAGGAGGCTTGCTATCACTTGATCTTCAACGATAAGCTAAAATTAAACGTGCAAATAATAATATTGAATAGATGAAAGTTATATCCATAATTACTAGAGTACTAGGAATCATACCAAAGAGCTTTAAAAGATTAGAATTGGAAATAACAGAAATTATTCAAACATTATTGTTGAAATCAGCAAGAATGCTGAAGAGACTTTCTGTCTCTTGATCTCAAATGAAAGCCAGCAACTGGATCATTAAGAAGACTTGTTTTTTTATCATTCTTTTCTGTATTTCTTTAAAATATAATGTATCAGTATTCAGAAGTATGTTTGTAATGCCATGTCCCTTCAGGACGTAAGCGATTATGGCTGTCCACAGATTCCTTTGCCTTATTTTCTGAGAATTATCAAGTCTTCTTGAAAAAAAAAAAAAAAAAAAAAAAAAAAAAAAAAGAAAGGATTGCTTTTTTGTTATTTTCACTACAGTTTGGACTCCACTGGCTCCCATCCAAACATAGAGAGTCCGATCTAGCTGGGTCACGAGAGGACAGGTGGGTTCATGCCTTTCCCAGTTATACAAGTGCAAAAGTGACAGTAAAAGACTAGATCAGAATTTGAACACTGTTCGCCGAGTCTCCGAGGATAACTGTTACCCCCTCTGCATATCCATAAGTTGAGTAACACTTCGTTAAGTTATATATAAATAAAGATTATTATATTCAAACTAGCATAACAGGCGTAAAAAAAAAAAAATACTGAGTTTACTGACCTATGGATCAGTTCTTCTGCATCAGATTAAAGGTTGACTTCCCGCCTGGGGGATCACGGTGTAGTATATGTTTCACTTACTCTGCCGTCTTCCTCTACCATAGTGCTATATGCGGACGGATTACGTTCTAGAAACATCGGAAATCTGATTCAGGAGATTCCAACCCTGTAGCGGCACCTCCTCTAATGCATTTAAGAAGGACGATCTGATTACTCTGACGCCTAACGTTGTAGTGATTGCAGGGTCTCTGCCTAAATATTCCCACGGAATTTACTACCACCTGACTATCGTATTCGAGGATACCTGTCTGCTAGGGCGGCTAGCCAATCCCTATTGCAGACGCTCGCTCAGGCACATTTATGTTTGTTCAACACCCATAGAGCCCACCTGTGATTTATATTGCAACTATGCTGAACAGACCTTAGCTACAGTTTCTGGGAAAGAGCGTGTTATCCAGTGTGATCAGCAATTTGAACAAGGCCAGCACACTCAAGCCCTCGGCCACGATGACTTGTGACTTCGTGCTAGCACAGCTATCGACGGCACCCAAAGGTTCCGTCTACCCAATTTCAACCACTAGGTTTGGGACAACCCGTGGTATGGTTTTCAGGCACTTTCCAAAGGTTCCGCACGCTGGGATCGACCCCTCCAGGCCGATAACATCAGAAAGTCTCCTTCCTGACAAATCGACCATTGTGAGTTTCGCACCTGCTATATTCTTCTGACCCTGCACCAAAAAATTATTAATTGTCATATAGGAAGAAAATGAGTAATTACCGACACCGAAGTTCGAGCGTGACACTCTGGTATCATGTTTTTCGCCTGGTGTATAAATAGCGGTGTCAGGCTACTGAGTGGGGTGACTATTGAGTGGAACTATCCAGTCGAATTAGTGTGAATTATTGTGCGTCGATGATTTGGGTTTTGATTTAGGATTTATCAGACGTTAAGCCGTGCCGCACTACTAACAAGGTATTCACTGAAATCGTTAATTATTTTTGGTTGACTTTTACTTCTTTGTTCTTGTTAAGTATTTATTTGCGGTTGTAATTAAATACTGTTTTATCTTACCATTGACGTTTTGAGTTTCTGTCTATATTTCTGAGATGAGGTATTATGTACACTATTTACATTATTCGGACTATTGTCGTCATCTTTGTTGCCATATTTATCACAACGTTTCGGTCGTTGTACGCTCCGGCCTTCGTCAGGTGGTTGGAATGTTGAACTGAACCCTTTATTTCGCTCACTGGGGTAGACTGTTCTAGATCAATGTGCCATGTCTAGTTATCTCCTGTTAATTCCCTCCACAGCCTTAACCAGGTATTGAACTCACACTCTTTGGGTCCTGTCACTGGATCTAACTAACGCCTTTATCCATTGTGCCATGTGTCCCTGTTAGTGTTATAGGTCCTTACCTATAACTACAGAATGAACTCTTCCTAAAACTATGTATACTACGCCTCTCAAGAGAGAGGGACGAATCGAGTCGAGCCGATAGTAGTTCACTCCAAACCAGACTGACAGTCATACTAACACCTTCCACATCTTGTATTATTATTCCGTGTAATATATCTTCGTTATTTCTACTCTTGTGTTCGTGTTGTTCTTCCTTGGTCCTAACCTGGGCCGTAACAGTTAGATCCAGTGACAGAGTGTGAGTTCAATACCTGGTTAAGGCGGTGGAAAACTTGGAGAGGGGGAATTAACAGGAGATAACTGGTAACCGAGATCCATAAGACATGGTGCGTGGAACTAGAACAGTGAGTGAAATAAAGGGTTCAGTTCAACATTCCAACCACCTGAAGAAGGTACAACTACCGAAACGTGATAAATATGGCACCAAAGATGAGGACAATAGTCCGAATAATGTAAATAGAATCTTGAGTTATACTTAATTATTAACGGCCACCTTACGTTACAAAATGAATGCAGTATGTTTACGCAGGAAGAGTATAAAAATAGGCATTCCTGTATATGGGAAGATGATCTATTTGGAAGAATACAAACGACGGGGATTTGATCATGTAAATCACAAGACGTCTGGTGGTGTAATAATAACGGGACTATGATGATGTCACTTGTTGTGAGGGCGCTGGAAGAGGACATTGGCGAACGCCCGCGTTGATCGCCTAGGAGTGACCATTAAAAATTACCTTCAGGGACCTACCAGTTAGGAACGACTTTCGGAGAAAGTCTGAAACCAACCAGAAAACAGTATTATTGAAAACAGCTAAGAGAAGAGCGTTAAGTAATGAGAAGATTTGCAGTCACTTAGTTTACGCTGTAGGTTATTAGTTATTACTAGTGTGAATGTAAAAGGAATGACGACTACTACAAATAACAATAATGACAGAAAAGAGAAATACTCACATAGATAAAAATGAGAATACAAAAAAGAAAGATTTACAACAGTAAAATAGATTCATAATAGTAATACCGTGGAAAGTGCTGGAGATTTGAGGATACTACCAATCTGTTATGGTCATAAAAAAGCGTCATCCAGTTCACACCCTTTCCTGATTTTTTTTTAGCATGAGTAGAGATTTATCCCTTGTTTCCTTTTTAGAATTGGGTTTCTGGTCACTTCTAAAGTCTTTTTCACTCCCACTACCTCCTTGCGTACTAGTGGCGTCATCGACTTGCCTGGGGTGAATTGATTAAAAAAATATAATAATTTATCAAAACATATCATGTGACTGATATACTCTTGCCAGATAGGTTGTAATGATGGCTATATTAGGATTCCTATATTTGTACCCCAGGCTCACTTTGTTGGCGTGCTGCACTCCCTCAATAATAATAATAATAATAATAATAATAATAATGTGGTTAGTATAGTAATTTTCCAAGCGTATCTTAGATGTGGCATAGTATGGTGCACCCAGTGAGGATCGAACTCACTACTCAGTCGTAAATGTTCTAGCGAGACACAGCTTGCTAACCATTACACCACGCCGAGGTGCCCAAATGTAGTTGATATATACTTGTGTGTCATAATGGGTACATTGGGATTCGTACATTTGTATTTCACAGTCACTTCGTGGGTATGCTCCTTTCTCACACAATATAATGTTAATAATGAAGAAGATTGTTAGCGCCATGGTACTAATTGAAGCAAACAGTGTCATTACATCAATGAACTATTTCAAATAAAAATATGTGAAGATATTACATAAAAAAAATATGAAAAGGCAAACAGAATTAAGACCGCGTTGATATTATACAACGTCTTTTAAAGAAAAGAAAAGAAAAAAGAAATTAGGACAACTTTCAAAAGAAGCCATACAAACGAATGGCACTGAAAATGGTAAGACAGAGCTCCGGGTCTCACTTCACTGTAGTGAGCTAAAAATTCTGGCCTTAAAGCAAAAAGCGCGTTAGTCATGGCAATGAGACTACCAACTTTCTCATCCTTATCACTGTTGTTTATTTCGTCTATTAACATGGACAGAATGGCGGTTCTGAGATACAAGAGGATGGGCCGGAAAGAAAGGCCTTTTCGTGTGCCGGCTCAAAGGAAAGATAGAGTTAATCAAAGACTAAATAGTCAGACAGACAGGAACATGCACTCGCAAGACATCCCTACCCAGGTCACTGGCAACGCACTTGTGCATACACCGACGCACGCATAAAGGCTGCATGTTCTTTATGCAGTTGCCTTTTGTTGTTCAATGAATTTTTTCTTTGCATCTATTTATCATATGCAGAGGGTAATCGCACGAATATGTAGAATTCTTTGCTTCCCTTCTTCGTCCAAACTCGCGTGTGCCTGTGTTCGTGCATGCATGCATGCACCATATATATATATATATATATATATATATATATATATATATATATATATAATGCTCGTGCGAGGTAAGGTGCTGAAAAATGTTTGGTCTAGATGATATATGATCATTAGGCCAGGTTATAGCGGGTTGGAGATTTGACAACCTTCTTTCGTGTGTGTGTGTGTATAAATATATATATATATGAGAGAGTGAGAAAGAGATAAATAAAAATAATGTTCACATAGGTGTGTAATCTGAAGATCCCACTGAAACTTGAAACTAACATTAACCATTTTAATTTCTGAACTGTCTATAACTATGAATGTTCAACTTCTAATAGCGAACACTCTCCTATAATTTTGATATGTTCTATTAGGTACTGTATCCCTTCAGGACGTAGGCGATCATGGCTCTCCATTTCTTCTTGTTCCTTGTAGCTCTCAATAAATTGTCTTTTTGTTATTTCTACCATACCCTGTTAAGTATGTCAAGCACCGCTTTCCCTTGTTTCTTTTTCTCTTTATCCCCCCTGTGAGTATCAGATTTTCCAAGCCCCCCTTTCTCATTACGTGTCTCAGAAATTTCAGCTGCCTCTTTCTGATGTTAAGCATAAGTTTCCTCTTTGTTTGCATCCTCCCCAAAACCTCATCGTTGCTCACATGTTCGGTCCATGGTATCCTTAGCATCTTTCCGTAGAACAATATCTATGTTGCTTCGAGTCTCTTGTTCATCTTTGAGGATACCGTCCTACATTCGCAGCTGTAAAGGATCAGTTCAGCACTCTTTTCTTTGTTACCAACGAAACTCATGTCTCGTAACACTGCCTAGCTTTTGGAATGCGTCTTTGGCTATCCGAATACGTCTTCGGATCTCAGCGTCGCATTTACGGTCCTCTGTCAGAACACTTCCCAGATATTTAAATTTCCGCATCTGCTTGATTTTAATGTACCCGACAACTAAGACAAAACAAGTTATTGGGAAAGCTTCCAAGAACAGCCATAACAAAACTAAGCTTGGCAAAAAAAAAAAAAAAACACCCAAAAAACAAAAAAAACACCCAAAAAAGAAAAAACAAAAAACACCAACAAAAAAAAAAAACACCCCAAAACAAAAAAAAACAAAAAAACAAAACAAAAAACAAAAAACAAAACAAAAAAACAAAACAAAGCATAACAAAACGTAAAAAATAAGTAAATATCTAAAGCAAAATCAAGAAAGGAAAACACAAGAAAAAAATATGACATCTACTTACGCAAAACCTGAAGTGCTCAATGTCTATAAAATTAGACTAAGACATAATAGCATACTCAGAAACGAAACCGCACTTAAGGATTCACATCCAAATTGTTTCTCTGAGTAACGATTTTGACATGAGTGCCTACCTGCTGTTTGGTTTGTTAGTAATTCTCAAATATATACTAGTGTGCTGAAAAGTTTTCATTCCCCTTTCCTATATATATATTTATATATATATATGTAGGCAAAAACATGAATGCATACATGTATATATAATAGTTAAGTTACAGGAATTTCAAGATTAGATTTTAAATTATATAAAATACATAAAACAACCTAAATAACCTAACCCAAGAACAAACGCACACAAACTTGTATGTGACGATGTAGCTATCAATTCTCTTGTACGGTTGTGAAACCTGGGCAGCATATATCAGGCATATCCAGCATCTGGAAGGCTATCATAAAAAATGCTTACGTCAGATACCGAAAATGTCGCGCTACAAAGAGCAAAGATTTCGCGCACTGAGTCTATAGTTATGAAATTGAAACTCAGATTGTCTGTTTACTTAGTACACTTAGAGAAGAGACGACTTCTCCCCAAACACTGTATGGCGAACTGGTGCGAGGTAAACATGCAAGATCAACATAGACACCAACGTTTGAGAAGATCTTGCATGTAAAATGTCTATTTGGAACACTGCTCACGACTTGTATTTATGAACGATTTTGAGAAAGACAAGATTGAATACGCACTGCTAAAACGGGATGGTCGCTACATGGTGAACGTAAGTCCTCTCGCAAGAAACGGCACTAAAAACCCTTACCTTTTTAGGCTAGCTTGATTAATCGCACACGTAACTACAATGAGAGCTGAATCTCTGACTATGCTGTCAAGCCTGATTTCACTTGTAATCTATGCAAAAAAGTGTGCAGATGTTCTGATTGGCCAATTCCGGACACTTTATTTATTGCTGCCTTTATTTGGTCCATTTCGGTAGAGTACTAGTCTAAATTCAATTTCCGATTTGGCGGAAGGAGTTCTATAGTTTTTGTTCACTTGTGAGACAAACAATTTCACTGGCTTTCTCGACGGTTCTTTGATGTTCGCTTTGGCATCAATAAATCTCTTCTTTCCTCTTTTCGATCTCTTGTGCTCTTACCATTCGACCACCACAGAAAACCTACTCTTGACTATGCGGTGATCGTAGGATCTTAAACAATTCAATACACATACGAAGTCTTTTGTTTTTCTTTATTTGCTTTTTCCTTTAGTTCTCCAGCCACAAATTCATAGAACTATTTTCATTCCACTAGATGCACAGCATCATGTTCTTCGGGTGCAGACTGGCTTTTGGAGATTTGTTTCATATTCCCGCGAACTTTTCTTCGCGTCACATTGTTATAAACAAGCCGTTTTAGGTAGCTTGTGGGCCATCTAAAATATATATATATATATATATATATATATATATATAATAAAAAATGGGGCGCTTCTTGTTGCGTTTGAGCAGACAATACTGCTCATCATTTTTTTTTTCTCATTAAATCGCGACTCGTCAAAACCGCAGGACTGCCAGGAATATTTTCGTTTTTCCCAATCAAAATTTCCACTTTTAAATCTAGTGAATGCCTTACGTATTATTACCCTCATATTTTATTTTCAAAAAAAAAAAAAAAAAAAAAAAAAAATAATAATAAGGGAAATAGGAAGCTGAAAATGTAAGACATAATTATACAAATAACATTGATATATGTGCACAGGAAGTGCGTTAAGTTAGTCAAAGACTCTAAGTTTATGTAAATAAAGTTCGTTCATGATCGCCTATTCTTTTTAATTTTTTATATATATTTTTTTTTAACACGGGACGGGAAGTGTGACATCAAAGACCGAAGGCAATTTGGAATATCGAAATAGAATCCAGACAAAAAGTTGCCAAAAAAGGTCACCAGAAAAAAAAAATGTAACAATGTCAGCACTGGTTCTGCTTTTTCTTTAATAGACATTTTTAACCCTAAAAACAGTTTCAATAGTGGAAATCTCGGATCTCAGCTGTTGTGGATTAACAATATTTGGATTTCGTGAAAAATAATTTTTACGCTTCCTGCCATGGAATTTATTGACAGTAAGAAGCGTGGTGCAAAAATATGATTATAATAGGTTCATCTATAACAAACATGTCACTCGCAAAACCAATTTGTGATATTTTTCCTGTGACTTTTTCCTACGCTTGACCACGGCGAAATATGTCTTACGATAAGAAAAAATAAATACGAAACAAGAAAATTTCGTTAGAAACAAAGAAAAGAATATTGAACTGTTCTGTAATATCAGTTCTATAGGACAGTGGATGCTGAAAGATTTTCTCACAGATGAAGAGAACTGAGGTAGCAATATGGTTCGATTTCTTCATGACATGTCCAACGTAAGCCATTCTGAATTGACATTTCACGAAGACTTTTACCAATCTTTACACAAAACTTGATGTTAATCCGCTGCTTCAGATTATATACACTTACTTTTCGCTTACAGTATGACATGAACACGTACGATTTCCGCTACTGCTCGACTACGAATGATTCATTTGCTCTGCGTCTCAAGAAAGCGGACGTTGAAACATGTACAGACGTGCTCGCCTATATGTATTTGTTCATTTGTTGACTATACACTGCCAAACCCTTTCCTTTAGAGCCTGGTGTGCATAATTATTACACACTGGGAAAAGTAATCTCATTTTCTTTTCATTGTAGAGACCTTGTGCGGTGTAGGATTATAATTTCCTCTTTGGTATTAATGTCCAGAAAACAAAATTGTTTGTGCGCTTTGAAAAATCAGTTTTTGCAACAAAAAAAACAAAAAAAAAAAAAAATGATTTTGGTTAAATATGTATTTTCTGCTTTTCATATTATCTTTTCGTTGTAAATTCACTAATAATATCTATTTTTTTATGTTATACTTTTATAATTACTATGACGTCGTTACCATACATAACAATGTCGCTAAAAATGAACTTTGATTTGTGTGAATACTGAAGAAAAAAACAAAGATATTTCAAAATACGCATTTCTTTCACCTTGGTGTTAAAATTGAAATAATTGTATTTTGAAGTAATTTTAGCACAAGCGAAACTAAAATGAAGGATTTAAGATGCTGAAAATACCATGGAGTGCGTAAGCTACAAAGGGGGCACTTTTAATTAGAAACTGAAAGAGCTGAAATTTCTAGGGTACATGAAGAAAGAGGACTTGGAGAATTTGACACTCACAGGACATACTGAAAGCAAGCGGGATAGACAAAAGGACCGAATAACCCATCTAACGTGCTTGTGTAAACGGATGGCAAATCAGAAATTGGGAGGGATAACGAAAAGACGAACATTACTCAGAACTACAAAGAAATTGTGGAGAGTCATGATCATCTACGCCATGATGAGTTGTTGCATATAAAACATATTAGTTCTACACTGCTTAAAAAAGCCGACTGAGACCAAGTGAACAGAGCGATTTCTCTCTGAAGACATGGGAGCATTACAAACTCTCTCTTATAATAGAGGCATGCCAAAAGAAAATTGAAAAGTTAATGAAAACGCTACTATAATTTTAGACATGCTTTTAAATCCTTCATTTTATTTTAGTTTCGCTTGTGCTAAAATTACTTCAAAATACAATTATTTCAATTTTAACACCAAGGTGAAAGAAATGCGTATTTTGAAATATCTTTGTTTTTTTCTTCAGTATTCACACGAATCAAAGTTCATTTTTAGCGACATTGTTATGTATGGTAACGACGTCATAGTAATTATAAAAGTATAACATAAAAAATATATATTATTTGTGAATTTCCAACGAAAAGATACTATGAACAGCAGAAAAAAACATATTTAACCAAAATAATTTTTTCCTTTTTTTTTTTTTAATTTTTTTGCAAAAACTGATTTTTTAAAGCGCACAAACAATTTTGTTTTCTGGACATTAATACCAAAGAGGAAATTATAATCCTACACCGCACAAGGTCTCTACAATGAAAAGAAAATGACATTACTTTTCCCAGTGTGTAATAATTATGCACACCAGGCTCTAAAGGAAAGGGTTTGGCAGTGTATAGTCAACAAATACATATAGGCGAGCACGTCTGTACATGTTTCAACGTCCGCTTTCTTGAGACGCAGAGCAAATGAATCATTCTTAGTCGAGCAGTAGCGGAAATCGTACGTGTTCATGTCATACTGTAAGCGAAAAGTAAGTGTAAATAATCTGAAGCAGCGGATTAACATCAAGTTTTGTGTAAAGATTGGTAAAAGTCTTCGTGAAATGTCAATTCAGAATGGCTTACGTTGGACATGTCATGAAGAAATCGAGTATTTTTGGGAGTTCAAAAAGGGCGTGAAGTTAGGGAATAGTCAGCACAGAGATCGTAATGTTGTCAGCTGAAAGTTTGAAATGAATGTAGGTTCACGTGGTGATTTTTAACCGTAGCTAAGATATGACACCAGGCCGGAAGTTTGAGACACACGGTGAGTATTGAACTCACTATTCAGTCGTAATGTGGGTTTATGTGTGATGACTATAAAAAAACATGACTTTATTTATAGCATTTTAAAACGTGAGCGCCTAAAACATGTCTGAAGTGTGTGTGTGTGTGTGTGTGTGTGTGTCATATCACGCTGAGACATCGGTTCTTGAACGATCACCGAAGTTACGCAACGTCGAGTCGGGTCGTTACTTAGATGGGTGACCGCTTCGGAATAGCAGGTACTTTAATTTTGGACGTGCGGATGGTGTAATCGATAACGGATCGCGATTGGAGTGCAGAGTTCTAATTCTAGTTGGGTTCGTTATATTCACTT
>OZ038493.1:31491658-31534158 GCA_964036315.1 Acanthosepion esculentum | reverse complement strand
TATATATATATATATATATATTAGTTGAAGGGGAACAGTGGAGTAATGGATAGCGGCTCGGATTATATGAACAGTGTGGGACTGAGCGTATATGCGCGTCATTCCATTACATTCACTTACGTGCTAATACCCTTGGGAAAGGTATGAATCCTCCTCTTCTCCTCCCAGCTATGGGTAAATAGAAGGACAGACCGGGTTCTATAGCCTTGGATGGCAACTGGTCTACTGCAGAAAGAAATGGCAACCTACTGCGGGAAAAAATTCTGCCTCGTCACACATGTATCGAAAGATACATGATCGCCTAAGCGTGTATCACGCATGGCACATAGCTGACTGATTCGCGGTACTTATTGGGAAGCGCTCAATATCAGTGATAGAGCTAACATAGTTAGATTGATGTAAGTTTGTGACTCTGGGTTTCACGCGCTTTGCGATCGTCAGACAAACTGATTACTTTTGAAATTTTGGATTTATTTATGGTTGCATATATCGGGAGGAAAAATTATCGTAGGAACGCCACTCATACACACACGTTCACGCAAACAAACATATGAACAGTGTGGGACTGGGCGTGTATGCGCGTCTATATGTACGCAATTAGTCGCTGTATTCAATGTTAGAAATTGTGTAGCGAATTATATATATATATATATATATATATATATATATATATATATATATATATAACGAAATGGACTAAGTCCGACAATTATTTGAAATATATTTTATTGTTATAAATGGACTAAGTCCGACAATTATTTGAAATATATTTTATTGTTATACGTTATTTATATATACACAAATATTTAAGTAAATGTTCTATTTATAATAAACAGTAAACAGTATATTTGTGTATATATAAATAACGTATAACAATAAAATATATTTAAAATAATTGTCGGACTTAGTCCATTTCGTAATATATATATATATATATATATATATAATTCGTTACACAATTTCCAACATTTAACACAGTGACATATATATATATATATATATATATATATATATATATTAGATGCTAGTTCCCGAATATACAAGTTTGTTAGAATAGAGAGCTAACCTCATGCATATTTGTGCTTCAACATCTTCAGAGCTGACCTATGGTTTATATTGCAACTATGCCGAGCAAACTTTAGTGACATTTTTGGGAGAGAGCTCATAAATTTTAACAAAACCAGTCTGTTGAAAAGACACAGGGAGACTAATATAACTACTTGTATTATTAGTAAAAAATACATAGAATATAAAATGCTTCTGATAATCGAGAAAGTAGTTTCTGAAATCAGAATGTCATGTTCAGAGTTTTTGTTTCCGCCCAGTGGTACGGGTGTTTTAATTAGTGCAATGAAAAAAAAAATTATCTCGAACTCTACAAACCAAACTGAATTAGCCAGTTCAACGTATTTCAATTTTCTTGTTCAGCTGACAAAATAAAATACTTTAACAGTTTATACAGTTTCAGTGGCAGAGAGCAGAAAGAAAAGGTGACAAAATTAAGCGGAACAACAAGTACTTTGAAAGTGTCGCTATGCGTAATTGTTCGCATCAAGTACAAATCGGAAAAGTGATTTTTCAAAAAATAAATTTTTTAAAAAATCCTTGATCACTTGAAATTTTACAAATTATAGATGAGAGAAAGAGCTTGAAAATCTGAGCTAGGAAAAAGCAAAGAACGCGTGTGGTATTGGATTTAAAAACCATATCTAGGATAAATTAAATATGGAAGGGACAATATTGGATTAGATTCTAATCTAATCTTGTCTCTTTCATATTCAGTCAGCAATCTTTTGGAGAGCGCGGGCCAGAAAGTTATACAGTGTCTTGAAGCATATGTACTTCTAAATAAAGATAAATAAATCGCATTTTCGCATTATTCAACAGGGTTTTATATTTTCCTCTGGGCGGAAGAGAAATTTCTTGTAAAAGTCAGCAGTGAATTCGGAATAAAATTTTGATTTAAAAAAAAAAAATCATCGCATTGTAAGTCGATTAACTCCAATTGATATTTTTCTGCCAATTGCTCCGCAAATTAATTAAATAATTAGTGTCGAGGCGTTAAGTTGGCGGGCCGGGCAAAAATCCATCGTGGGCCGGATATTCTGAAAAAAAAAAAAAATTAGGTTTTGTTTGCTAAATTTTAAGAAAATATCAACTATTTCTGTCTGAATTTCTGGAGGATCTTAATCTTTATTGTTTGTGATTTGTAGCCCAAATTTTTAAAAAAGGGATACAGGCTACTTGGTTTGAAAAACAATTTTCAAAATACTGACTTTATCTGGGTTCGAACTCCCTTCACTGCGCAGTTTTTTTACGAAGTTTATTTTAGTCTGGCACAAGGCCGCAGATTGGTTTGCGAGACGAACTTGTTATTGTGCTATGGTAGGAGACCTCATATATTTTCAAATATTAAGTTAGGAGAGCACAAAGTTACTCGTGTAGGCCACCTAGTGAGGATCGAACTCACTACGGTAGTGATGATCTCCAAGAAAATCTTGCTAAATATTCGCCCTGGTAAGTTGTTTTATTTGCCATGATCGCTAACATGCATGTGTTGTGGAGGGCCATGACCGCCCACGTCTTTAATAGAAAAAGAGAAGGTTCAAACCTTGATCACTTAAGCACGCTGCTATTTCCGGTAAATCGGCATGGAAAGTAAAATTAGTGAGCCGATTTCAAATTCTGGTCATGATAATTACTTTCATTTCTGGCTAATACTCTTAGAAAAAGAATGAATCCATCTCTTCTCCCTATTTTCAGTTATGGGTAAAATAATAGGGTAGACCAGTATCTCAAACGTTGTTTGACAACCAGTCGAGAAGATCTATTCTGAAAGGAAAACCAAAGAAGGCAACTGGAAACCAATCGATTATATTTCCCAATAGGTTATGATAATTCACACACAATAAAGAAAGGAAGTTGTAGAGAGCCATGATCACCCATACCATGACGAGAGATAGAATTTAAAAAAAACGAGATCGATGCATCTGAATTCAGATTTGAAGCAGAAATACCGAACAAAAGGCGCAATGAAAATCAGACGACCGTATGATAAGGAGAACTGAAATTCCTCACATAAACTTTCTATTTGTTCTGGTACACTGAATATACACCAAAAGTGCCAGCAAGTTTTTGTCAAAGCAAAACGCTGATGGAAGCGAAATCTTCGTTTAAGTTAAAAAAAAATAAATAAAAAATAAAAAATTCTTGAAAGCTCCTCAAAAATTCGAAAAATAAAAAATAAACTGAACGAATTTGAATGCGTTTCCCGAAACGAAAAACAGAAACAAAGAACTATTTACACTGACTACTTTTAGTGTAGCCCAGGGTGTAACCTTAAATATAGAGGAACCGCCCATCTTTAAAGAAAGATATTAGTATTTCGACTTCAGATTTCATTTTAAGAAATTCTGTGGAATCTCACGAGTCAATCAAGAAATTAAGTCATCACTTCAGTTGTCAAAACACAAAGGTTATATTAATCCACTAGAATCCGATTAAGAGACATTTCATTACATATACCATTATTTTGAGCAACAATAAATTTTTAAAATCACTTTGACATTTTCCTTTTAGAGCGAGCATTGAACAAAATTGAACATCTTCTTGGCTTAGGTAACCTAAAGGTCGATCGGTTGAGCCTGTTGACTACTCGGAGAGTAGATCGCCACAAGCTCACAACAATAGGGGCGCTGTTAATTTCCAATTCAGAGTTGTCCTTCTACAATAGTTTTCATCCTCTGTTATTTAACTCTCATGGTGGCGGGAGGGAGAAGAGATGGAATCTTACCTTTCCCAAGATTATTAGTGCGAAAGAGAAGGCAACTTTGTTCGTCAATCGATTTGGTTTAGCAGTAAGAACTAGACGAGCTGTCCATAGACAGGGTCTGCGGAACGAGCATAGTTCACCCCTGTAGATTAAATTGTAGAGTAATGGGTATCGGCTCGGAATGAGAAATCGGAGAGCCGAGTTTGAATTCCAGTTGGCTTCCATACATTCACTTACGCGCAAATATCCTTGAGAAATGTATCTATCCATCCCTTCTCCCACCCAACTATTGGTTGAATAGCGGGACAGACTGGGTTCTACAGCCTTGGTTGGCAACCAGGTTACTGCAGAAAGAAACTGCAACTTACTGCGGGAAAATCCTCTTCCTAGTCAGTCATGATACGGAAGACATGATCGCTCAAGCATGTATCACGTACGGCACTTAGAGATTAAACGAAGCGTTCAGTTCGAAATTCCCTGTAGAATTTATGATGTAGGCCGGAGGTCACAACGGCCAAAAGGTTGTGATAACAAAAATAAGAACACTAGTACGCACGTAAAGAAGGTAAATAATGATAAAGTGCGTAATGATAAAATATATAATGATAAAGTGCGTAATGATAAAATATATAATGATAAAGTGCGTAATGATAAAGTGGGTAATGATAAAGTAAATAATGATAAAGTACGTAATGATAAAATATATAATGATAAAGTGCGTAATGATAAAATATATAATGATAAAGTGCGTAATGATAAAGTACATAATGATAAAGTACATAATGATAAAGTACATAATGATAAAGTACATAATGATAAAGTACATAATGATAAAGTAAATAATGATAAAGTAAATAATGATAAAGTAAATAATGATAAAGTAAATAATGATAAAGTAAATAATGATAAAGTAAATAATGATAACTCGTCATCCTGGAAATTCAAACAGAAATGATCGTATTAATATTAAATAAACTACTTTATTGACAAAAAGATATTGTTTACTCAGATAAGAACATTAATTTTAAATGCATTATCGTCAAATCTGTCATGTCGGCTAAATTCTTGTGTAATTTCTTTTAAAAAAGAAGTGGGGTTAGATTAAGTTTATACTTTAAAAGACTGTTATGTTCTAACCGGCTAACAATGAAAAAACAACCCCCCCCCCAAAAAAAAACAACCAATTGGAAAATATTGTTAGTAATTAGTTCTAATATACGAGGGTCGGCTGAAAAGTTCATAGGCTCTCATATAATGTGATCAAATGAGGTTTATTTTTCAACATAGAGCCCCTTGTCATTGATTGGTCTTTTCTTTTTTTTTTTTTTTTTTTTTTGGCTTAGCGACATATCAACCGTGGAAAAATTCCCAAGTACCCTTGGCACTTCTCCTTTTGAGGACGCTTCAGGTACCGGGAAATATACACAGGCTCCACTTCCCGAGGGAGATGTAAAGCCTGCGAGCTAAAAAATAAAGAATATGAGGAAATCACATATAGGCAGCAATATATATCTGAAATGAGCTGGCAAGACTATGTTTGAATAGGGTTTTTTTAGGGGTGATTTCTGTGGTCCGGCAGGGCAGTGGTCACAAGGGGGCCGGATTAAATATATTTTAGAAAGCACCGAGACTGGCCATGAGCTACAAATGGGCTCCTTAACAGTAAATATTTTCTCTTCAGCATGTTTTCAGTTTCATCTTTAAATGGAAATTGAAAAAAATATCATTTACAAAATCGTTGTATCGATTAAAACATTCCGAAACAATATGCATATATCGATACGAGCACCTTCAAATTAACGCTACTTTGTTTCAAATTCTGAACTATGAGAGGATGTGTGGATGGTGTCATGAATAGCAGCTCGTGGTGAGAAATCGAAGAGCCCAGTTCGAATTTCAGTCGACTTTGTTATATTCACTTACACGCAAATATCCTTGGGAAAGATATGAATACATCTATCCCCTCAGCTGCCTGAGGACAGGGTACAAATATACTTTGTGATAAGGCTTTGGTCTTTTTTAATTTTGTTTTTAAAGAAATAAGTTTGACAGCTCATATTAGGGAATGCTGAGCCTCTACGAAAATGTTGCACCACATTCCATTCTGAAAGTTACACAAACTTATTATAATGCGAGAAAATTTGCTTCTACCCATGGGTCCCCCTTTCGGTCCGAAAGCGACTATTTCATTTTAAAGCCTCTTAACTTTTTGTTCATACTAACTTGTTGAGAACGAACACTCAGTAAGTACAATAAATTATTGTATTTGCTGGCGTGTAACACCAATGATCCAGAACGAGATTTGGAAGAATATGTCCGTTGCAATTTATGAAAGACCAATTTTGTTCATTTCAAACGATCTTCTATTTGTAGTAACAGTGCATTGGATGCTGCGCATTTTTTTCAATGTACATCTTTTATGCTGACAAATATGGTAAATCTACATATAAAATTCTGTGACGTCCGTTATTCCGTCTGTCACACCTTCTAAAATAGCTAAATCGAAACCAAATCTTGGAGAGAAGCGCAAACTTGTAAAGGAATCCAAATTACAGTCCGTTTTGCTAAGGTGCGTAGCTTAGTACAATAAATTTTCATTAATTTAACATACAAAATACTGCTAAAACTTTGAAAATTTAATGATCTAAATAACAAATACTTATTTAATAAAAATGGAACAATTTTTTTTGCATATCTTTTAAGTCATATTTTATTTCATCGATTGGTTTGCGAAATTGAACTAAACGCAAAGTTTGTAAATCTCGGCAAAAATGGTATCGATAACTTCAACAATACTAAATAAATACTGGGAGGAATTCAACACCCGTCAGTGTTTTGCAAAAAAAAAAAATTCTAGTTTTACAAAATTCATCATATGACAAATTAAATGAGTCAAACTAGGTGAAGTTTAAAAGTAGGGAACACGTGTATTTATAGAAATTAAAATCAATTGGAATCTAGAGCACTTCTCCGTGGAATACAGGTAATAAAAATAGTTTCAGAGGCCGTTACTCTTGTATCAAGTTCGATACTCACTGGGTGCTAACACTTTTGGTCTCATGGCAGACTTAGCTAAGCACCAGTTCTGCTCAGACTTGTGAAAACAGCTACTAGTTCATTAGGATGAAACCCCAGTTCCTGATACACGAAATAAAAAGCATTATAATAACAGCTTGATCTCCCCTACCTAATAATGAAAACAGTTTTTTTTATGGCAACACAAAACAATATTACTCATTGTCTTTAAGTAAAATAACTAAGTGTAATTTTATAAATCTTACCTTTGTTCTGTTTGTGATTATTTGGTAAATTTTATAAGAACTGAAACACCTTTTACAATATGGCTTAAAGACCTAAGATCTAACTAAATCTTTAGCAATCGTAAATAATTTAACAGGAGACGGGTCGAGTGCTTTTTAATCTTGTATAATAACTGCTGATAGATTCATCGATTAACTTCATCGGTAATATTTATCGATACAGCTTTGATGTTTCTCACCTGGTCGATATTTATCTGAGATGCAAGGTAGAAATTTTGGCTTTTGTTTTATCCTTCATGGAAACCATTCGTTATGATCTACATTCACTGGTAGTCGACAAGCACCACTTCAGAAGCACACGATCGTATTCCTGGAATTTGGAATTGTAATGTCGACTGATGTATGTTTCCTTTCTGTAATACTGTCTTCTAAAGATGACCAAATGACAAGATTTGCCTAGCATTACACAATCGACCGACAAGAGGACTTATTTCACAATACGATTTTTTTGTTATTCTGTTTAAGTTTTCTCTCAAAATTTATATTAATCAGATTGTAACGGGTAAATTATATCCTTGTTTCTTTTAAAAATTATAGCCATGCCTCACTTAACGATTTACACATTTAACGACACCGAATTTTTTTATTTATTATTTACTGATAGGTCACCCGATATAAGGCCAGAGGGCAAATCAAGATAGAGTGTTACTGAGGGAGACTGTAAGGGAGAGGGAAAAGAAAATTGTATTATGAGGGCGAGTCGGATAGATATCGGTTGATCCTGGACCAATATTTTAGTTTACAGGGAAGCATTCTCGCGGGAGTTTGTTTCACAAAGTAAAAGTCTTAGGCAGAAGCTGTCTGGTCTGAGTGGAATAATACGAAGGAGATTGGAATAGTTTGACACCGTGAACACGGCAGGGTGGGTCCTAGCTGTGAAGGTCAGAGCTGGTGGCACGAAGGAATGTAACTCTTCCAAACAAATGCCATATTAATAGCGATATAGTAGTGAAAGGCTGGTGACGCTTCGTCCTTGGGATATAGGTTGCAAGGTGGAGAATATTTCATCATACAGAAGGCCGCATAATCGTTTTTGAACGTTGTCGAGGCTGATGATTGGGCAACATCAACCCAGATAAGGCAGCAATATTTCATTCTTGGTCGGTCTGGTCTGACTCAGATAAAGATAGAGCATGGCAGCGGGAGTTAGGTATTTTCTGGTGCGATAAAAGGACTGACCATCTCTACCAGCAACTTTTGCGGATACGAAAGGCGATTATCTTTGATCGAGATAGTCACGTGGGTCACGTGACGGCCGCTTAGTGACATCTCTTCACGCAGTGACGAAAGTGGTCAGTCCTTCAGTCGGTTTACAGCAACCAAACCGTGCGGGTGCTTTATTTTTTAACGTGGACCAAGAGGCTAAATCTGCCTCCCTAGTAAACTTATAAGCACATGTCGCCCTTCCCCTTTAGGAATATCTCTTACCCAGATATAGTAAGAAACTCCGGCTCGCAGTTCTCAATTTGAGAGAATTCAAGACTCGCCGTTTCCAGTAGATGAATCCGACCCATTTGAATCTAGAGTCCTAAACATGGCTTCTCCAGACACAGGAGTATCTCCATATTATATGTAAGACCTTTCTTTTTTGTTTTTCCTTACACTCTGATTTGCTGTGTAGATATATACGATATATTATTCTCCGCGTGGGACATATATATAGAGGTTTGTGTATGTCTTCGTATATAAAAGTCTCTGAGAACAAGGTACGTTTGTCATTCCTTTTCCTTTCAGTCATTCCGTTCCGTCCTTGAAGTACGGTGTTATTATATCACGTATATAATAATGCCTATAACAAATCTTTCTTTCATACCTCTCCCGTTACATAGCTAATGACAAAAATTCCGTTCGCCTCGACATACGTTAAGTGATATAGTTTTTATGTTTATCAATAGGTGTTATTATTATTTGATATTTTATACAAATTACGGCAACAATGGCTATTTGGATACTTATGCATCGTCTCGGATTTAACAAAGCAGTATTCATTAAATTCGGTGATCTACAAAATTGGTTTCTTTACAAAACGAAGGTCTTAACGGATTTAAGGAATATACTTTTCCCGCCACCATTTCGTTCTTTAAATCATGGTTTTACTCTATTTGGTGGCACATAAGTTAACCCTTCATTTTTGCCAGGAATAATAAGATAATTTATTAGTGCATTTTGGTGTTTATGGCGTTCATTTATATTTTTAGTGTAGTTTATTAGTGTATATCTCGACTAAAAAAGCGGGGGATATTTTTTAGTCTTTTACGGAGAGTGAGTGTAGGATGTCATCAAATATAGTATATTCTCC
Source organism: Acanthosepion esculentum (assembly GCA_964036315.1). Taxonomy (NCBI): domain Eukaryota; kingdom Metazoa; phylum Mollusca; class Cephalopoda; order Sepiida; family Sepiidae; genus Acanthosepion; species Acanthosepion esculentum. Next base: position 31,524,767 of record OZ038493.1, on the reverse strand, counting down.
CCCCACTCCTACCATTGAAAAAAAAAAAAAAAACACAAAAGAAAGTACGCGTTTACTATAAAAGTATGGTACGGGTTTGCTCCTCGGGATTGGCTTGCTGAACAGCCTACAGAAAAATGCTAACAATATATGAACACAGACAATGAAGGATCGGCACGTTGGAAAGCGAAGAAGAAAAAAAAAAAGAATGAAAAGGAAAAAGTGAATTAGTTCTCGTAGGGAAAAATCAAATGGAGAGCAAGGGAAAATCAAATGGAGAGCAAGGGAAAAGAGAAAGTCTAAATGAAACAAGTTTTGATGTGCGGGAAAGAAAACAAAGAAATGAGATTTGTTTTCAATTACCTGAACATTCCTAGCTGATCAAGAAGGAAGTTTACATTCCAATTGGCCTTGGGGGTGAAGTAAATGCTCACACCGTTTCAATCTGTCCTCATCTACAAAAGACGAATCATATATATATATATATATATATATATATATATATATGTGTGTGTGTGTGTATTATAATAAAAAGAAAGAACAGTAAGATATATAATCCGGTGTTCTTATTGATATTTTTATTTTTACAAAACAGTGCTCAATGTAAATTTACAGAGTATAAATATTATAAATTAACTGATTTAAAATATGGTTTCTTCGCTACACAGGAATTACCATGTTTCAAAAACCGAAACTAAAAACTTCAAATTTAATTATATAATTAAATTAAAAGCATTAGTTCCGTTTCATCCTCAAGCGAATTTTGAAATAACTTATTTTTAAACGCACATACAATTCATAATTTTTTGTTAACAAGGTTACAGAGAAACCCAATCATTTAGACAGGAGCGTTAGCGTGTTCATTTTTATTAACTATTATTGTATCAATTATGAGTTACGTTCGAAAAAGAGGTAAAGTCTACAGATGATATATATATATTATATATATATAACAGTCTCAAGGGAGATGGCTTTATAATTATGTTTCAAATAACTGCATCAGTCTCCTGATAAATTATGTTTCAAGTGGATGGCTTCCAGTAAATGAAGCTTGTAGATCATAGCGAGGACCATCCTTCTTCGAACCCCGTTCACTGGCGCTACATAATCACAAAGAACTGTACAAAATTACAGAAACCACCCCACTTGAGGACTTTCGACAGAAGCAACAACTAAAATGGATGGCATATGTAACTCGAAGAGAAAATAATGACAATCAAGATGTCGACATTTGCACTACTTCAGACAAAAGGTTAGCAAGGAAGCCACCATCAATATTGGAAAGAGTGATAACAGTTAAGGGACTTGAGAAAGCTTTTTTTTTTCTGGAAATTTGTTTTAATAGAAAGATTTGAATTCAATTCAGGAAGAACTAACTTCCCACTCGTCATCACTGCAATAGCTACAAACATAGCTACGGTGCATATACTTTATACCCTATTGTGCTAGATCGCCATTTATTTTACAAGAAGTTTCATCCACCAGCTGACAATTTTTGTTTAACATTACTGAATGTCTAACTATCCTCTTGAACAGAATAGCCTGGTGGGATAATGTTGTAGCCTATTTAGGGGCCAGAAAAGAGAGACACGGAAGACGAATGTAGGTTGAAACAAGTGTATTGAAATAACATATATACAAAGCAAAAGTGTTAGTAATAAGCAGATAGAAGTGTACGTCCGAACGGTAGGTTAACACCGCGTCTCGGCTGCCTCAACGACTGCAATATTTAACAGTCCCCCACGACGAATGTATGTGGCACAAGGCTGAGTTTAACGTGGGTTTCTCCGAGCCAGTAGGCTCGGCCAAAAATATTCCCTTAGAAACCGCATAAGCGGGTTCGGGATCTGTCTACCTCCCCGGACGAAACTTTGCCCTTCGGCAAAGCTTCGTCCGCTTTCCTCTCTGCCAAAGCAGAGAGTTCGACAGAAGTCGCACACAGTCAGAGACTGCGGGTCGACTGCTCAACGACTGCTTGCTAGAAAGTCTCGCAGTTAGTATTTATGAGAGGAGGAAGAGTTCATTCTACTGTAGGAGGGTTTGCCATAAAAGATAACCGGTTTAGTCACCGATGATTCAACCATGCAGTAGATAATACTAGGCTACATGATACCAGAAACATTGATAGATTGACTGAAATTTTATAGGACATCGATCACTATATATTGGTAATCTAATATTAAAGAATTTCATAAGTAGATTATCGTCATCTCTTGGTTAAAAACAACTACGAAGTTTGGAGATCAAATATGAAATTTTCAGCACACTTGAAGATGGAATCCGGTTAATTATGTCAACGTCTTGATCGCCTCGTGTATTTATTTATCTGCAAAATCTAACCAAAGTGGAATCGTTTCTTCATCACCGATTACACTGAGTTTTCTCACGATAAATGGTTCTACTTTCAGTAAGACTACGTTCATTGAACGTTTCCAGGGTTTCAAGTCCACGAGATTTTAATTGGAACGCTTACATTCAAAATGGGTATAACAGATGAAGTAGATATGCATAAAAGAATAGGAGAGATAACAGGATCAAAATTTGTTCCCCTAGAGCAGCCATTCTCAACCTTTCCTCCATCATTGACCCCCTCGGCTTTATGTATTTCTCCATTTACCCCCTACTCCCATACAAAAATTTCATAGCCATCATAAAGCATTGATGTACAATTTCTTGACTAAATGAATGAATGATTTTTTCATTCAAAATACTGTGACTAAAAAAAAAAATACTAAGCGACATTCAAAATACTGATTTCTTATTTAGTACTAATCTACTAATTTTTTAGTATAATTTAGTACTCTGTATAAAATTCAGTATTTTTATTAACGTTTGTAGTCATTAATAAAAAAATTATTCATTTTATCCGCTGTATTAGTAGATCTACAAATTAATACTAATAATCATTTATTCAAAAAATAATTTTTTTTTAGTATTTTTGTTTTTGGCAATTTAAAAAAATTTTGGAAAATACTAAAAAAATTTTTTTTTTGAATGAATGATTATGATTAGTACTGACTAATTTGTGACTAAAAATTGTGCAAATTAGTCATTAGTAAAAATACCAAAACATTATTTTTTAAATTATCAGGTACTTCAATTATTTACCCACTAGGGGTAAATTTACCCCTGGTTGAGAACCTCTGCTCTAGAGGATGCATAAAATCAAGAGAGAGAATGCTGACATTAGAGAAAGTAAAAATACTTCAAAGATGGAATGAATACACCGGAGAACTCTTCTACGGCGAAAGTTGAAAACGCGCAGTACACAAAAATATGAAAGGACCAAAGGTAGTAAAGTCTGAAGTGAAATCAACACAGACCAAATTGAACAGTAACAAAGCAGCAGGAACAGACGGAATTGAAAGAGATCTTGGCAGCTGAAGATGATTTCGGCATTGATAAAATTACAGACATATTAAATAAAATATCCGAGTGGTGATATACCGGAAGATCTAAGTAGATCCGCCTAAGAAGTCAGGTTCAAACGAATGCGAACTCCATCGGACATTCAGTTCAATGAGCCACATAACAAAACTTAAACATCTGTCTATATTTCTGAGATGAGGTATTAAGTACACTATTTACATTGCTCGGACTATCATCTCATCTTTGTTGCCATATTTATCACAACGTTTCGGCCGTTGTACGCCCCCGCTTTCTTCAGGTGGTTAGAATCCACCCCCAAACCTTCGTTAGTGCGCACGAACGTTACGCCCTGGCAACACCTAAAAATAATAGACTATTCCGATTTGGTCGCATGGAAAGTCGAAAGACTTATCAGATACGCTACTTGGTTTCAGTGAAAAGAAGTGTTCAACGTTTCCTGCTAATACCCAATAAATAATGGACTATTTCATTCTGACCGTGTGAAAAGACAAAATATATATATCAAAGACCAGTGAGTGAGGAAATGAAAGAAAGAAGGGAAGGTAGAAGTGTTTAACGCCTGTTTCAGCGAAACGGAAAACGTTGTCAATTTAAAATCTTTTCATCTGTACCCACTTCTTAAAATAACGACCAGTCTTCGTAATTATGTTTTATTAGTTATTACACTATTTTTTTAAATTTGTTAAGCGCAAATATTTAACGATGTGATAGGAGTTTTATGGAGATTTCTATGGATATTTTATTGGCCTAGAATTCTCCATGAACTAATTCAATCATTAATTGAAGAATTAAGATTAATCGGAAATTTAAACGAGGAAAACAGTGAAATTTTCGCGGGTTAAAACTAGCTATGTATTAATGAGTTAAGTAGTTTTGCATCATGTTTTATATTTACTCAAGGTGATACACATTCTTTGCATTAATCTAGCGTTATTTCACATTTCTTCTGCGATGAACGTATTTGTACGTCTTTACAAAACGTCCTTTGCATTCTGTCAACGCATAGAAATACGCTTTCAAGACACCGTGAAACGTAGGTCCAAAGCATTTATGCCATAAGCAAACTAGCGCTGTGTGTTATTTCCAAACCAGCGTAGACATATAAGTACAATACGACGTGTTTTGCGACATATTTTTTATTTATTATATTGTGTGTTGGGAGTGGAGTTTAGCTGAATCTATACTGCAGAGTATCCGATCCAAATCAACATGGCGGCGTCCATAAGAAATCGCCCTCAGCGTTTTTTTTTCGATTAAATGGCAATTTCCTATTAACCCCACCAAACTAACCAAGCAGCAATGCAGCCGTGAAAGTGTTAATAATTAGTCCAGTTTTCGGAATAAGTGTTTTGTTTTTGTTTGATTTTTTTCTTTCAATGTTGTTCGCCCTGTACAAAACCCAAGAGCCACTAGAGGTAGAGGGTTACAGAATAAGCGGCACGGTTTATGGGGGAAAATTGTACTGATCAGAGAAGCATCCTCTTGGGAGTCGGTTCCACAGAATAGCGGTTCGCCGGAAGAAGCTTCTCGAGTGAAACTCACATCTCCCCAATGGCATAGGAAGGGAATTATGGTGTTTCGCTACAATGTGTGTGGCATGGCAGGTCTTAGCCGTGAAGGTAAAACCCGTGGAACTAAGGAATGTAGTTCGTCTGAGCACTTTCCATGGAAACAGCGCTAGAGCAGCGAGATGCACGCAACGTTTTGTCTGTGAGAAAGAGGTGGTAGGGTGGAAAATAATTCATTAACCACAAGGACGCGCAAACGTTTTTGGATTCTATCGAGACTGGAAAATGAAGGTTGGGCAGTATCCGGACCAGCGACCACCAGCAGCCACCACTAGCAACCAACTGACTCCCGCCGACCAATCCACTCAGTGATTCAGGTTTCACTCCCTGCTACTCATCATCTCGGGTATCACTGTGGTTTCAACCGCCTACATTCGGCTACGACTGCCTGCTAGTACCAGCTGAACACATCGACTGTCATCCTTCAACACCACCCAAGTGGCTTTGTCTTCATCTTCTGGTTACCAACAACCATCTGCCCTGGACCACGACTGCCAGCTAGTACCAACCCAATACACCAACTGTCTATCAACCTTCGGCATCACTCGAGTTACTCCGGTCATCATCATCTGTCGACGCACCTAGGACCAACAGTTAACTACCAGCACGGCCCCAGGGTATTTAAAACATCTGGATTCTTCGATTGTATTTTTACCAATAATAAATTTTGGCATATTTTATCTAAATTCCTTGTTCTCCTCATCCTTGCTTTGGCCTGTGTCACTTCGTCAATCTTAATGCTTGCAGAGTTTTGTCTAACATCGACATTCAGACCCAACAACCCTCTCGATCAGGGACCTTACTGCTGGATGTAGTTCATCGTCCTACCCAGACCTTGAATTTTTACTTAAGAAATATAATGCCGCCACAAAATATATTATTTTGTTAGCCGTAAATACTATGAGAAGACAGGTGGAAGCAAAGAACGAAGGGTAGTGTCGGTTTGGCCGAAAACTACCTTTCTTGCTTTCACTGATGCAAATTTGTCAACAACAACCTCTCAATGTGGGCGAGAACCTTCAAAACAAATCGACTGTCATGTACCCTATGTTGGACTGACTTTCATTCACGGCATGCGCCCTATGTTGGGCTGACTTTCATACCTCTTCCTTAATATGTATTGCGCTTGACTGGACCTTCAACGGTCAGTCAGTGAGAAAGCCAACGTGAGCTTGAGAAAAGTATTGGGACGGGCGCTCTGAAGAGATGCTTACGTGGAAAAGAAAACAGTCTTTTGCAACGTACATGCTGGATTTGCAATTAAAGACAGACTTTAATAATATTTGCTAGCTTTTCTTTTTCAGGATCTGGGAGAAGGTATGCAACACAAACCTTTTGTTAGCATTTATCATTAAATAAAACTTTATTTTTACTTTCTTCCGATTACTTCCTAATCGTCTTTATCTTTTCTTTTTTAATGTTTGCGTAAATATATGTACCTATGGCAGCTATTATTAAAGAAGCCTACATATATTTAGTAAATCCAACACCTACTTACCATACCCTAGAAACACTACTGGTTTGTTTTGTCGATCACTATATCAGATTGACTACAGTTTTAGAAAAGAAACAAACTTAGAATCCAAAAATGGAGTTAAACATAAAAACAGGGAACATCGTAAGTAATATCTCATAATAAAATGTATCTCTTTACTGTGTAACACAATATTGTCGTTGTATATAATACAACAAAGATTTTCAAAATTATGCAGACACAACAAAATCAGCAGGTGGTAATTGAAAACCTCTTGATGCTGCTTTTATTCTTGAAAAATGGCTAACATCGACAGGGAAAACAGTTCCTGTCGGACTAGCTTGACGGCGGCTCACGCCAATTTGCTAAATAAACCTATCCCTATTTTCCGAACAAACACCAGTCTATTCTGCTGGTATCAAATGAAAAAAAAGAAAGCAAAAATACTTTGAACTGAACGAATCAAGTTCCCTAAGCCCCTACCGGCATAATAATAATAATATCAAGTAATGATGTTTCATGAAGTAACGTGAGTCTTCAGTTTGTAATGAATAAATAAAAAAAAGAACAAATTAATAAATGAACGAAGGAACGAACTATTCCTGACATTTTTCGATGAGAATCTTTTCTTCTAAGTTCCATCAATCAGCATTCTAAAAATATAGACAGTATTCCAAATTATGTTTTGTTTTTTTCTCCTCAAGCCATCATTTGACGGAAGATTCTTTGTTTTGCGTCAAATGACCTCTTTCTGTGTCTTTTCTTTTTCATTTCCCCCCTTCTCAGCGAAGATTTATGTTATTTATTGTATGCAAATTACAGTACGGTCGTCAGGAGTTTTTCTTCCCTTCAAACTAGCTGTCAGCCATAGCTGGGGCGAAGCAATGCCATCGCATACTCAATATTTTATGCACAAGACTTCAGAAATTCACATACATGCATAGGTAATTGTGTGTGTTGTTTTTATACCTTTGTATATTCGTTGTGTTTGAATATGCATTTAACTGTGTGTGTATGTTTATAAGGGTTAAGATAGCGCATAAGTATGTATGTGTGCGTAAGTAAAATCTTTTTTTCTTTTCTGTTTTCAAAATTCAAGCAGCTTGTTATTATTTACTAAGAGTTTGGATTTGTTTGCAACACAAGCCATTTTTCATAAAATTTTTCACTCTCCTGATCTTTTTCAATTCCTTTCATTTTTCCTTCATTCACTATCCCTATTTTCCGTTCTTTCTGTATTTGCCCTCCTTTCTCTTTCTTTCCCTTCCATATTTCCTTTTACTTTGTCTTCCCATCTTTTTGTATGTCCTTTTCTTTCTTTATTTTTTCTCTTTCCGTATTTCACTTTCCTTATTTCTTAGTCCATTTCTATCTATCAGTCTATCTTATAAGGAAACGGCTAATATTACACATATCATCTATTTATAGCGTAATATTATCAGTAAAATATAATATCAGTTAAAAAAATAACTCTTTGGCCAGATCGCTACTCACGAAATAAAATCATGAGGTGATTGTAACAGTAATTTTATTTGGTTGGAAGATTCTGCTGCAGACGAGCGAGGCAGAGATGAGTTGGGGGAGGGCGAACGGTCCAATCGGCGTGTGCCTTTCTTTTTGCGTCGAGGCAAGCTGTCTCCTGATTTGGGTTGCTAGTGACCACTATCTTATAGAAGAAACGTTCTTTGTCCTGTCACCTTTTATCTTAAAAAAAAAAAAGGAAGAAAGAACGAAAAAAAGTCATTCATCAAGTTCTCAGAGTCTGACTTCACTCGGTGACCTCTCTGTCAGGATCATTTGACATGATCCTTGTGAGGTCCACTTCACTTAGCTGATAATCGTCCAAGTAATAACTGTCGAAACAATTTCTGTAACATCTTTCAGTTTTTTTCCTTTAACAAGATATCGACTGACATATGGCTACATGGTTATAAAATTACTGATAGTTTCGTGATATACATATTGAGACACTGAATATGTCGTTGGTAACGACATTTAAAAGGTAGACAAAATAAAGGATATTATTCTCTGTAAGAAACTAATAAGAAGTGACACTGACCTACACTTGATATGATAAGCTCAAAGAGTCAGCATGTGTGTTCTTATAAAAGAAAAAATAGAAATGGGTTAAGACAAGGATGTGTCTTCTCACCGGACTTATTCAACCTTTACAGTCAAGTGATCCCGAGAGAATTAGATTTCCTACTCGCAGCCACAATCTTAAAATAAGATGTCCAAATGACAGTGTTGATAGAAGACACACAAGAGGAAATTACAGAAACGACTACACAAGGTACGAAAGGAAAGCTAGAATAAAGGATTACATCAATTGTAAGAAGGCAGAATTCATGGCTTATATGACATGAACTTTTTTGTTCGTTTTATGTGCCATCTCCTTTGAGGACGTAGTCGATCGTGGCTCTCCAGCTCCCTCTATCACTTGAAGCTGTCAACAAGTTCCTTCCCTCTGCCACCTCCCCCAGACCACGTTCTGTCATCCACTTGTTTAAGCCTGCTAGGTATGTCATGCGTTGTTTTCCTTTGACTATCTTTCCCTCTATTCGACCTGTGAGTATCAAATTCTCCAGACCCTTCTTCCTCATTATGTGTCCCAGAAACTTCAGCTGCCTTTTCCTGATGTTAAGTATATAAGTGTTTGCATCCTCTCTGAGACCTCATCGTTACTCACACGCTCGGCCCATGATATGCTTCTGTAGAACAACATCTCCGTCGCCTCGAGTCTCTTCTTCATCTTTGAGGAAATCGTCCAACATTCGCTGCCGTAAAGAAGGACAGATGTCACGTAACAGCTCAGCATTCTTTTCTTTGTTACCAAAGAAATCCTCCTGTCTCGCAATACTCTGCCCACCTTTTGGAATGCGTCCTTGGCCATTCCAATACGTCTTCGGATCTCAGTGTCGCACTTACCAACCTCTATCAAAATGAAATATCTAAGAAGTGTTTTAAGAGAGAACGGAAAATACGACACCGAAATCCGAAGGTGTACTGGAATAATGAAAAACAACTTCCAAAATTAAGCGATGTATTAAGAAAGGGGAAAATTTTGTTGGAAACAAAATGCTTATGTAATATCGGTACTCTTATATGGCAGTGAATGCTGGAAACTATCCTCACAGATAAAGAGACTACAGGCAAGAGTAGGCCTAGTAAAAATATGGGTACCAAATGAGGGAGGAAGTACATCAGGAGTCAGTCCGTTGCTGGGGGCTGCTGAGCCAGATACCACCGAGCCATCTTTAACTACACTTGATAGGATAAATAAGTAAACTCAGAGAGTCAGCATGTGTGTTCCTATAAAAGAGAAAATCCAGTAGGCCTAGTAAGAAAATGGGTGCCAAATGACAGAGGAATTTAGGAAATGCAAATGACTTACAAGGAAACAGTTAAGAACAAATTATGAAAATAAAAACTAAAACTGTACATCAGATTTTTAGCTAATTTTTTGTATCTATTTTACTGCAATGCTTTGTCTTTTTAAATTTATTTTATGCCATTTAATTTATTTGTTGTTAACCTGCAAAGGACCAGATAAAGAAATAGGCACAGAATGTATAGATATAGAAGAGGATTTCCTTGTCTTTGTCATCTCAGGACATGGCGATCATGGTTATCCGCACCTTGTTCTGCCATCTCTTCACACAAGCCCATTAAGACTGTTGCTTGCTTTTCTTGCCTTCAATAAATCTGTGAGAGTTTTCCCCGAATAGATTTAGTAGACTTGGTAGTTAAAGTGATATGAATGATGGATAAAGATGGATTTTTAAAATGTATAGGATGCGAGTTCAATCACGTTCAAAACTGCTTATCTGTAACGGTAGAAGAATTTATCGGTTAAAATTCAATGGGATAGAAAGCCCACCCCTAAACGAAGAAAAACACGTCAGTAACTGAAGATACTTTACCAAATTCGATATAAAAGACTGGCATAGACTAACTGATGCAGATGAGAAATAAAAGGCGAAAAGACAGGACAACAAAATATTCTTGAAATGGCGCATTGGATTTTTTGGTTAATTTTCTACAATTCTGGGATCACAATCACGAGTCCTGTAACACATTATGGTCGTAGGGGCACTACACTTACTGCAGCCGTAAAAGCAGTGCTGTACATTGGTTAAAGTAGCTTGATCAAATTCAAAGCTCTCGAGGCTGGTTTGAAATCAGAGTTTTCATTCTCCGTGACTAGCCATAATCTAAGGGTTTAGGATCCAGACTGTCTTGGTATTTACCCATAGCTTTAGAGAGAAAAGATAGATTCATGCCTTTGCCAATGGTATTAGCAACGAAGTGAATGTAATGAACTCAACTGGAATTCGTCCTCGGCTTTCTAATTCTTCATTCAGAAGCCCTTGATTCCAAAAATAACACCAATTTCCTAAGAGTAGCTTTAGTTTTCCTTCTCCAGAATACGACATCCGACATAAAAATAGTCATGATTGCGAATCAAACTTAGATAATCATGACAAAATGATTTAAACAGATTATCAACTACTTGATATCCAAGAACACTAAAGAAACACTTAAACATGAAATAAAGCGTATTTACTTGAGAGTTTCCAGTTTGATGCAAAGTCATTATATTCAAGAACTTTATAATGTTTCCATTCGTATCTTGGTACAAAACAATCTGTCATGAATTAAAAAATATAAAAACTAGGTGTTTGAGCAATCAGGAATTCAGTAACATTCATGGCTTTTTGCAGGAAGCATTCAGAATTAATTTGAACATTATGAGGAAATAATCTTTTTCTTTTGAATACTTAAGTTCTGTATAACAAAATTGGCACCCAAATCTAACGAAGTATAAAGTGGCTTCACCAAAACAAGTGTAAGCCAGTGTAATTACTGGGTCTACTTGATGGCGCCTCTGATCCGTTTTCAATTCTGGATAAAGCAGAAGTTGGACCTTTGACGGAGATAATAATTTAAATATCAACAGGGTGAAACCGGTGGGTGAAATGAAGTGTTAATCGGGTCGTGGCGGATAGCGTGAAGCATAGATCTAGGGAAGTGTAGCGATAGATGATGACGCTCATTAAACCAGCTGGGACCCTTTAGTTAGGCATGATAGCCCAAAGGACTTGGGGACGACAATTAACTATTTCCAATTGGTTTTAATCAAAATATATTGGTCTGGGTCGAGAGTAAGCTGGGATTTATTACTTTTCCTAACTAAGCTGGCGATGTGGGAGGGGTAATTCAAGCTTTAAGCTGGCGATGTTTGGGGGGGGGTAATTCAAGCTTTAAGCGTGGCGGACCCTACGAGGAGTAAGACTGAAACACTGCTTTTTCCCGATTTTTGAAAATCACTTAACGACATGAAGAGAGATTTCTGGGGAATATAACGAGGAAGGAGGGCCTGAAAAATCTGATACTCACGGGACAGATCAAGGGCAAAAAGGACAGAAGATAACGCATAACATACTTAATGAGCTTGAGTAAATGGATGGCGGAACAAGGCTTAAGAGAAATAACAGAAAGACAAAATTTATTCAGAGATTCTCTTCCAACACTCGACTCATTTGGAGTACCCACACCTGATTCCACATCTAGAATAGAGTCTGTACTAAGTGATATGCTCATAAACCCGTCACCGGTCTCGGATATCATTTCTAAATTTGACTTTAAGGCAAGAGGAAGTGACGGGATACCAGCCGTTGTCCTAAAGAAATGGGCCCCCGAGTTGGTTCCGGTTCTCTCCAAACTATACAACTATTGCCTCGCTGCTCCCTGCTTTTCAGCCTGTTCTAAGCCATCCTGCATAGTTCCTGTTTTTAGGAACTCTGGTCAACCTTCTAACCTCTCTAATTATCGCCCTGTTAATCTCTTACCGCTTTTCGTCGAAGTATTCGTGGCTTTAATCAATGCTGAAGTGATTAAGCATCATATCACTTGCGACCTACGCTCTGACAAACAATATGACTTCCGTCTTGCCAGGTCTAAAGATGATGTGCTTACGGCCATCACTGAATATGTATATCAAGCTCTTGATAATAATGGCGAAGCTTGAGCTTTGGCTCTAGATATCTCGAAGGTATGTAACAGGATTTGGCATGATGGTCTTCTACGTAAGCTTCAGGGCTACGATATTACTGGACGGTTGTTTGATTTAATCCAATAATTCCTATCAAATCGTGAAATGAAGGTTCTTTTGTATGGGCTCGCTTCCAGATCCTTTCACACGAACCTGGGTATCTCCCAATGTTCTATTCTGGGTCCTACGCTATTTCTGATCTTCATCAGTTCCCAATTAGGCATTTATGCAGATGACACTACCATTTACTTCTGTCGCGATAGTAAATCCGTCAGAGCTAATAAAGTTAACATGGCCGCTACTCTTGAAAAGGGCTTCCAATCAGTGGCTAACTGGAGCAGGAAATGGTAAATTTTAATTCCTCCAAAACGAATCTGAACTCATTTAACCACCATAGAGTAACTGCCCAACCCGCCATCAGCATGGCCGAGATGTAGGACACCTGGAAAGCGTCACACTGCGCCTTCTTGGCCTCACGCTTTCAACAGACTTAAGTGGAAAAACTACATTGAATCAATAGCTGCATCTACTGCAAGGAAAGTTGGGTCACTGTGTCTTGCACATTTACATATCTACCATTCGACCGTGCATTCAATACTGTTGTCATCTCTGGTCTGATGCTCCTGCTATTCATCTCGAGGTTCTTGACAAAATCCAAAGAAGGACTATAATGTAATCGATAAACTGACTTGGCCTCTGGACTTCAGTCATTTCTTACATACGTGATGTTGCTTCCCTCTGTCTTTTCTACAAATATTTTCATGGTAACAGCTCTGACGAGCTTTTTTCCCTGGTGCCCTGACTACATGAATTTAAGCGTGCTATAAGATTGACATCTAGTTTCCACCTTTTACTGTTAAAATAGTTACATATAACCGCCACTTCTACCCCGAAAGTTTTTCTCGCACTTCCCGCCTGTGAAATTCCCTTCGGGTTTTTGCTTCTCTGATAACTACAATCTTCAAAGATTTAAAGGCAACGTCAATCGCCATCTTCTGTCGTCTTGAATCCCGTTCACCTTTTATCCCTTCCTCAATCCACACTATGCCCAATCTTTTCTCTCACGGTTTGCAGGCTCTGTAAACCCCTGCATACTAGTGGCATTCCCGCTTTACTCGGGATAAAATGATTAAAAAAAAAAGAAACAGGAAATTGTGGTGTGCCATGATCACCTACGTCCTCATTTGTTTTCCGTGATTTTTTGACAACGTGGTTACTTTTTGATTATGCCATTTTTCTTCTGCACTCAGCCACAGCGATCGCCCAAGACACAGCCTCTAAAACCCAAACACATACTGGTCTAAGATGCAATGTTACAGAATCGAAATCCCTTTTTTTTTTGTTATCGCAAGAGCAAAAAATGTAAAAAAGGCATACCGAAAGCAAGTCGTAGAGAGAACAAAGTTATTTGTCATGGAATCATTATTGATCATTAGGGCAGGTTGATTTTTCACTTTAAAAAAATCATCAATGCACTCTAAGTAGAAGCTGGGGCTTGATGGTATAAGTATTGCCACCAAGAATTACCAATTTTTGAGCATTTAATTTTAAAATATCATCTGAAAAATGAAGATATACCTAATTTCCGCAGGTTTTTGCTTACATACGACTTCAAAATTTTACTATTTCAAGAATAAATCCAAATAAAGTTGATATATTTTGTATTAGATACATTTAATAGAAAATATATACAAACCAGAATTCTAGATACGGATCACCAAAAATAAAATATGCAATTTTTTTATTGTTTTTATGAGTAAGAACTGTGTAAAAAATTACCAAAAAGACCTCTGAATGAATAAGATTCGCTAGAGCATAATTAATAAAAACAAAAAATAGTTAAAAGTCTATATAACGCTATAATACTGCTGGCACAAAGACAAAATGTTTTAAATTTGCATTGTTTATTCAAAATTACTGCACTTTATAGCATTAAATCATAATTGTTCAGTATGGTTTCCCTTTGAAGCAAATGAAGGTCTTATTTGATGGCATAAATGATTTAATAAAAGTACGCTTGTGGCATGCATCTTGTCCATATAATAATTGTAAGCCTTCAAAAAAATTATAAATTTTATAAGGCTGTGTTATAAGGCTTTTACTAATCCCCCAGAATAAAATTGCAACGCTAAGATTTTTAATCTAAACTTAATCTTCAAACTGGTTTACTCAAAAACGTCAAGGATTTAGAATAGAATATTTTGTTTCCTTATTTAGCGTGTGAAACTCCAACTTTCAAATTGAATACAACACCACAGTTCCACCTGCCTTATTGATCATTTGGGAAATATTTCTGCCGGTGAGGCTTCAGCTATTTTGGAAATTGTGTGCAGCATGTGGATGAGACGATTAGGAGATTGGTGTGAATAGGCAATGTGTGTGCATGGTTGAACGGAAGTGGGTCTCACACAATTTCCTTTCACTTTTTATTCGATGCAAAAGATTTTTGCCAGAGTCCTGTTCCCAACGTTTCAGCATTTTGTTGTTTTCGTTATTCTCTTAAATCTGTGTTAGTAGTTATTGCGGAGCATTACCCTAATATTAATACTCTGGGTTTATCGAATAAAATATTATAAATATATAATTTCTAAATTTCCTTGCTTAATAGTGTCAAGGGTGTTGTTCTTGATTTGTATAGGATAGATAAAAAATGGTTTTGTTTTGAAAAATTTAATTGAACGGCTAATATTAAAAAAATAATTTCCCAGTTTCAAAGATTGAAATTTGCAAAAGCAGTTTTTGTCTCAATTTACACTATTTATGTTTGAACTAATCACCTTATCTTATTGTTCTTATCACAACGTTTCGGCCGTTGTGTTCTCCGGCCTTCCTCGGGAAATAAGAACTAGACATGAATACCGAGAAAATGACCAGTGAAATGCGAACAGTCTACCCCATTGATTAACTGAAGGGTTCAGTTCAGAATTCCTTGTAGGGCAATCACCCTCTAATTCGTCCGCACCGGTCTTTTTTTTTTTTTTTATTCGTGATATATTTATCGACATTTTGCAAATTCTTTAAATAAACTAGAATAGCTATCTTTTGTTTATCAATAAAACATATTCTTTAAGAAATACTACTATTTTAATATTTATGGCAATGCAAATTAGCACATATTTCAACACAACCATAGTCTACCACAATTATGGCAGAGTCTGTTTTACGGTCACGAGCCTGCAATTCACCCAAATATTATGATTAAACAAGAAACTCTTTGTTGTACTCGATAGAAGTATTTGAAAAGCTACTCGACCAATCAAGAATATTTGACTTGTGGAGCGAAGACGGAAATAAGACAGTCAAAGACCAAATGACAAAAATGTTTTTTTGGATCGAAGGATTCGCGCATCCTTCCGGTTAATAAATTAATCACTTAAAAATAAATATTTAATATTTTTCAACCATCGGAGAGCGATCCCGCCGATGATAAAGAACATGCTTCGTGATCCATTTGAAGAGTATATAAGCAAAGTTTCTAGACCAGACAAGCCAGTAAGTAGAATGGACGGCAACATACAACTTCACAACGGCTCAACTGAAAAGAAAGTTCCTTACTCATTCAACCGTCTTCCTCACCAAGCTACGTGATCCTTACACGTTCATCCTCACTTTCTCCCTTGCCTCTTTTTCTCTCACACATACACGCAAAGAAATCATTTCTTTTCATCTTAGCAAACAACTACAAACATGGACTGTAAGAACATTCATACACGCTACGAAATATTTAATTGTAAAAGAACACGAAAATAAAAATATTCTCTATATTTATATTTAAAACGTTTCTCGCTTTTTTCTTTGTTGCGGCTTGATTCCAATCCGTAACAGACTTGCCACTTGCTAAATATTATGAAAAATATATTGTGAGGAGTTGAAACACCCAACGTTACGAACGGAAGGTTAAGAATACTACTTCTTATATATTTACTATATAAACGGATACTGATCTCAACACCGAGTGGCGACAATGTTTCATGCGTGAACGCAATCTTCTGAAGCATGACAGAGATTGTCGCCATTATGTAGAAAACAAACAGCATTCGTAATAAGCATTGTTGTCATTTGATATTTCATATGGCTATGAAATAGAGAATTCCATAAATTTTTCGGCTCTAAGTATGACAAAATAATCTGTTTAATTAGATTCATTTAAATTGTACCAAATTATTTAAACATTGTGAGAAGTGGCATGTCAGAGTTTCTCAGGCTAATGAAATAAATACTAATAAAATTGTTATTATTTATTTATTAATCAATCAACAGTTTGAATAAAAATTCTTGCGTTGTCCATAAGTTGCCTTATTACCCTCAGATCTATTAATAGTTTCATACTGTCTTTAGCATGTTAAATGTTTTCAAAAATTAAATTTTTCTTAGAGAAAATATTAAAAACTAATTTCGTTCGGTTGGAAAAAAGATTTCAGTGTCAATTACTGAGTGTCTCAGAATTTGAGTTATACGTCAAAATCACCATTTAACTAGAAAATTACACTGTTTTTTTTCCACGATGAAAGTATTGGAAAATAATGACATGTAAAATACAATGATGATCTGAAGATCGCATTCGAGCTTGAGAGAGTGAGGATTGACCTCAATGTCCACTCCACGCTCTATCCTTGACATTGAGCACTTTTCTGCAAAAGTATCACACTATACAACTATATATAAATATACATATTATTCCTAACCGATAGCATGACTCGGAGTTTCATGCACAACGGAATCTTCAGGTGCTGAGTATCTATATTCAGCACCCGAAGATTACGTTGTGCATGAAAGTCCGAGTCGTGTTATCGGTGCGGGATAATATATATATTGACTAATATATACTTAAAAGCTCTGTTGTGTTACATCGAACACTATTTTACTATATATATATATATATATATATATATATATATATGTGTGTGTGTGTGTGTAGGTATGTGTATTTTAGAGTGTGCAACTTATATTTTAGATCATTAAGAAACAATTTATACAAATAAATAGCAATGATAAATAATCACATTAACATTGCTATTTAATTCTTTATATAAATTATTATTTACATTATTCGGACTATTGTCCTCATCTTTGTCGCTATATTTATTACAACACTTCAGCCGTTGTACGCTGCGGCCTTCTTCCAGTTTCTGGTAAGATTTTTCAATTTGTCTCCATATTATCGGTGTATCGGGTCCGTACCGATCCTTCATTATCTGTCTATATTTCTGAGATGAGGTATTATGTACACTATTTACATTATTCGGACTATTGTCCTCATCTTTGTCGTCATATTTATTACGTTTCGGCCGTTGTAATAAATATGGCGACAAAGATGAGGACAATAGTCCGAATAATGTAAATAGTGTACATAATACCTCATCTCAGAAATATAGACAAATTGTTATATATATTTATATATTGTAATTTGTTTTTACCTTTATTTGTTAGTTATTCATTTTTCCTCTTAACTTTTGATCCTTTTCTTTTGGCCAATCCATTTATTCGGACTCCGACTCTTTCCTCTGCCTTGTGGTAACTCCCCTTACTTGTGCTTTCACAGTTAGATTCCTTTTCACATTCTCTGTTTCTTTTTAATTCTTTCGCATTATTTCATTATAACTCAATCATTCTTAGCATCTACGTCTTCCTCTTTTATTCCTTACCAAAATTCTTTTAACTTTTTCCTTAAATACAGCTTATTTTCCTCGCACGTATCTTTAAACAACTTCTCCATTTTCTTTTTCCATTTCTTCTTTCTCTCCTCCTACTTTTTATTCCTTCTGCCGTTTCCTTCTTGCCTTCCTATGTTCTGTGTCCTTTTTTTTCTTTGTTCCCTTCCTTCCTTCCTGTATGCCATATTTCACTTTCCTTAACTTGATCCTGTATCTATTTCTTTTTTCATTCTTTCTTTCTTTCTTTCTTTGTTTCCTTACCGCATGTATTATTTGAATTTCCTTTACACCTCATTTTCGTTCTTGCTTTTCTTCCTTCATTTTAAAAATTCTTAACGCCCATCTTTACGGTTTCATTCCTTCCCCGCTAACTGTCAACAGATTTTCAATTACCTTTTTCATTTCTTTATTTTCGTCTTTGTTTTTTTTTTTATTCCATTCTGCCTTTTTCCTTTCTTTCTGATAGCGCCCACAGACATTTTCAAATAGTTTTGTAGTTGAAGATATAAAAAAAAAAATATCAAAACGAAAGAAAGATCGTACCTTCTTAATTATTTTTGCTCGGTTTCAGGGGAATATTTTAAGTAATTTGACAATTAATCTTGAGAAAATCTCAATTTTCTTCCTTTTTGGTAATTGCTTCAACTATTACAATCGTAACGAAAATAAATTAACACTTTACTTACATTTAATTGTTTTCCAAAAATCACATGACACATGAGATTCTGGTATTTGCTTTCAAGAAATAAATTTAAAATTGAATTCTTATTTCCGGTTATTGTTTAATAAGGCTATAAATATTAAAACAGTTTCATTAACCTGTAGGAAAATGAAATTAAACCAATAAATAAAATAATAAAAAAGAATAAAAAATATCCATTTTCTTATGAGGCAAGTTACAAAGAAACCTGAAAGGGTTTCTAGCCACATATACGATTTTATGATCCCCATTTCCGG
This sequence comes from Acanthosepion esculentum, assembly GCA_964036315.1. Taxonomy (NCBI): domain Eukaryota; kingdom Metazoa; phylum Mollusca; class Cephalopoda; order Sepiida; family Sepiidae; genus Acanthosepion; species Acanthosepion esculentum. Next base: position 31,505,690 of record OZ038493.1, on the reverse strand, counting down.
AAAGGACAGAATCGCTCTCTTTCCACTTTCCAACAAGATCGTTCGGACGTGTTTTCATCAGCCCTACTCATGCCATCCCAACTCAGCGCGAGGCTGACTTGAGCTCGACCATCTTTACCCGTCCTTATCTTTACTTCCCATAAATAATTTCTGAACCAAAAAGTAAAACGAACGTATTCAAAAGACATTTAATTTTGTTTCAATACAGTCAACATAAAAGAAATAAATGTCCGGAGCAGAAACTCAATTTTTTTTTTTATGCTTCGTCTATCTTCTTTGTTTATAAGTTAAATATGGACCTTCACCTAAACAAAATACAGTCTAACCCGGATATAAGAGAGATTTTCTCTGGTCCCAAATTAGAGCCTGTGTTAATAAAACAAAATAGACCAAACCCGGATACAAGAGAAACTCGGATATAAGAGACTTCTTCTACGGTCCCGACAACTCTCTTATATCCGGGTTACACTGTACACACAAAAAACCCACAACCTTGTTAATATCCAGAAACCCACTTACTGCTGAGTATAACTTGGGAACTCATACCTTGATTTTCGGTCCTGAGTCATGGAAGTCAAAATTATAAACTCATATGAATAGTTTCTTCAGAGAGTCGTGTGGGGATTGTATAATTGATAAAAAAAAAAAACACACAAAATAAGATAAAAGAAAAACAAAAAAAGAAGAGTCTCCGAGGATGCTCCCTGACAGGAAGAACAAATTGACGCATGCGCGGAAAAATGAAATGCTCCCTAGCGCCAAAAACAAACGAGAAAAATCGCTCCCCCCGACCTAGATTTTCAACGGGTAAACACGTCTTTTGTTCAGGAAGGCACTTCCCTTCAACAGACCGCTGCTACTCTGTAATAAAGTTCCTACATCTATTTCCAGTGTGTCTGTCTCCTTATTTCCATTGAACATTCTATTTTAGCAACGACAAGAATTCATCACGGATCTGGAGTTCAAACAAAATCACCAGAAACAGCCAAAGTATTATACCTTAAAAACTCCAAAGTGGTTTTTGATGTACTGTGTCCTTTTAAGACGCGAGCGATTATGGCTTTCCACAGCTTCCTATTTTTGGTAGCTCTTAGTAATATTTGTCTTTTTATTATGACTCCTACTTTGTTCTGCCATCCATTTACACAAGCTCGTTAGGTAGTATTTTATGTACTATTCAGACCAGGGATTAAACTCGCAATTAATTATAGCGAAGAAGACGGCGACTTACCTCGTCAAACCAAGCGACAGCGAGTCGCGTGTATCCTACGACGGAAAATGTGGCGAAAAAAAAAAACAATTACCAAAAAAAAAAAAAGGGCACGTATTCCGCATGACATGCTGGAGAAATATTTAAAAGAAATAATAAATAAAAAAAAAAAACAAGTCCGTCGCAGGAGTCGCTATAAGAATATTTTGATATGCAAAATAGTGAAGATCCTCTCCCAGTTGCGACGAATGGAAAAAATGGTCGGCCGAGAAAAGCAGTTAGTATTCTCGAATCGGGGACTTGGTGTATTTTGGCTTCCGCGTTCGTCGGAGAGCGAGTTATTTTTGTGACTGGTTACACGTATTGTGTTTTGTTTTGTGAGATAGTACCGGCGAATCGAGTTTTCAGCATTTCTTTCTGCCCCCGATATTCAAGTCTGAACTTACAGTGATTTGTTCTTTGTGTTGTGGAAGTAATCTGCGACAAATACTTCATTTGCTTTCAGAACGCTTACATTATTAATATATCAAATTCACGAAGCAACACTTGAATTTTCTCAGTCATTTTGAGACAATCTTTCTATATGCAGTGTCATTTCAGGACGTAGGCTCTCCACCTCCCTCTAACCCTTGCAGCTTTCAACGTTCCTTCCCTCTGCCACCTCCCCCAAATCACGTTCTGTCATCCACTTGTTTAAGCCCGCTAGGTATGTCATGCGTTGTTTTCCCTTGTCTATCTTTCCCTCTATTCGACCCTTGAGTATCAGATTCTCCAGGCCCTACTTCCTCATTAGGTATCCCAGGAACTTCAGCTGCCTCTTCTGATGTTAAGTATCATCGACTTCATCGTTGCTCACACGCTCGGTCCATAATATCCTTAGCATCCGTTTGTAGAACCACATCACCGTCGCCTCGAGGATCTTCATCTTTGAGGAAATCGTCCAACATTCGTGGCCGTAAAGAAGGACAGATGTACTGAAGCTAAAACTTGGAGCCTTAAAATTAACGTTTATAGTTTCTGCTATTTTTTTATATAAATTTTCATAAGTTTAAATTTTGTATCAGTCCCTCACCGTACATCAGGGGAACAAAACAGCCCACATGAATGTTTAACAGTATTGATAAGTGTGTGTCTCTCTCTCTCTCTCTCTATATATATATATGAGGAAGGGGATTGATTTTTATTTATTAATTCAACAGATTTTTATCACTTTAAATGTTATTTTTAGTAGATACTCGTATTTGAGCAGACGCTCCGTTTATTTATTAAAATGTATATTTATTTTCGTCTACTGGTCTAAATATTCGAGAAATATTAGAGAAAAATATGCGCTTTCCAGCAGGGATCGAACCCGAGTTCCCTAGAGTAAACCGCCATTACATCTGATGTGATTTCACCAAGCAGAGTTGAATAGTGCCTTTAAGCACAGATTTTTCTGCTGAAATAGACATATCTTCTTAGTTAAAAGAAGAAGTTAAGCGTATATAGCATGTGTAATGAAGCTTACTCGGACTTTCTGGCAACTATGAGACTTATTTGCTAAATAAATGAGAGCAGGAAAATGACGAAATGTTTTTTTGGTCCTTTTCCTTTGTTTAATTTTATCTGAAACGCAAAGTTGCCATTCTAAATGGTTGAGGAGGGGTCGTTCCCTACGAATGTGAATCCCCGCCTCAAACTATCCAACCACAGCGCAGTGGTCTTTAAAATGGAGACGTATTCTGTTATAGTTAGCCCCAGGGGAAAGAGAGACAAGAGAAAGCAACGCATGACATATTGACGGGCTTGAGCAAGTGGATGACAAAACGTGGTCTGTAGGAGGTGGCAGAGGGACGAAACTTATTGAGAGCTACGGGGGAAGTGGAGAGCCATGACCGCCTACTTCCTGAAAGGACACGGCACATAAAAAAGAAAGAATGTAAACAAAGCAATTTGTGAAGAAAAGGCATGGATTTCTTTAATTTATTAATCACAGATTTTTATTACTTAAGTTATTTTTAGGGGATACTCGTATTTAAATAGATTTCTCGAATATTCAGGCCAGAAGACGAAAATAAATATACTGTTTAATAAATGAACTGAGCGTTTACTAAGATAAGGATTAATAAATAAAAAAGGAAATTTAAGTAGACTTTAGAAAATATATCTAGCTGGAAATTTATTGTTTATACAAAATTTTTAGAGATCAATTCTGTGATAACTTTCCTCTTGTTGAAGGAGAGGTGTTACTCTTTCATTGTCTTGATTCCTCACCTCTCATACCAAAATGACCAAAACTATTATATAGAGTACAGTCAAACCGAGATCACCTATGCAAAACAGACCCCACGTGCTCTATCTCTTTCTAATATAAGAGCTTCTAGGTCCAGTTTTGCAGAAGTTGAAGTACATCTTCAAAAGGTCAAACTTGAGAGAGGAAGAGTAGGCTCGAGGAAGTTTTATTCTGCTTAGAATAATGGATACCAGTATAGTGACTATTTATAGTCCCCTACAAACGGAAGAGTTCCCCAAAGGGAGGTAATCATAAAGCAAGGGAGATTATTCCCAATTACTTTATCACACTGACCTTATGTTCCTATCTGAAACTGCTATCTATACTACATATCCTGACAATAAGCACTATTTACCCCCCACCCCATAAACTGTATGACCTTATTTAGTAACACTCTACTTTGAGTGTCTCGTGGGGCTTGTATTGGGCAAACAATATTAAAAAAAGCGAAAAGAAATTATTTGGCTACTAACAGTGAAGACATGACTTGATTTTAAATAATATAAATAATGATGAAAGTTGGAGGGAACAATGTTTGAAATGTTGTGATAACAACAACAAAGATGAGGATATTAATCGAAATGTAAATAATGATAACTCCTCATCACAAAAAAAACAACAAACAAACAGAAAAAGAATAATACTACAAATAAATCAAAGTATATTCACACTTTTTGAAAAAAACAAAACGGAAGGTATTTGATAATATTTTACAATATTGATCAAGAGAATACGATGAAGAAAAAGGAATATGGATCAATATTCAATCATATCACAGAAACATCGACATGTTTTGTTGAAATATTGGTTTTAAAGAATCTTGGGCTTTTCAGTTGATTAACAGAGTAAAATAAATTTATAAGTTTCAGATATTCCTTGAGTGATTTTAATTCTGTCAACTGCTAATATGAAACATACATCGGAACAATGTCACAAGTCATTGTGACCAAGGATTTGAGGGTTCTGGCTTTGTTCCCCTACCAATCACTTACGCGCTCTTTTGGAAAAAAAGATTTATTCATTTGTTTCTTTAGAGGCATATCAACTCCTTGTGGGTCATCTAATGCCGACATTTAATTTTCTTGAGAACATTAGTGTTATAGTGAAAGACACCTAGTCTATAGGTAATAGACTCTCCCATCTATTATAAGTAGGAGTCAGTAGTAGTCGAGAGGAAGGAGTAGTGTTCAGCGACCACAACTCGATTACTCTGCGTAACACTTTATTACAAGTTCCTAACGTTTCTGTACGTTTAATCTATTTAGGACGCATTTAGTCCGAGTACAGTTTCTATTGTGGAAATAACTCCACAACAATTAGTAATTTCTTTTCTAAAAAGGTATTGATGGTACTTTTACTATAAACATGTTGATATTTTTACAGTGCTTTGACTCCAGTTTGGGAGTTTAACTATTTGCCCATAGCTGGGACTCTAACAGGTGCTACTACCTTGCATCATGGTGGATCTGGGAACAATAGCAATTAAAAGGTGGTTCCACACTCCTCAAAACCACCCGATCAGAGGCCTTGCCGCCAAGTGTAGTTTATCATCATGCCCAGGACGGCCAAGAAATTCATTAAGATCTGCTCATTATAGTTACAGGAAACAAAAAAAAAAGAAGAAAAAAAAAAGAAAAAAAGAATCACAGATCATGAGTGTTCAAACAGGTTTTTGGTTTGTTTTGTTTTATGCATATCAACACCTCAATGGGTTATTTAATGCCGACAACATTTTTATTGCTGGTAATATATTTTTCTTCAGAAATCTATTTCTGGGAATATTTTTCCTTGAAGAAATCTATAACTGGTCATATTTCTTTTCAAAGAATGTATAACTGTTTGTATTGCTGGTATTTTTTTTAAAGTATTGCTGATAATAATTTTTCCTTCAAAAATTATTGCTGGTAATATTTTTTTATTACAAAGTATTTCTGGTATTAAAACCTATTTTTACACAAGTTTGGGTGTTAACTATTTGCCCATACCTGGGACCCTAACAGGTGCTACCACCTCGGGTCAGAGTGGACCTGGTAACACCAGCAGTTAAGAGGTGGTTCAACGCTCCTCAAAACCTCCTGATCAGAGGCCTTGCTGTTGGACGTAGTTTATAGTCTTACCCTGGACGCGGATGTAGTTAATCGTCATGCCAAGGACGAAGTTGAACAGATGTCTTCAACAAGAAATAGCTAGCCACTTAAACAGCCAGCTATTGTTCTTATATGAATTTATAATAGAAAAAATTCTACTTTGTTAGAAGTAGCATGTCAGTGTCTGAAGGTAAGGAAATAAATACTAATGAAATTGTTAATACTTACTTACCAATCAGTCAAGAGTGTGAATAAAGATTCTTGCACGATACATAAGTTGGCTTATTACCCTCACCTCTATTAATAGTTTCAAGCTTTCTTTTGTATGTTGAATGCTTTCAATAATTTAAGTACTGAGTTTACTTTAAAGACAATATTAAAAACTCTTATATCATTCCATTCTAAATTTAATTTTGTTGGAAAAAAAAATGTCAATTTCAATTACTGACAACATGCCTAAACATTTGAGAGACACATCTCAAAATCACCATTTAACTAAAAAATTAGATTATTTTCCAATAATTTCATTCTGGAAAAAAGACCATCACGTAAATAAAATACAATGTTATATGTGTATGGATTCAAGCATGAGAGACTGTATCCAACCTAATATTTACATACACTATCCATGACATTGAGGACTTTTGTCCGTAAATATAGCTTACCTTATGACTATATGAAATATATATATTTGCCTTGATAATGTTCCTCAGAGAACACAGTTCAACGGCTAAGGTAAGTTCTCCTCTCTCTCTCTCATATATATTTTACAGCAAAAATCCCAAATTACCTCATGTGGGTATAGCCTATTTCAGATCAACATAACAATGCCAATCTTCATTGGCCCTGAATGCTATATATATATATATATATATATATATATATATATATATATATATATATAAATAAATCGAGCTTAGATCGAGAAACAGCATAATAAAAATTATCCAAATATTGGACAGTTTTCTTTATTTTCTCCTGAAACTAAAGCGACTATACGAAGCTTAGAACGGCTCTTGATCAAACATAATAGACATTAGCTGTTATATTTAACACCATATGTTTGAATATATATATATATATATATATATATATATATATATATATATGTATGTATGTATGTGTGTGTGTGTGTGTGTGTGTGTGTGTGTATATAACAAAAATGTCTCTCTGCAACTGAAAGGTACCATGTCTGCATAAATACACAATTGTCAGGCAGTGAATGCCTGAAGACTGTCTGCTTAAATACACATTAAACTTTTAGTAGATAGGTCATGGAGATACCTCTTCTTGTATTTATTAGTATTTGCACTGCTATAGGCCATCAAGCACTTTTCTCTTGAATGTTCTTTTTTTTTACCCTCGATTGGGTATTTCATTTATTAAATGAACTATATATATTATAGTAAAAAGAAAGAACAGTAAGATATATAATCCGGGGTTCTTATTGATGTTTTTATTTTTACAAATAATAGTTAATAAAAATGAACACGCTACCGTCCATGTCTAAATGATTGGATTTCTCTGTATCCTTGAAAACAAAAAGTTATGAATTGGATGTGCGTTTAAAACTCAGTAAATTTAAAAATAGGTTATTCCAAAATTCGCTTGAAAATGAAACAGAACTAATGCTTTTAATTTAATTATATAATTAAATTTGAAGTTTTTAGCTTCGTTTTTTGAAACATGGTAATTCCTGTATAATGAAGGAACCATCTTTTTAAATCAGTATATATATATATATATATAATGTTTATGTACAAGAGCAAGTATGTTATCAAATATCAAGGCTGTTAAGTTTAAGAACGTTCATGAATATTGATCAGGGGAGGTTGAAAATTTCATTCAAAACACGCGAAGGACAAAGTGAGTAATATTCAGAAAAAAAACAATATTTTTTTAATATTACTAACTTACTTTGAATAATGTCATTTTGTGTACTTCGCATGTTTTGACTGACCTATCAATTTCTTCCTATGTGTGAGTAAAAAAGAGGCAAGAGTGAAAGTAAGTAGGAAAGCGTAAGCGTCACATAGCTTGATGAGAAAGACGAGTAAATGAGTAAGACATTTTCTTTTAAGCTGAGCTGTCGTGAACTGTTGTCGTATATTGCCTTCTTTTCTCCTTACTGGCTTGTCTGGTCTAGAAACTTTGCTCATATACTCTTCAAAGGGATCATGAAGTATGTTCTTTATTGTCAACAAGACTGCACCCCAATGGTTGAAAAATGCTAAATATTTATTTTCAAACGATTATTCTAATAACCGGAAAGTTAACTCCTTCAACCCAGAAACCATTTTTTTAATCATTTGGTCTTTGACTGTCTTTCTGCTTATTTCTGTCTTCGCTCCACAAATCAAATATTCTTGATTAGTCAAGTAGCTTTTGAATATTTCTATAGAGTACAATAAGGAGTTTCTGGTTTAATCATAATATTTGGATGAATCGCAGGCTCGTGACCGTAAAACAGACGGTTATAATTTTGGTAGACTATGGTTTCGTTGAAATATGTACTAAGTTGGTTTGTTAATAATTATTAAAATAGTAGTATTTATTTAAAAAATTATTTTTATTGACTAACAAAAGATAGCTATTCCAGTTTATTTAAAGAATTTGCAATAAGTTTACTTCCAGCTATGTAAACGTCAGTAAAATATATCAAGAATAAAAAGAAAGAAAGAAAGAAGAAATTAGAAGACAGTGCAGACGAATTAAAGGATGTCCCCATGATTTCATTAGCCTGAAGGGCCCAAAAGGGGTTCAATTCCTGGAACGTGAAAAACCAGTTGAAGATGAGTCAGATTGATCATTCATTGTTTTAAAAAATGTTACGGAAAATAAAATGAAACCTACTTTTATAATATTAGTTTTTTGTTGTTGTAATATTTGTTGTTGTTATTGTAACATTTCATCGTTGCGCCCCCTGTCCTTCCTCGGATGTAACCTACAGGGAATTCTGAAAGGAACCTTTTATTTAATTTACAGGGGTAGACTGTTCTCATTCCACTACTTATTTTCTAGGTATTCATGTCTAGTTCTTATTTCCTGAGGAAGGCCGGAGAACACAACGCCCAAAACGTTGTGATCAAAACACGAAAGATGAAGGGACCAGTCCGAATATAAATAGTGTAAATGATAACTCCTCATTCCAGAAATTGAGACAGAAACCTTTACAAATTTCAATCTTTGAAACCAAGAAATTATTTTTTTAATATCAGCCGCTTAATTAAATTTTTTAAAATAAAATCATTTTTTAAAATTTATTCTATACAAATCAAAAACAACACTCAAGGAAATTAAGAAATTATATATTTGTAATATTTTACATGAGCTATTTGATAAACCTACAGTACTAATGTTGTAACAATGCTCCACAGTAGGTACCAACGCGGGTTTAAGAGAATAACGAAAATAGAATGCTGAACACGATGTGGGTAAAAATATTTTGCTTCGAATAAAAAAATGAAAGAATTTGTGGCACCCACTTCCGTTCAACCATGCACACACATCACCTATTCACACCAATCTCCTAATCGTCTCATCCACATGCTGCACACAATTTCCAAAATAGTTGAAGCCTCACCGGCAGAAATGTTTCTCAAATGATCAACAGGGTAGGTGGAACCGTGGTATTGCACTCAATTTGAAAGTTGGAGCTAGACATGCTAAATAATAACAACCCGCAAGGAAAGTTGGTTCTCTGTGTCGTGCCAGAAAGTTTTTCTTGTCCGAGGTCATCCTTCAAATCTATAAATCAACCATCCGTCCTTGCATGGAATATTGCCGTCAATAATGTTCTGGTGCTCCCGCTGTACGTCTCGAGGTCCTTAACAAAATCCAGAGACGATATATGTCTATATTTCTGAGATGAGGTATTATGTACAGTATTTACATTATTCGGACAATTGTCCTCATCTTTGTCGCCATATTTATTACAACGTTTCGGCCGTTGTGCGCTCCAGCCTTCTTCAGGTGGTTGGAATGTCGAACTGAACCCTTTATTTCGCTCACTGGGGTAGTCACATATTGGCCTAAGTTGAAAAAGAGAGATTTTACCTCATCTCCACGCGAGGTGGCACACCAAGGCCTGAGTCGGAAAAGAGAGAGAGATGAAGGGTCAGCCAGTATTTATAGCCAGGGGAGAGAGACCCCTGTTGAAGGATTAAGGAACTGAGGAGGAGCTAACTCCGACAAAACCATAATGAACAATTATGATTTAATGCTATAAAGTGCAGTAATTTTGAATAAACAATGCAAATTTAAAACATTTTGTCTTTGTGCCCAGCAGTATTATAGCGTTATATAGACTTTTAACTATTTTTTGTTTTTATTAATTATGCTCTAGCGAATCTTATTCATTGAGAGGTCTTTTTGGTAATCTTTTACAATTTTTTTACACAGTTCTTACTCATCAAAACAATAAAAAATTGTATATTTTATTTTTGGTGATCCGTATCTAGAATTCTGGTTTGTATATATTTTCCCTTAAATGTATCTAATACAAAAGATATCAACTTTATTTGGATTTATTTTTGAAATAGTAAAATTTTGAAGTCGTATGTAAGCAAAAACCTGTGGAAATTAGGTATGTCTACATTTTTCAGATGATATTCTCGAGCCACAGCTCAAGCTTCATCGTTATTATCAAGAGCTTGTTATACATATTCAGTGATAGCTATAAGTAATTCAACGGTACACCTAGAAAAAAAAGCTGTATTGTTTGTCATGAGAGATAAGATGCTTAACAAATTCAGCATTGATTAAAGCCTGGAATATTTTGCCGAAAAGCATTAGGAGACTATCAGGTCGATAATTAGAGAGGTCAGAAGGTTGCCTAGAGTTCTTAAAAAAACAGAAACAACAGAGGAGGACTTCCAACAAGTTGGAAAGCAGGAAGCAGCAAGGCAATAGTTGTATAGTTTGGAGAGAACTGAAGCCAGCTCTGTTATTTCTCCTAAGCCTTACTCTACCATCCATTTACTCAAGCTCATGACGTATGTTATGCATTATTTCCTTCTGTCGCTCTTGCCCTTTATCTATCCTGTGACTATCAGATTTTCCAAGCCCTCCTTCCTCATTATATTCCCCAGAAACCTCAACTCTCTTTTCCTGATGTTAAGTGATTTTTTAAATGAGGGGGCAAAAACAAAGCGTTTCAAATAGTCTTTTTCCGTGTAGTGTTCGCCATGGTTGATGCTTGAATTCTTCCCCCCTGTCAGTTTAATTATGAAAAGTCATCAATCACAGCTTCCAGCTTACTTTCATTCCAGACCAATATATTTTGATTAAACCAATTGGAAATAGTTGTCCTTTGAGCTATCATGCCTAATTAAAGGGTTCCGGCTGGTTTAATGAGCGTCATCATCTATCGCTTCCCACTATCCACCACTAACCGTTTAACACTTCATTTCATCCACTGGCTTCACCCTGTTGATATTTAAATTATTATCTCTGTCAAAGGTCCAACTTCTGCTTTATCCAGAATTGAAAACTGCTCAGAGGCACTCTCAAGCAGGCCCAGTAATTACACTGGATGAGAGATGTTTTAGTGAAAGCCACTTTATACATAGCTAGTTTGGGGTGCCAATTTTGCTATACAGAACTTTCATCTAAAAAGAAAAAGAAGAAAAAAAAAAAAGAAAAAAGTCATTAAAAAAAAAAAAAAGGAAGATTTCTACCAAATTTCCCATAATGCCCAAATTAATTCTGAATGCCTCCTGAAAAAAGTGATGAATGTTATTGAATTACTGATTGCTCAAACACCTGTTGGCTTTTATATTTTAATTCATGACAGTTTAATTGTTATATTACAAGTTATGAATGGAAACATTATAAAGTCCTTGAATTTAATCATTTTGTATCAAACTGAAAATTTAAGTAAATACGCTTTATTTCATGTTTTAAGTGTTTCTTTAGTGTTCTTGGGTATCAAGTAGTTCGTAATCTGTTTAAATCATTTTGTCATGATTATCTAAGTTTGATTCACAATCAAGACAATTTTTATGTCGGATATTGTATTCTGGAGAAGGAAAACTAAAGCTACTTTTGGGAAATTGGTGTTATTTTTGGAATCAAGGGCTTCTGAATGAAGAATTGGAGAGCTGAGTACAAATTCCAGTTGAGTTCATTACATTCACTTTTTTGTTAATACCATTGGGAAAGGCATGAATCTATCTTTTCTCTCTAAAGCTATGGGTAAATACCAAGACAGTCTCGGTCCTAAACCCTTGGATGATGACTAATCATGGCGAATGATCAAAGTTAATCATTGATCTGTTGTATACATAACACAATATAGATACTTTTGAATGGGTTGTGGTTACTGTTATTTGGGAAAATTCTTCGCTTGTGATTCTGTAGCACCAGTCTCTTAAGATATGTTGAAGGATTGTCATCCTTTGCACCAAGAAAATTCATTTGCTTGGAGCCATTTTTTATTGTTTTCTGAATTTCTGTGATGAGGAGTTAGCTATCATGTATAACATCCAACATCCACAAATGTTTAAAGCATCAACTATATATATATATATATATATATACACACACACACACAACTGTTTACTCAGACCAATAATTTAAACTGGCTATTTATATGCATTCTGTTGTCCTCATAACTTTTTTGCCATGCCGTATGACATTCATCAGGTGTATCTCAATCCAAGTAACTTAGAGGGAATTTTGAACTGAATCTTTTCAAACTAATAATATCCTAGTGGATTAAAGCACTGGTTCATGAATTTGGTGACAGCAATTGTGAGTTCAATCCCTGGGCCGGGCAGTATATTCTTGGAATCAATGGAAACAGGTGAGTAATATCTGAGCAGTACTAAATAAAAACTAGATGATGTATATGTAGACATGGGCACAGAACAAAAACAATCTACCCTGCAGATAATAGAAAGGGGTCAGTTCAAAATTCCCTGGAGATTATGTAAATCAATATGCTCCTGATGAAGGCTGGAAGATACAATAGTTGAAACATTGTAATGACAACAAAGATGAGTACAATAGTCCACATGTAAATAGACATTTTTAATCACTGATTTGAGGAAACATTAGTTGATAGCTTGGGCATTTTTGAACAAGATGGATGCCAAATCTTATGTCAATATATACAAAACAAACAGTAAAGAAATAAAAATGCAGAAAGACCTGAAGTACAATGCAATTGTCAAATTACTTAAATATACCCTCATTTACTGTGTAAACAAACTAGCAAAGTAATAAAAAATGTTAATTTAACAGCCTCCCGAGAGTATGCTTCCTGATCACTACACTCTTAAATTCTTCAAATCAAGAGAAGAACTGTTATCTCTCCTACATATCTTTAGGATATACATTTACTTCCTTATCTAATACCCTTACAACAACCTTTAGTCACAACCTTGAGTGGCTCTCAGGTACTGTATTGAGTGAACAATAGCATTAAAAAAAGGAATCACTAAACAGAAGAATATGCTTTTTATGATATTGTTTAACATTTCAAAGAATTTTTTTTGAAAAATATGTTTAATATTAAGTATACAAATTTTTTTTTCTTTTAAATAGTTGGATATGAATTTGTGAAAAGATAATCTGCAAATTAAAGCAATAAGTCATGTAACTTTTTTTTCTAATATATTCCGAGCTTTATTCCTGCATTGAAATAATGTAACGTTGAAGTTCCGCACAGCCTGGTATTAAAGAAAGAGAAAAAAAATTCCGGAAGATTTAACTCCGTTTTATGCGTCAATAAGCCCAAAATTAATATCAACTGCTTCCCACTTAACAAACCATTTCTTATTATATCCTCAAGGCTTAGAGATTTTGCTGTGGGGAGGGAAACAGCCTTCTTCAATGATTTATTCAAAAGACAAATATAAAAGCAAAAAAAACAAGTAGAGAGAGAGAGAGAGGGTCCAATATATGAAAGCACGTGTGCACTCTAGCAATAATGTCAAGTGTTAGAAAAATAAGATTAAAAATTATTGCATTACTTGATTTCATGGAAATTCTTTTTTCTTTTTTTTTCTTTCCAAACAATCTTTGCTTCACCTTTACATTTGACCTTTTAGCAAGTTTTTCCGAAAAATTCTATTTGCTTCCATTTTTATATTATGCTTGTATTTATAAAACTGAGGGTTTGTGCAAACCTGTATGCTCACACAGGTACAAATATCTGCATGCACATACATCTCACTAATTACATAGGCTTGTACACCTGCATACTGATAGTGAACCATAAAGCAATGCATATATATATATATATATATATATATATATATATATATATATATATATATATATATATGAATGTGCATATTTTTATAAGAATACAGCTACATGTATTTAATTATAACTGATGTAATATGGTAAAATATGTACATTATCTATATTCTAATATTTACACAAAAATATGAAAAGTATATCAACATTAATCAATATACATTGTACCAGACATATATATTCAAATTCACAATCACA
>OZ038493.1:31461658-31486658 GCA_964036315.1 Acanthosepion esculentum | reverse complement strand
CCTGCTCAAACTCACCAGGTATGTCATGTGCTGCTTTCCCTCGTCTCTCTTTCCCTCTATTTGACCCGAGAGTATCAGATTCTCCAGGCCATAATGGGTTAAGACAAGGATGTGTCTTCTCGCCAGACTTATTCAACCTTTACAGTCAAGTGATTCTGAGAGATTTAATTTTCTTACAAGCAGCCACAATCTTAAAATAAGATATTCAAATGACAGTGTTGATAGCAGACACGCAAGAGGAAATTACAGAAATGGCTACACAAGGTACGAAAGGAAAGCTAGAATAAAGGATTGCATCAATTGTAAGAAGGCAGAATTCATGGCTCATATGATATGAACTTTCTTTTTTTCCTTTTATGTGCCATGTCCTTAACAGGACGTAGGTGATCATGGCTCTCCACAAGTTCCTTCCCTCTGCCACCTCCCCCAGACCACGTTCTGTCATCCACTTGCTCAAGTCTGCTAGGTATGTTATGCGTTGTTTTCCCTTGTCTCTCTTTCCCTCTATTCGACCTGTGAGTATCAGATTCTCCAGGCCCTCTTTCCTCATTATGTGTCCCAGAAACGTCAGCTGCCTTTTCTCGATGTTAAGTATGTAAGTGTTTGCATCCTCTCTAAGACCTCATCGTTGCTCACACGCTCGGTCCATGATATGCTTAGCATCCTTCTGTAGAACCACATCTCCGTCGCCTCAAGTCTCTTCTTCATTTTTGAGGAAATCATCCAACATTCGCTGCCGTAAAGAAACTTCAGCTGCTTCTTTCTGATGTTAAGCATAAGCCTTCTCCTTGTTTACACCCTCTCTAAGACCTCATCGTTGCTCACACACTCGGGCCATGATATCCTTAGCATCCTTACTATAGTCAAATATTACAGTACTGGCATCATCCTGGACATATTTTATAGCAAATAAATGGTCATTAGTCCTTTTTATACAAAGTTACCCTTGATACTTAATAAATTTTCAGTAAAAGAAGTTTTCTTTGTTTTATTGTAAATAATTTGTTCCTTTATAGTGTTATAGACAAGCGTATGGTTGCAAGACAGAAATACGACAACAGCAGAAAAAGATTTACGTGATTTATTTCAATAGGAACGTGTGGTTTTGGGACAGCTACCTTGTGGTATAGTTCATAAGCCGGCTGCTAATCTGGGTTGATCTCTCATAGTAGTTCCCACTGGTTGTTGTTCCTCCTGCTGACTGCCCAGACTGACTGTGACAGATCTCTTCCCCGGCCTCCTATTGACTGTTTTGTACTTCCCCATGTGACCCTTTTTATGGCTTTAAAGACATTCGAATGACCAACACAAAAACAGAGAATGTCTCATATCGAGAATATTTAATATTGAAAAACAAAGGAAAAAAATTAATTATTTTTAATAATATGTGGAAATCTCCACCCTTTACCTGAAGACGGTCGGGAGACCAGAAACACGTGTTGTAAAATTATGAAAAATAAAGAATAATATTTTTTTAAAAACCCACATTACAACCCAAAAAGTTTGTGGTACCTCTCTTCTTTTTAATATATATATATACACACACACACACACACACACACACACACAGTTATTTTAACAGGATCAAGCACATCTTCATTTACTACCTCCTATGTACTCTTGAATTTTGTGAAGATGTCAATCATCTTTCGATTGGCTCATCATTATTGCTCACTAGTTCATATTGATTCCTGTTTGGATTCTATAGATTTCTAAGTGTTTTCACTTAATGGAATTAAGTTGTTTAAATTTACACTGAAAATGGATGCTATGAGATTCAATGACCAGCAAGAGCAAAGAAAAAGATATAAACAAAAATCAATTGCGGGTGGGAGGATTACAATATTTGCATTGACTTATCAAAATTCATAGGTCCCTATTTATCACATGAAATCGAGTCTTTAAGGCTCAATCATCTCTTTTGTGCTATCTGTACATATATATAGTCATTTATTTGGCATTTCAATGTGGTGTAATGGTTAGCAAATATATCTGCTAGATCAATTATGACTGAATAATGAGATCGATCCTCACTGGGTACCCCATACTAATGGCCTTGTGACACATTTTAGCTACGCTTAGAAAATCACCATATACTGTCATTTATTTGGCAGTTCAATGTGGTGTAATGATTAGCAAGTATATCTGCTAGATCAATTATGACAGTATTGAGATCAATCCTCACTGGGTGCCCCATACTAACGGCCTTGTGCCACATCTAAGCTACGCTTAGAAAATCACCATAGACAGTCATTTATATGCATCTAAGAGACTGTAAGAACTTGTTTTTGTTTAATAGTATATCAACTCCTTATGAGTCATTTAATGCTGAAATTTAATTTTCTAGGGAGCATTGAATTAAAACAAATATATGTTATGTTATTCTGCTTTCACAGTTGAATACATGGTAGATGATAGTCAGCTTTTGTGCATGTATATGTCTGTGTGGACACAATTATGAAGAGGCAGTATGTTTTATATATCATAATTTTGTTGAAGTTATATTTTGGAATACAGTTTGATTTCTTTAAGAAATTGTACTTAATTCCATGTTATAAATTTAAAAGCAATTCAAAAATAGCAAGAAGACAAGATACCATTAACAAAGGCTTTATTCAAAAGAAATTGAACTGAACAGTACTATTGGTGTTTCTCCACATAATTCCTCCCGCCAAAATACAGCCAAATTTTTAGAAGAAAATGTATGTTCATTTGCATACAATAAATGTACATACAAAACACCAAAGAGCTCATTTCATAGCATGTCCAGAAAGAGTTCTTTCATGTTCGTTGTTTGGTTGATTTTGTTAATGGCATATCAACCGCCGTGGGTTAATCAATGGCAAAATGTGAATAATTTGAACAATTTTATGGCTTCAACTGAATATATTTTGAACACAATTTTGGTCATGTTGCTTTAAACATTTGTTTCAAATTTTATTATAAATAGGTATTGTTAATAATTTTTTTTTAACATAAAATGTTGGTATTTTTACTATAAAAATTTATTTTTATACTTTGAGTGTTTTGTTTGGGTGGGGTCACTATTTGCTCATAGCTGGAACCCTAACAGATGCTCACCCTGGGTCAGGGTGGACCTGGGAGCAACAGCAAATAAAGAGGTGGTTTCACGCTCCTTGAAACCTTGATTGCTGATAGATGTAGTTTATCATCATACGCAGGACTGCATTTTTTTTTTTTTAAATAGAATTGGAAAGTCTCAGAAGTGAAGAATAAGAGGTATTATAGATGCTCTATATTTAGAAGAATCAGATCGGACCAAACATAGAATATTGCTGCCATATCTGGGCAGGAGGTGCCCAATCCTCACTATCCAGCCTCAACAGAGTTCAGTAGCAACTATGCAGGTACAACTCCTTTTCCACAGCAAATCTTCAGACAAGCTAAATTCCTTAGTTCTACAAATTCAGACCTTTACAGCTAAGAACTGTACACATGGGCGAACTGTTATCATTCTCCTTTCATAGAAAGTTCTATTTGGAAGGCTACTTCTCAAGAGTTGCTGCCTTGTGGAACAGACTCTTGAGAGGATGCTTCACTGACCATTACAATCTTAATCTTTTTAAGTCTAGAGTCAATCTATCTAAATATATCTTCATAATCTGTGCTTCTTGCCTCCTCGTTTTGCATTCATAAAACAACCCAATTCAATAATCCTCCTTGAGTGGCTCTTGGAACAAAAATGTAAGAATATGACTGTACAGCTTATTCAATTTGTGATACATCTTTTTGAGTTTCAGACTGCTTATTTGTGCTGGTGCTAGTGGGAGATCAGACACTTGGAGCAGGTTGTTCATTATTTGCTAACTTATTCACAGCTAAAACAATGATAGTTTATAAGACGAGGAGGGGGCTACATTTAACTATTTGAACAATAAAAGGGTGGGACCTGGATGCCAATCTAGTAGCATGCTTAAATTCATGTAGTCAGGGAATCAGAAAAAAGCTCGTCAGAGCAGTTGTCATGAAAATGTGTGTGTGTATTCATGCATACATACATGTATAAATTGTTCTTTAGCTCAAAGAAAGAGTTGAAAAATTCATAAAAATAAACTGTAAAAAGAATCAATGAAAAAAGAAAAATTAAAAAAAGCAAATATAAGATGGTGTGAAATTGTTAGACAATGCTTTCATTAATCTGTAATTGTCACGAGAATAAAGAAAAAATGGTAATAATAAAAAGAATAGTAGGCATTAAAAAGATGAAAAATATAAAAACAAGGATAAAATAGGTAGAAATTACAAAAAAAAAAAAACATTTTAAAATTTAAGTTCTACTATATAACAGAATTTTCATTTATGTTGCTCACAAAGTGTGTTTATGTCCTTATTGTTGTGGAGAGAGTAATTGTAGTGAAAACAAAAACAAGAACAAGAACTAGATTTAAAATTCAAATGCTAAGCACTGACTCAGTGATTTTCTTAGAAATTAAAAAAGACTCGAATTTACAAACTTTGCTTAAAACACACGCAAAAGCAAATCCAAAACAAAACTCGTGAAATTTCACACCTTGATGCGAAATGTTTTTCAGCCAATAGAAAACTAGGAAACATTTAAAAACAAAATTTAAATAATCTTCAATTCTCAGAAACCCGACGCGAAGTTTGTTCGCCGTCCAATGGAAAGCCCGAATCATATCCTAGAGTGAATTACCAAATGACCTTTTCAAGCTCCACAAACAAAATAAAAGGCAAGTTCGCCTGTCACCAAAGAGAGAGAGACGAGCGTATTAACACATCCCTTGACAAACGTCAAGCGATCGTTATTATTATCTCTACCTTTCTCCCACATCTCTTTTATACTTGATAAACGAACGGAACATTTTAAGATTGAGCGATTACTTCAAAGACATTCCTACCCTACGATAAATGCTCATACATACATCCACACATACGTTCCTGGCTACGTACACAAAAACCCATTCTTGCAAGAACTACTACGAACATTTTGACGACCTTGTATCAACCAAAATACATTAATTTTATTTGTAGAGACCTTAATTGATTTATATGTATATAAATTTGTTTCACTTTACAATTTGATTTTCTTGTTTTATACCCCTCTTATGGTGGGCTAACTAACAAGGTCAAATCAAACTAATCTGTTTCAACACTCATACACTTCACTATAACTGATAACCCACTATATAATTACCACGCATGTTATTACAGATTAATTTCTTACTTTCGATAGTAATTTTAATCCAGAAAGTTATATTGAACTGGCAGATGGCAGTCAAACCAGTAAGGTTGCTTTAAAAAGAGGCTATGTTCAAGTAACCATAACAAACACGGAAGGATATATGCGAGATTGCATTTTAACGGATGCTCTACAATAAAGAATATCGTTGCTACAAACCGCTTGCGAAAAAGGGGGCTTCCGTAAAATTTGGCCATAATAACTCGGAACTTATCTACCGTAACGGCGTGAAATACGGCATAAAAAGAAATGGACGCTTATACAGTGTAACCCGGATATAAGAGACCCGGATATAAGAGATTTTATCTTGTCCAAAATCAGAGCCTGTGTTAATGTATATATAATAGATAAACCCGGATATAAGATACTTCTCCGGTCCCGACAACTCTCTTATATCCGGGTTACACTGTACTATTAGTCTAATACTGCTGTAGCCTCCAAAACTGCTACGCGTTTCCTAAAACAATGGCATCAAATTCTTCGACATTTCAATCTGAAAGACATTATAAAGCTACAATAAGTTGTGGAAGGCATGGAAATTGTCGATAAATCAGATTTAAACTATGAAATATGTACCCCGAGCAAAATGGTATAGTATAAAAACAAGTTATTCGACAAAAGGGGCAAACTTGTAGAGGACCGGCGGGTTAATGCGAGGATAAAATCTCTGGACTAAGACTTCCTGCTGGCCAGTCCCGCTACATAGTAATGTTGGACCATGATGGAGTCCAAAGAAAGCAAAATAAAACGAACAAGACAGATATATATGTACAAAACAAATATATATTAATGACAAACAGATTGATACAAGAATTACAAATACATCATTTAAAACATGAATAAAACGTTAGTGTCTGTATGGAAAGTTATTGTGTGTTGAATTGAAATGTCCGTACGGGTGAATTTTGTTTTTAGCGTGTTCCCTGAACATGGGAAACGCTGGTTGTGTATTAGAGTTCACATATTGGAGATGTTAAGAGAAAGTTTTTGTACCTCGCCCCACGTGCGAGGTTTCGGCCCGCGGCCGAAATCGAGGTAGTTGCTCACACGTGGGCGTAAGCAGGAGAAAAAAAAGAGAAAGAGGCGAAAGGTCAGCCCGTATTTATACTCCCGGGAGAGAGAGACCCCTGTTGAAAGGGTTACGAAACGAAGAGGAGATAACCCGATAAACTAAATATTAGACCTTGTTCATTGTGAACAAGCCATTCAAAGATCACGATTGGACAGTGATCTTTGAATAGCTTCCAATATACACGTTCTTTCTTGGACAGTTGTTATTTTGCATTTGACCATGGCGACTCACTCCACAATTGTCAGAATGTTATAATGCCGGATTGTTTATAAAATAAGATACAGCTGAAATTTAAAGAGTAAAAAAAATAGCAAAATTTCATTCCAGACCATATGAAAATGTTACAAAAATAAAAGACAGGATATAAAAATAGCACAAAATTTTAAGAATTATTTTCATTTTGTACATATAAAAATATTTATTAGATTTAATAATTCTGGAAAGTTTATAATCTTTAAAGCAAGTTCTCTATAGATAATTTAATGAAAACCATTTTAGACAAATAAAAAAGAAAAAGTCAAAGATAAAAATAACTAGAAAACCGGAAATTAAAAAAAAAAAAAAAAACGGAAATTTTCTAAAATATACAAAAACATTTTTTAAAATGATTCTACACTCCGCACTAATACATAGTGTTGTGTGGCTATGGCTCTATATCGCATAAAGTATAAGGAATTGAGAGAGTTACACTGTTAAGATGAAGAAGAAGAACAACAAAAAAAGTAAACAGCTACATATTCCCTTAAGCAAAAAAAGAATAAATAACAAACTACTATCTCGTTAATAAAAAAGTAAAAACAAAGAAAAAATCTCTTCACCACAAAAAAATTTTGAACAAAAAACAAAAATGTCTACCTTTAAAACTACACTCCCTAATCCTCCAAAAGAGAAAACAAAAGCCCGTAAATTCCAAAATGCATTTCCAGCACAGATAAATACCCGAACTGTGACACATTAATGTTATTTGTCTTTCCTAAAAGGCTTTACACCTGCCTATATTAATGCATTCATCACTCATGCAACAAGCTATAACTCTCTACTTCTGGTGTCACACTTTCTAGTTAGTTGCCCATAAAAGTCATCATGTATCCGATTGACTGGTAAGAATAAATTGTGCACAAACCTTAAGCTGTCATATTTTTTTGTGATATTTGGGCTAAAATAGTGCCAGAAATACTCGCAGATCATTTATGGTTTGTTTTGTTTTATCAACCTCAATGGGTTATTTAATGCCGACAATTTTTATTGCTGGTAATATGTTTTTTTCCAAAAATGTATTGCTAGTAATATTTTTCCCCTCAAACATTTATTGCTGGTAATAATTTTTTTTTCAAAGTATTGCTGGTATTAAAACCTATTTTTACACTTTCATGGTGTTTTGACCCCAGTTTAGGGGTTAACTATTTGCCCATAACTGGAACCTTAACACATGCTACCACCCCGGGTCAGGGTGGACCTGGGAACACCAGCTATTAAGAGGTGGTTCCACGCTCGTCAAAACCTCCTGATCAGAAGCCTTGCTGTTGGACGTAGTTTATCGTCTTACCCGCGGCGCGGATGTAGTTTATCGTCTTACCCGCGGCGCGGATGTAGTTTATCGTCTTACCCGCGGCGCGGATGTAGTTTATCGTCTTACCCGCGGCGCGGATGTAGTTTATCGTCTTACCCGCGGCGCGGATGTAGTTTATCGTCTTACCCGCGGCGCGGATGTAGTTTATCGTCTTACCCGCGGCGCGGATGTAGTTTATCGTCTTACCCGCGGCGCGGATGTAGTTTATCGTCTTACCCGCGGCGCGGATGTAGTTTATCGTCTTACCCGCGGCGCGGATGTAGTTTATCGTCTTACCCGCGGCGCGGATGTAGTTTATCGTCTTACCCGCGGCGCGGATGTAGTTTATCGTCTTACCCGCGGCGCGGATGTAGTTTATCGTCTTACCCGCGGCGCGGATGTAGTTTATCGTCTTACCCGCGGCGCGGATGTAGTTTATCGTCTTACCCGCGGCGCGGATGTAGTTTATCGTCTTACCCGCGGCGCGGATGTAGTTTATCGTCTTACCCGCGGCGCGGATGTAGTTTATCGTCTTACCCGCGGCGCGGATGTAGTTTATCGTCTTACCCGCGGCGCGGATGTAGTTTATCGTCTTACCCGCGGCGCGGATGTAGTTTATCGTCTTACCCGCGGCGCGGATGTAGTTTATCGTCTTACCCGCGGCGCGGATGTAGTTTATCGTCTTACCCGCGGCGCGGATGTAGTTTATCGTCTTACCCGCGGCGCGGATGTAGTTTATCGTCTTACCCGCGGCGCGGATGTAGTTTATCGTCTTACCCGCGGCGCGGATGTAGTTTATCGTCTTACCCGCGGCGCGGATGTAGTTTATCGTCTTACCCGGGACGGACATCATTTATGAAGCTCAGACATAGAATAAACTAACAAAACTAAAAACAACTTTCCATTAATTTTATACTAAATATAAAAATGTACTTTTTTAAAAAATTATTATTTAATGTTTTTATTATTCAAAACGCTTAATTTATTCTCCCCACATACAGCAAAAATACATGCCTGTTTTGATCGAGTTCAAAAGTAACCACAGGACCTTGTGGGCGATTAATTATTTTTCACCTTACAACCACTTTCTCCCAGATGAAATGTTGCAAGCCTCTCGTTTCTCTATCGCTATTTCTATGGCGTGTGTTCTGACAAGCTACATTCCTTAGTTCCGCTACACTTCAGCTTTGTAACTGGGATCGACTATGCCTCGTAACACAAGAGTTGATCATTCTCATTCCCTTTGTAGTCCATTAGTAAGTAGTAAGTTCCATGGGACAGCTTCTTCTCAAAAACTGCTGCTTTGTAGCACAGACTCCTGGGGGGTGCTTTCTCAACCACAACAATCTTGACTTCAAGTCTAGGGTTAAACGTTATTTTTTTCTGCATAGCCGCATGAATTTCACTTCTTACCCTTTCTTATGTTCATACAACACCTTACAGTAACCGTCTACCTCAAGTGGCTCTTGGGCCTTATATTGGGTGATCATTAGCATGTAATACTGACAAGAGAAAATATATGTCTCAAAAATACTGCAAATAAAAATTTATATCATGATTTCTCTGAACTGAATAATTATTTTTGCTTCCACTAAATACAGCCTGGCTGTATTAAATGGAATAAAGAAAATTTGAAAAAAAAAACTAAAAAAGACAAGAAACAGATCCTTAATAATCACAATGTTTCAGTTGTATCCTCTGGTCTTCTTCAGGTGTTTATCGACCTGAAAAACCTACAGAGAATTTCAAACGTTTGGGTGTATTTTTATTATTTTTATTATATGTATAAAATTGTTTTCTTTTCTGGACATAATGAATGTAAAAATAGTCAAAAACTTTGTTCATTCCGTGTGCTTACATCTAAATTATTGAGGTGCCCTATTTTTGCATTTCTGATGAAAAACTCATAGATAATTATGCTGGACACATGATCGTCCACCTGTAAAAATGACTGACTCTACATCTCTCTGACCAGAGCTCCATACGGTCACATTTAAATGCAGCATGGAATTGATAACACAAATGTGATACGCATTTGCAACTGCAATTCTTTTTAAAAGCTACGAGGGGGGATCCGAAAGTAACCGAAATTGTGTCATATAATTTTATTCATTTATTGTTGCATGTTTATATTCTTATCACCTTCGAAGTATTCTCCATTTGAAGCAATGCAGCGGTCCAGACGTGTTTTCCACTGTTCAAAGCATTCCTGGAACTCTTGTGAAGTTATGTTTTTTAATGACTCCGTCGTTTTCTTCTTAACTTCTTCCGCATCTGCAAAACGTTTTCCTTTGAGGACTTTCTTCATTCGGGGGAACAAAAAAGTCACAGGGGGGCGAGAGCAGGTGAATAGGGATGGTGGGGAAGTGGGGGTCATGCCATTCTTGGTCAGAAACAGTCTCACACTCAAGACGGTGTGCGCTGGCGCATTGTCATGATGCAACCACCACCCTCCACTTTGCCACAGGTCAGGGCGTTTTCGTCTCACCTTGTCTCGCAAACGCTTCAGGACTTCAAAGTTTAAAGCCTAGTTAACAGTTTGACCAGGAGGAACAAATTCTTTGTGAAGAATTCCTCTCACATCAAAGAAACAAATCGGCATCGTCTTGACATTGGACTTCACTTGACGCGCTTTTTGGGGTCGTGGTGACGTTGGATGCTTCCACTGACTTGATTGCTGCTTCGTTTCCGGGTCGTAGCGATAGCATCATCAGCTTTCGTCACCAGTGATGACCTTCGAAAAAGGTCTGGATCAACTTCCAACTGTTCTTTCAGTTTACGACAAGCATCATTTCAGCCATGGTAAAAAAAAAAAAAATAGACGAAAAGGCGTGAATCTCTTCAACAAAAAAATAAATGTGAACGTGTACGTCTTCCCACGATGACACCAGTTAGCACACTGATGCTTGGGGGTTTCCTCAAGTGGCATCTAGCGGTGGAAGCCTGAACTACTGCAGGGTTGTCACACAGAAAACAATTCCGGTTACTTTTGGGTCCCCACTCTTATAGATGCTCTTATAAAAAAAAGGACCAACACTTCAATCATGAACATGACAACAATGTACTCTCCGTATTTGAAAACCAAGAATGTCTATTTTCATCAACTTTTATGTTGTAAAATACGGCAAAAGTGTATTGAGGTTGGAGGAAATACTTAGATTGTTCTCTTAAGAATTAAGGGGAAACGGGTAGGGAACGGAAAAAGATGGGAGGAAATCAAATAAAATTGAGTAATGAGTAGTGAAGCCACTGCCTCAGAAGTCACAGCAGGTGGTATGCAACTTCCGGAACAATATGCGCCAAGGAGACCTCTTCACAAGAATTTCTGAAATAAGAAAGCGAGCCTCGCCAACTGCTGGTTTTCCTGACACGAAACAATTGACAAATACCCGGATCTGTACATGTTACAGAGAAGTCCTTATCTGGACATACCGAACAGTTCTGCTGTTAACAGGGAAAACCAGGATGTGACAAGCTTCGACAGACATGTCTGCATGCAAATCAGACATCTTTTGCATCTTTACTGACACGCGTTTGCCACAACTGTCTATACACGCCATTTAGTACTAAGAGACATCCATGAAAATAGTTTTACTAAAAGTTTTTGGAATCAAACTTTTTGGGATTTTTTCTGTTAATTCACCGCAAAATAAAAATAATTTATTTTTACTGAAATTCACACCAAATTCTCCCAGAGCGATGTCCTTCCATTGTACTCCGGTTGGGTTGACCTTTGCGATCACCCCAAATGTGGGCAAATCGGATGCGCTATTTCTAAGTGTGGGTTTACATTCGTGCTCACCCCTATACACAAACCAAAAAGTTTTTTTTTTTTTTTTTAAACCGTAAAACATTTCGGCGCTATTACACTTTCGCACCCTTCGTTGCTTAGGGTTTTTTTTTTTTTTTTTTTTTTTTTTAACAAACATTGAGTTTGTTTCTCGGGATTTATTTCAATTTAAATGTTAGAACTGTTTCCAAACTGTTGTACCCGGGGCAACCCATTGCTGAATGATAGGAAGCAATAGATTGGGTGGGTGGGGTTTATGCGAAAGTGTAATAGCGGCAAAATTACATTTAAGAACCGCGAATATCACCCGCACTTTCGAAATGTGAATAACTCCTTGAGTTTTGATAATTTTTTATTCGGACTGTTGGAATGGTTGCGAGGCAAGCTAAACAAGTTTGGATTTTTAAAATTCATAATTTCAAAAGTGTCAAAAATTTAAAAAAAAAACAAACTTTGATTTAAAAATTATAATTTCTTTGGATGAATTAATATTTGCGATAAATAACTACATTATTTGGGGTGAATTAACACAAAAGATTCCATTTTTGTATTTCTTTGTTCAGAATCTGAAAGGCATTTTTTTTTTACTATTGCTATACGCCTTTGGATTTCTGTGACTTTTTGTCATCGGCTACGACCTTATTTGGTTAATTAGCTAAATTTGTGACGATAAGGAAAAAAAAGCTACCTGTGGAAATTGGGGCTGACCTCAGTTTATTCAAAGGAAGCCTGAAATATCTTAGCCCTTTGACGACGCATTTGTTAGTTGCAATAAATTCCCTTGTGATGACCTTTATGGGTTTGGATACCCAAGTTCAAACGAAAACAGCTCTCGTAAAAAAGGGAATTACACTGGATAACAGTAAAAAAAGAGTGAAACGCATTCTGGTTAATAAATGGAAGGAAATACAGAATGAAACACTTTACACAATATTAGGGAAAATAACCAAAACACAGGATGAGGTTCAGGGAGTAGAAATTATTAAATACTGTATATAATGGATGGAGTATTGTGAGAGGATTTATGATCAATATTTTTACGCTAAAAAATAGGGGGGCGCACTATACACAGGTGATTTTTTTAAGAGGATAAAAATCATGCATTTTTCGGAGACCGGTTGCAGTATACAGAAGTGATATTTTTCTTGTGGGGGTTAAAATTCATGCATAAAATAATTCAGGGTCGCATTATACATGGTCGGCTTATTCAAAAGTATATACGGTAGACAGTAGAAAGAAGTGAATAGAATAAAAAAAAACGGGTAAAAAAATATGTAGAATACACATGATTGGTTAATGTTAATTAAAATATGATATCAAATGTATATTACCCGTAAGGTAACATTTTTATTTTTCTCAATAAAAAAGCTGGTTAATTCCGTAATACTTAGCAGAAATGTCAATCCATCATTGGCAAATTTGTTGGCAGGGGAGGCATTTAATGTAGTAGTTTTCGTTTAGTAGCATATCAATCGCTACGGGTTATTATAGTTATTTTGTTAAGACTGTTGGTCTGTTCTACTGTTAGTGTTACACTACTGAGCGCTATTACACTTTCGCACCCCCAAGCTTTACGTGCACACCTCCAAACCCTGTTGTCCACCGATCGCTAATAGGTTTGTTCCCTACAACGGCTTTTGCAAGCAATGCAGGCCATATTGACTGCTAGCAAACCATAGTTATGGCACCAGTCAATGCAATTATCAATATTGTTGTAAAACTGTGCTCCAATCTTCAAAATGGTGATGTCTTCAAAAAGACATGTCTGTTGATTGGGAACGAGTTGAACACCAGCCATGATACAGTGTAAACCGGATATAAGAGAGTTGTTGGGACCCGAGAAGAAGTCTCTTATATCCGGGTTTGGTCTATTTTGTTTTATTAATACAGGCTCTAATTTGGGACCAGAGAAAATCTCTTATATCCGGGTTACACTGTACTTGGTTTGAAATGAACATTAAAGTACGTGAAGTGATGAATGTAAGCCGTGCAAAATGGATGGCCAACAGGGAAACAAATATTTCTTAGGGAAAAAAATTACATCGCAGCGAAATATTACAACGGGGTGGGGGCGCGAAATTGTAATGCGCCCACTACTGTTACTATTACAAGCAACGAGGTAGTTCGTTGCAATCTCAAACCATACCCGGGACGCTGTGAAGTGCTTCTAAAACAGGCAAGAGTTCTATCTTTTTTTTCTTCTTTCTCATCGAGTTTCGGGTACAATGCTTCTGGGTTGCCTTACTGTCCAAGTTCTCCCCCCCCCTAATCCGTCCACATAAAGAAAACCGACATTAATTTTGCCGAAATCTAAATATTTTGTACGCAATTTTATTAACCCATAGTTGGGTGGAGAAGAGGTGGATTCATGCCTTTCTGAAAGGTATTCGCACGTAAGTGAATACAACAAACTAAACTGGAATTGGAACTCTCCGATTAACAATTCCGAGCCATTATCCGTTACAAGAGCCGCACATCCAAGCTTACAGAACTTGGTATTCCCAAGCGATCACCCATCTAGGTACTGACCAACTTCGGTGATCATACGGGAATTGGTGTTTCAACGTGATGTATCCATAAGCCTATTAGTATAATTAATTAGGCCTGTTGTTGTAAATGAACATTAGAAAAACTTATAAAGAACATTGTAAGATCATAAAAAATACCCAAGACTTTCCTTGTCTGTCACATTTAAAGAAACGTTCACTAAAGAAGGGTTTCTAACCGGATACACAATATTCTTGCAATGAAGTAGATATTGTCCAGTTTGTGAATATTTTTAAAGGAAAGGGGCAAATTATACAATCGCTTCGCATGCCGTTGTTATTCATACATAATCTTATAGCTTTTGATGAGCACTGTATTAATAAAGAACGATAACTCAATGTTAAGCAATATTTGTTGATATAGTAGTGGATGAACTGGAACTTTCGCAAACAAACAAAATATTAAGAACCAATATACAAACAATTAAGTACAATTAATAACAATGAATTTTATTGCCTAAGCAAACAAAATAGAAAGAATAAAAGAGGAATAAATGAAAGAATGCATGAAGAAATATCCATATATAGAGGTGCTTATGGGTGAAGTTCCGAATAAAGATCGTGAAATACTTACATTTGAGAAATGATCTTCGTCAGTTGGTTTGGTTGAATTATGATGTAGGCTGATATGTAATCAACTAAGCTGAGAACATTGCACAATCCAGCGTTGTACCCCGTGTGACATGAGATCCGTTAGAGGTGAATGAGACATATCTTATCGTTAAGGCATCACGCGGGAAAAGAAGAAAAAAACAGATTTCCCGCGCCTTTGTTATATATTGCTTTAACAACGCCACCTAGCAGTTGTTAGCAGAAAAGGGAAGTAATCCAACATATAGAGGGTGTCTATAAAGTTTGTGTGCACTTTAAAAAAATTATAACTTTATTTCTATTTGCGATACAGATATAATCTGTAAAAAATGTTATAAAGTTTAACGTACCTAGTTTTAAGTATAGCTAAAATAACTAATGTGATTTCAGGCATTACTGTAAATCAGTTGGCAAATGTTTTTCGCAAAATCGTATTACCCTTTGTATTGCTAATGATGGAGGACATGTGGAAACTTAAATAAAATTTCAATAAAACCTTAAAAAATATAGATTTACTTCTTTCTAATCCTTTTTACAAATTATTTCTATCGCAAATACAAATAAAGTTATACATTTTTTAAAGTGCACACGATCTTTATGGACGCCCTGTATAATAGATAATCATTAAGTCAGTCGCTCGATATGTAATTTTTTTTAATCGTTTCACCCCAAGGAAAGCGATAATGCCACTCAGACGCAAATAGTTACCGAGAGTGAAAGAAAATGAGAAAACTTTAATGAGGAGAAAGGACACTGCTGACTTCTACAAGAAATATGTTTTGCCCAGCGGAAAATGTAAAAGCCTGTTAAATAATGCGAAAATTATGGTATCTTTATTTGGAAGTACACATGCATGTGAACATTTTATTCAATATACTAAAAGTCGCTTAAGAACAAGGTTGGGTGGTGACCATCTGAATGATATTTTGCTCTTATCATCGATGAATATTTCACCTGATGTGGACAAGTTATTGAACAATAAGCAGAAACAAGTGTCCTATTAAATAATTTGACATTTCTAACTGTATTTCGTTTCTAGTAAGGCATTTTCATTTTTTGTTGTGTTAGTTGTTATCCTGTTATTCATTCAGTAAAATAAGGAAATTTATTTAAATAATATAATATTAACTTTGTTGTTTTTTTTTAAAAAACTCCAGACGAACGCAGCCTTCTGGGCGGAGCGGTCTGAGCTTGAGACAATTTATTATAGTACAATTGATATCATGGTCCTTCTCTTGCTCTCTCCAAAAGGTTGCCGACTCCTGTAATCCATAAAAAAAAAACATGTGGCATTAATAAATACTCATGTCTACAAATACTTCGGTGTATTCTTTTCTTTTTATGTCCCATGTCCTTTCAGGACGTAGGCGATCATGGCTCTCCCTTGCAGCTCTTAACAAGTTCCTTCCCTCTGCCATCTCCCCCAGACCACGTTCTGTCATCCACTTGCTCAAGCCCGCTAGGTATGTCATGTGTTGTTTTCCCTTGTCTCTCTTTCCCTCTATTCGACCCGCGAATATCAAATTCTCCAGGCCCTCCTTCCTCATCATGTGTCTCAGAAACTTCAGCTGCCTCTTCCCGATGTTAAGTATAATAATCCTCCTTGTTTGCACCCTTTCTAAGACTCCATCGTTGCTTACACGTTCGGTCCATGATATCCTTAGCATCCTTCTGCAGAACCACATCTCCGTCGCCTCGAATCTCTTCTTCATCTTTGAGGAAATCGTCTAACATTCGCTGCCGTAAAGAAGGACAGATGTCACGTAACAGTATTCTAGTCTATGTTACCAAAGAAATCCTTCTTTTGGAATGCGTCCTTCGGCATCCCAATACGTCTACGGATCTCAGTGTCGCACTTACCGACCTCTGTCAAAACGCTTTCAAGATATTTAAACGTCATCGTCTGCTTGATTCTAGTGTTCCCGACCTACAAATTGCATTTCAGGCTAATTCTTTTACTGATGACCATGCATTCCATCTTCTCACTCTCCGTCGCTACCTTTTGTAGGAGATTTTCTAATTTCTTTTCCGTGTCTGCTATCAGTACCGTGTCATCAGCGTATCTTATGTTGTTAAGATTGTGGCCTCCAATGCGGTTGGGTTTCCAATTCTCTCAGGTTCAACAGATCGGGCGAGAAGACGCATCCTTGCCCCCTTTCTATTTCTGTATATTCGGTGAACTCGATGTCTATGCGCATGCATGCTGTTTGCTGCCAGTATAGGTTCTTATTAGTTATAACAAATTTAGTATAGGAGATAAGGAATTTGAACATTTGCCGGATTTACCATTGTGCACAAACACGGCCCAGTTGGCCAGGAGATCCCATCTTCCTTCCATGCCTGCGTAGGCATGCCGGGCCTACGTCCTTCAGGGCCCAAGAGGCCTCATAAAATTACTCGCTCAGAGCCTCATTTGTCCTAAATCCGGCGCTACAAAAGTTGCTACAAAACCAAAACATTTAAAAACTAGTTACGTTCTTAAGAAATATAGTCTTTCATCGAGACTTTCAGGTAAATATCTTACGTGGCACCAAACCCGTTTAGTGATATCTAAACTGACAGTTGTATATTCTCAGATCAATGGTTGAAAATGGCTTCCAGCTAGTGAAGCTTGTCAGTCTCAACGAGGGGCATCCTTCTTCTAATTTCATAGACTGGCGCTACATATTCACAAACAAAGAAGTGTGCCAGATTTCTCATTATGAACCACCACAAGTAAAATATGCCTCTGTATTTGATAAGTAAAAACTGTGTAAAAAAAAGTTCTAAAAGATTACAAAAAAAGGCTATTCAATGAATAATATTTAATAGATCATAATAAAAACAAAAATAGATAAAAGTGTATATAACACCATAATATTGCTGGACATGAATTATAAGACAAAATGTTTTAAATTTGAATTGTTTATTGAAAATCACACTAAAAGTATAACACTGTATAGCTAAACTAGCAGTAAAACCTGTCTTTGTCCGGGTCTTTCATTACTGGGAATTTTTGCCGTTCAATTGGCGTAGTTTAAGTTTAAAGTCAGACTACCCGAAAATCAATATTAGTAACAACATTGGGTGCAACATCCCCAAATGGGGGGTTAACAATTTGATTTGGGGTGGCCCTAAAAACGGCCGTTTTTGCGTTCTCAATCTTGTTTCAGCCTCACGCACAGCAACATTTGAAGAGGTGTTTCTCCTCAGTCGTTGAGTCCTTTGACCAGCAGTTTCAGCCTCGCACGGATGCTCTTCTGGAAAGCTGATGGCTACGCTGATCTTCGGACTCAGTGGCTCTAATTAAAGCATTTCGAGAGGCATTTTGAGACAGGCGAACTGAACGTTCTAAACACGATTCGTTATCTCTTATTTGCATGGCCGGCCTGGCGGCAGCGGTTTTAAGACCTACGCAAGTTGTTTTCTTTGATGGCATGTCTTAGGCAAGTATGAATTGTCAAATGGAATGCGTGGGCAAATACCAGGCGTGAACGCTTAGGGATCACTAAGCTTGAATAACTTTAGGAAAGGTTGGAAAAATAAATATTGAGAAATAAAAAAAGTAAGCTTACTTATTACTACGGTGAATGCAATGCAAAAACTGGCAGGACAATAAAAAATTTAAATTGGGAACAGCTAGAAACGACAATGAAAGCAACGCCTTAAAACTGTAGTAGTAGGCTTTATGCAATGGAAAAGGTAACCTCACTTGAGAGACATAGACTGCTTGGCCAAGAGAAGGGGAATGTGTAATATGGACTCAAAACCAGCACTGAAGAATGATCTATAAAAAAAAAAATCATCGAAATCGGATGAAAACTGTGAAAACGCATAAACAATATCCGATCACACACACACACACACACACACACACACACACACACACACACACACACACACACACATTTTGAGAATTATAGATATAGGTAATATTATTGTAATAATTTAAAGTATTCATTTTTATTAAAGTTTTTATGAAAGATATATATCGAAGAAAAGATAGTAAATAGTAAAACAATGGACAGGAAGTAGTGGAGAGCCATTGTCGCCAACAATTTGGACTCAAAACCGGCACTGAAGAATTATTTATCAAACAAAAAAATTCCATCGAAATCGGCTGAAAACTGTGGAAACGCATAAACAGCATCCGATCACACACACATACATACACACACATTTTACGAATTATAGATATAGATTGCTCAGTATAATTTCCCTTCGAAGTAAATGAAGGTGCCATTTGGTGGTACAATGATTCAGTAATAATGTATTTGTGCCATGCATCTTGTCCATATACAATTTGTAAGGCATCGGTAAATTATAAATTTTATAAGGCTGTGTTATAAGGCTTTCACTGTTCATCGGAATTAAATTCAAACACTATGATGTTGAACCGAAACGTAATCTTTAAACTTATATCCTCAAAAATCTGTAACGATTTGGAAAAGAATATTTTGTATCTTTATTTATGTGTAAAATCCCAACTTTCAAATTGAAACGATTCCCAAATCCACCTGCCCTCAGTGGAAATAGAACGGGCCGTTTGTTTCAAATCGTCAGAATTCCGAATAACAAATGTCGTGGTGTCCTCTCTGTAGACAGTCTATGTTAGACTCTTCCGCCTACTATAAGATTAGTAGGAGCGAAGCCTTCGGGGAACAGTGAATAGATCCAAGATGTTGTTACCAAGTAAATGGTTAAGTACACCAGAAGAGAATTACACGACTAGTAAGCGTATATCGAATGAACTAGCACTCGATCTATTCACTGTTACCCGAAGCCTTTTGTCCTACTAATCTTATAGCAGGCGGAAGAGTTTAATATACACTCTTTAGAGGGAGGACACCACAACAAAAATACGAGTACCATGATATTTTAAAGAAAAAATCTTAAAGATTCTGCCAGATAACTTTGTGGAAAATGACGTTTCTCCTTCCAACATGATAATGATCCTTTGGCATTACCCTACCCCGTCTGCTAAGATGCCTGTCATTGTAGTTAGGACTATAAAAGGAAGGGTCATTTGTATATAAAAAAAGATGCTCACGTCTGATGATATGAAAACTCGAGAAAATAAAGCTTGCGAACGGGCGTGGCTTAAAGAGATACATTTTGTAATTTTTTATCGAATGGTGAAAGTAAATTAAGACCCCATAGTATTAAATTTATGATTGAATTCAGAGCCGATTTTTGGATAATGTTTGTTATGTTTAACAGGCAGGACGGTTTTGGCTTTCACAGGCAAAATTCGTCGGCAATTTCTGGGGGCGGAGCAAGGCTAAAAAGAAGAGAATGAATACGTCAGCTGTTTCCGGAATCTGAACAAAAGAAAAACTAAAAGCTCCCGACAACGAAAAGAAAGACGCTGAAAGAAAAAGAAGCAACATAAGAAAAAGAAATAAATACAGAAAGGAGAAAATTCTAGAAATTGAGAGAGACTGGAATATCGAATCGACCCCTTTATTTCGTCCACCGGTGTAGATTTTTCTAGTTCCGCGTGCCATACCTCTTCCGGATGTCTCAGTTTACCCATCTTTAACTCAACTGTCCAAGTTTTTGTTGTGAGCTCACTACTATTTTGGGTCAAGTCACTGGATCCAACCATCGCTTTTATCCACTGGGCCATGTGGATAAATGCGTTGGTTGGATCCAGACCTTTCTAGAAGATCTTTTTCCCGCAATAGGTTGCCGTCACTTTTCTGCGATAGACTGGTTGCCAACAAAGCGATAGAATCCAATCTATCTTGCTTGTGGGGGGAGAAGAGATGGATTCATACCTTTCCCAAGGGTATTTGCGCGTAAGTGAATGTAACGAACCCGACTGGAATTCGAACTCAACTCCATTACATCACAACGCACATCCATTTTAATCTAAAGCAAGGCCTTAATACCACTAAGACGCAAGTGGTTAGTTGGAGTGAAAAAGAATGGGGAGAATTTAGGGAGGAGAAAAGACAATAAAAGAATAGGGAGAGAGAGGATGGTGGTTGACATTGCATTTAATTTTTTGACGCTCGTAAGCGGCAGGGAAGCAAGGAATCGGAAGAGAGTTACACAGTTAATAAGTGAGAAACTCGTAGTAGACTTAAATAGTACAAAGGAGGAGAGCCCATCAGAGCAATTGCCATGAAAATATTGGTCCTGACCTGACAGCTCGCCTTTAGTCACTAAGTCGTAATGCTGTTTCCCCGTGTCTTTTCCATAAATTTCAGGGTGACTGTTTTGAGGAATTTTCCTCTATGGTACCTAGTCTTCATTAATTTAAGCGCTTTACTAGATTGGAGGCAATGTCACATCATTTTACAGTTGAAATGGCTAGATGGAACCGCAAGTTCTATGCTAACAGTTTCTTCTCTCACACTTCTTGTTTATGGAACTCTCTTTAGGCTTCTTACTTCCCAGTCAACTTTGATCTTCAAAAATTTCAATCGTTATCTACTGTCTTCTTAATTCTTGTTATTTTATTGTTCTCTATCCTTAATAGTGTTTTTTTTCTCACGTTCTCTAACATTTTGTAGCCCCCTTGCGTCTGAGTGACTTTATTGCCTTGAGGTGAAATGATTAAAAAAGATAGTCATATCACGGCAGTGGGAAAGTGACTGAAGTTGAGATGCTAGCTCAGGATCAATAAACACTTCTTTGGATTTTGTCGGAAATCTAGAGATATATAGCAGGAGCACCAGACCAGATATGGCAGTAATATTCAATGCACGGACGAATGCTAGATTCATAAATGTGCAAGATGGCCTCTGACGAGAAAAAATGTCTGGCTTGATACCAACTCGGAAAATAGAAGTAATTCATTTACGCTGTTTACATCGTTCGGACTGTTGTCCTCATATTTAATGTCATATGCATGACGTTTCGGCCGTTGTACGCTCCGGCCTTCTTCAGGTGATATACGTTGGAATTTCGAGCCGTACCCTTTACTTAGTTCACGTACCATGGCTTTTCTGGATATCCCAGTTTGAGTTAATTCCCTTTAGAAAATGAAGTCCCCAAGGACACACGGCCCAGTGGATAAAAGGGTTGGTTGAAGTAATCCAAAAAACGACCTGACCAAAGAAGTTGTAAGTTCAACACCTGGCCACAGCAGAGGTGAACAAATCTAGAGAGTTGAGTTACTAAAGGGAGTTAACTGAAAACTGAGATATCCAGAAAAGGCATGGCATGTGGAACTAGAACAGTCTACGGTGGACTAAATAAAGGGTTCAGTTCCAAATTCTAACGTATATCGGCTGAAATGTTGCAAATATGACAATAAAGATGAGGATTGCAGCCTGAACAGTGTAAATAGAGTAGTCACGACAACTCATCTCAGAAATATGGACAGATGTGATTTGTTTCAACAACTATAGACACACTGACGTTTTCAAAATTCGCAAGAACTGCAAGAACATTTGATAACTTTATGAATGATATTCGAGACATCAGAATCTCCAAAATATCGAAATTCGTACCAAGTATCTTCTGCGATAGTTCTCATGACACATACTTCGACACACCCTGTATCAGTTTCACCGGCATCAACTGGAAAAGTTTACAATTCACATTACATTATTCAGACTATTGTCCTCATCTTTGTCGCCATATTTATTACAACGTTTCGGCCGTTGTACGCTCCGGTGGTTCAGGTGGTTGGAATGTCGAACTGAACCCTTTATTTCGCTCACTGGGGTAGACTGTTCTAGTTCCACGCCTTTATCCACTGTGAGGACACATAGCACAGTTAGATCCAGTGATAGGACCCAAAGAGTGTGAGTTCAATACCCGGTTAAGGCAGTGGAGAACATTCAGAGGGAAATTAACAGGAGATTACTGATAACTGACATTCATTAAACATGCCACGTGGAACTAGAACAGTCTACATTTTAAGAGAGATTGGAATTTCTAATCGACCCCTTTATTTCGTCCGCCGGTGTAAATTTTTCTAGTTCCGCGTGTCATACCTCTTCCAGATAAAAAGTAATTGTCGGACTTTGCCCATTTCACACACACACATTATATATATATATATATATATATATATATATATATATATATATATATATATATATATATATATATATATATATTACCAGAAATACATTAAAAAAAAAAAAGATAGTACCATTAATGCATTTTTATAAAAAAACAATTACCAGCAATTAATTTTTGTATATGAAATTACTATTGGTTTCAAGAAAATTAAATTTCGGCATTAAATGACCCACAAGGAGTTGATGTGCCTTTAAACAAACAAAACAGAACACATTCAAACATTTTTATATACTGGCAAAATATATAAAAAATATTATACAGTCTTTTATTGTGTCGATCGGGTGGTTCAGAAATACGTAGTAATGTGCCGCACCTTTTATGGGCATAGACAATTGTGGCTCTCCACAACTTCCCATCCCTTGTGGCTTTTAGTAATTTTC
Organism: Acanthosepion esculentum; assembly: GCA_964036315.1. NCBI lineage: Eukaryota > Metazoa > Mollusca > Cephalopoda > Sepiida > Sepiidae > Acanthosepion > Acanthosepion esculentum. Next base: position 31,463,487 of record OZ038493.1, on the reverse strand, counting down.
TCTCTAAGCCTCCCGGCCCTTGTTCTGCCATTCATTTACACAAGGTCAGGTAGGTGACTCGTTGCTTTCTTCTGTCTCTCTTGAACTTGATATGCCCTGTGAGTGTTAAATTTTCCAAGCCCTCCTTCCTCATGATGTGTGCAAGAAATTTCAGCTGTCTCTTTCTTATGTTCTTTTTGTTGCCATTTTCTTCAAGACTTCGTTGATTACATGTTTCGTCCAGGGAATTCTCAGTATCCTTCTGCAGAACCATATTTTTATCGCCTCCAGTCTTCATCTGTGGGGCGATTGTCCAGTCTTCACTGTCATTAGTGCCATATAGGAGGATCGATATAACACAGCACTCTTTTCTTCATTGGTATCCTTTATTTAAACTTATTTTGTTAAGTTAAATGTATTTATTGGTCTATTCCAGTGTTTCTCAAACTTTTTAAGCAACAGTACACCTAGAAACAAATGAAAATTCCACAGCATACTGAGCCAAAATTTTAAAGGGTATACATTTAAATGTTATGGAAGAAAACCATAGATTTAAAAAAAAAATACACGCACAATATGAACTTACTTATTTCAATGTTTCTATTCAATTATTTGTGAAGCTTATTTAGTGTGAAACTTGTGCCTGGTGTTTTTTCACGATTTCTTCAATGTTTGGTCGAATGTGCGATAAGAAGGCACTCATTTGTTCTTCAGTTGAACGTAATTTTTCTCGCTTCTTTTTTTATGTTATTTAGGGTAGAGAAGCCTAATTCACATAAATAAGAAGCAGAAAATTTCAATAAAACTGATCAAGTTTTTTTTTTAAGCTAAAGTGGGTTGAAAAAAATTTAATAATTATTAATTCATTCAAATACTAACGCTGTGCCATTATTACTCACACACGCACACACGCATATGTATGCAGTGACAATATTCCGCGGCACAGTGGTGTACCGCGACACGGCAGTTGAGAATCACAGATCTGTTCGGTATCATAATTGTTGTCAGGGTAGGAAATGGAATTGTTGAACGAAGTTCAAATGACAACAAATATAATTCCATCTATCCTTGTACACTGTGTCACTGACAGATATCTAGGGAAAAGTCTCATCACTGGCATGCCACATTAACTTAGAGAAAAATGCAGTGAGCTCAAGGATTCTTTCCTATTTAATAGGTCACGTGATGGTCTTTAACTTGAAAAGGAGCTGGACACTGTTTTAGAGGTACTGCAACGGAAACAACATGCCCGTGCTACATGATCTCATTTCGGCAGTTCAGCGCCATATATTTTTTCTCACTTATTCTATCCTATAAATGTAGCAGTATGTATAAAGGGGATGCAGAAAATATTCAGCAAAGAAAAAAAAAAGAAGAACTTGATATTTGGTCAGAATCTAGGAAGTGAGTGGGACTGAGAACTTTTCAGCACTCCCTTGTACGATTGTGCGAAGATGTCATTATTTAATTATAAGTTCTGATATTACTATATTTTATGATCTCATTTGTGCATATCTCTCTCTCTCTCTCTCTCTCTCTCTCTCTCTCTCTATATATATATATATATATATATATATATATTTAGTTTACGAAAAAATAGGTAATCCGTATGGGTACACACAAGGAGGATAAAATCCAGAGAGCTCAATGTAAATCAGAGCTAATAATTTAAATAAAAATAAAAACAGACCACTTTAAGGTTCTATGTAATAAATTATTTCACCACAGCCCTTTTAGAGGACCGCGGATCATCAGACTTTACTTCCAAAGGTTGAAACGAAAATATATATATATATATATATATATATATATATATATATATATATATATATATATATATATATATATAT
>OZ038493.1:31341658-31456658 GCA_964036315.1 Acanthosepion esculentum | reverse complement strand
ACGGTGCCCCCATGAGCCATGACTACAATCCCCAAGCCGCTCTATCCAGAGCATTAGAAGCCAGTTCAAGCAAGGATATACAAGTGATAGAAATTATTTTCAAATCCTCTTAATAATTTCTATTACTTGTATATCCTTGCTTGAACTGGCTTCTAATGCTCTGGATGGAGCGACTTGGTGATAGTAGTCGTGGCACGTGGGGCCAGAGTCTTATGGATAAAGGAAACTCGGATGAGTTCCACTATGGAATATGTAATCAAGCGGCGCTATATTGCGTCTAATTTGTTACCTCTTCGTCACCTAGGTCTGTTGGTATGACGTTTGCTTGATATCGTAACTGTCCGGGTTTCAATTCTCGGTAGCGGATGCGCACTGCTGATATGTCCCAAATATAGGACAAAATGAACGTCCAGTACTTTCTGCATTCTGTTGAAGCTTCTTTTAGACTAGATGAATTACTTATATTTGCATAGTATAAAGATCTCTGATGGAGCGTCTTATTTGCTCATCAACAATATAGTTAGGGAAGTTATTATTGATGAGTATATATTTTATATTTTATATATTTATTTATAGTCTGTCTATATTTCTGAGATGAGGTATTATGTACAGTATTTACATTAGTCGGACTATTGTCCTCATCTTTGTCGCCATATTTGTCACAACGTTTCGGCCGTTGTACGCTCCGGCCTTCTTCAGGTGGTTGGAATTTCGAACCGAACCCTTTATTTCGATCACTGGGGTAGACTGTTCTAGTTCCACGAGTCATGTTTGATGGATGTCAGTTATCAGTTATCTGGTAATTTTTTTTTTTTCAAACATGGCTCGTGGAACTAGAACAGTCTACCCCAGTGATCGAAATAAAGGGTTCGGTTCGAAATTCCAGCCACCTGAAGAAGGCCGGAGCGTACAACGGCCGAAACGTTGTGACAAATATGGCGACAAAGATGAGGACAATAGTCCGACTAATGTAAATACTATATTTATTTATATTTTATATATTTTATATTTTTTCGTTTGTTGTAGAAAATCTGTTTTGTGGATGAGTTAATATTTGCATGGTTTATTAAGTTTTTTTATAATTGCTATTTTATAGTAATTTGGACATTTGCTCTTATAGTTAAGGGTACAGGAATTTTTGCTGGTGGTTTTTTTTATATGGGGAGATAGTAAGCTTATTGTTATTAGTGTTTATCAGTATATTGAGGAAGGGAATTTTGTTGCTATTATTAAGTTTGTATGTACACTTAATGTCAGAGTTGTCCTGGAATTGTTTTTAGAGTTTATTTATTTTTTCCATATTCTTGACTAATAAAAGGATATCATCAATGTATCTTCGGTAGATGTTTTTTTTAAAAATTGTTAAAGATGTTATTTTCAAGATTAGACATATAGAAATTGCTAAAAGTTGGACCAAAGTAGACAGAACATGTCTAAATTAGTCAACAAAACATGTTTCAATGAAAACATGCTGTCAAAATATATCCACATATTTTAACTTATCTTAGGATTATCTCTACTGTAAGTTTTGCAGAATTACATTTGCTCTTTAGCAAACTTGATGGTAAACCATTTTCTGGCAAAATACAATATACAATCTTTCTTATATATATATATATATATGAAAAATTTCTCAGAATTAACCTGTAGAAAAAGATAATATTTATTATTTTGGTTTTAAAAATGCTACACTCATAAAAAAAGAAAATAACTCACTCAGAAGGAAAATCCTCGAGAGTGCTGCCATTGAATATTATCCAAATATTAATCTACGCCCAGGCATTTTCCCATTTTTCAACTTTCTTAACAGAATTACTTCTCTCCCAAACACACGTACAGAACAGTATCAAGAAATCAAAAGAAAATAGTTGAATCCGTCAACACAGTAATAAAAACAATATCTCCACACGTGACAATAATTGACGTAATTTCAGTTAACAGTATGAAAATAGCATTCTCTAAATTCTTCCAGTTGCTAAGGACATTTTGTTTTGTTATTATTAGTTACTTTGTTTAATAAATTCATTTCGTTTTGCCTTGACAAAGTCCACATCGGACGAAACGCGTCGGCAACCATTACAGTTTTCCTATTGTCTTTTACACACATATATATATATATATATATATATATATATATATATATATATATATATATATATATATATATATATATTATATATGTATATATATATATATATATATATATTACATGTCTGTATGTGTGTCCTTCCTTTGGTTTTTAGAGTCAGGTAAAATTTTTCATTTATGAAATATAAATTCTTAAACACATACTATTTTGGGAGAGACAAGACTATGAAAACTTATACATTGCTAAAATTAAACATTATTTAATTGTGAAGCCAAGAAGTCATTTGAGATGGTGAGCTTTTATAAAAAGTTAAAAAAATGAAGTAAAAGAAAGCAAAATATACCCCAATAGCTCACTCAATCATGAAGATGATATTTTATACTAATTACGTGTACAAACAATTGATGTGAAAAATATTGTTAATGAGACAATTCATGTTTCCTTATTATACATGTGCAGTGTTTCTGGATCAGAATCAGGGTAATAGCGAGGATTGTGAATAATTTTTTCCCATCTGCAGTAATTATCATTGGAAACCATGACTAAAAAAGAAAGCTTGAATATTAAAAAAATAAGGTAAAGCACAAAAATCAATTAATTTTTCTCTTCAATTAAATCATTTTCCAGAATTTGAACTGTGGACTTTGAAATAAGAATCAATTTTTCTTTTTTCATTTAAAAAAAAATCAGTTCTCATATCCTGTAAATGTTTTAGTCTAGAACATTTCAAAGTGTTCATTTTCTTTTTTAGTCACTGCAAATGAGTGGAGAACTTATTTCTTCATTCTCACTGGAACTCATGAATGCTTTCAAATATAACGAAGACATAGTTAGCCCAACAATAACTGTCCCTTTTCAGGTTTCCATTTTAATTACAACTTTTGAAGTAACTGTTAACAAACTGAAGATGAAGAGGGTACTATTCAAGAGGGTACTACTCAAGCAGTCTTCTTGTAAAAAAACATGTGGATTACATGTGGGAAGGATATTAGAATAATACAGAACCTATATTGACAGCAAACCACCTGCATACAGATAGGAAATGTGTTCAGTAAACATACTAAAATAAAAGACAAGGATGCTTCTTCTCACCAGATATTTGCAAGCTAAACAGCAAGGCCATTCAAGGATAGTTAGAAGTTCTACAGGGATTCATTATTCGAGGCCACAATCTTAACAACATAAGACATGCAGATGACACAACACTGATAACAGATGCAGAAAAGAAATTACAAGAACTTCTACAGAGGTGGTGAAGAAAAGTGAGGAGAAAGGACTAAACATCAATTGCAAGAAGAATGAATATATGGTTGTTAGCAAAAGGGACAGATCAACATGCAAATTACACATTGGAGATGCTGAAATGAAACAGGTGCAACAAGTTAGATATTTGGGAAACATATTAACAGAGGATGGAAAGTTCAACACAGAAATCTGAAGGAGCATTGGGATAGCAAAAGATGCTTTTTAAAATCTAAGCAAAGTATTGATAAACAGAAAAAATATTAGAAACAAAGAAAAGAATAATGAACTGTTATGTAAGATCAGTCCATTTATATGGTAGTGAATGCCGGATAATCTCCTCATAGATGAAGAAGAGAATTGAAACAACAGAGATGTGGCTCTATGGAAGGATGCTGAGAATACCATTGACTGAACGTGAGCAATGAGGAAATTCTAGAGACAATGGTAACAAAAAGGACACATACTTAACGAAAGAAAGAGAGTTGAAGTTTCTGGGACACACTCCTGCCTCAATAGTAAATCCAACATTGCTGTCAAAATTAACCTGGCTGTTGGTCTTGAAAAGGACCTCCAATCTCTGGTTGACTGGGGCAGGAAATGGCTTGTAAAGTTTAATGCCTCCAAAATGAAACTGCTCCTCATTTAACCACCATAGAGAATCCACTCTGCCTCCCATCAGAATGGCTGATGCCCAACTCCACAAGAGTGCCTCCTTGCGCTTGCTTGGTCTCACGCTTTCCACTGACCTGACATGGAACAACTATATTGAATCAATAGCTTCATCTACTGCAAGGAAAGTTGGTTCTCTGTGTTGTGCCAGAAAGTTTTTCTCGCCTGAGTCCATTCTTCAAATCTACCATTTATCCTTGCATTGAATACTCCTGCCATATATGGTCTGGTGCTTTCACTATTCATCTTGAGCCATCTCATCTACAGTTACTCTCTCACAGACATGCTGTGGCTTCCCTCTGTCTATTCTACAAGTATTTTCATGGCAACTGCTCTGACAAGCTACTTGCACTGGTTCCCAAACTGCATGAATTTAAGTGTGCTACTAGGTTGGCATGTCAGTCCCACCCTTTCACTGTGGAAATGGTTACATGTAGCTGTCTCTTCTACTCCCACAGCTTCTTATCTCGCACTTCCCATCAGTGGAGCTCCCTCCCTCTTACTTGCTTCCCTGATAGCTATAACCTTCAAATATTCAAATGTAGTGCCAGTCGACATCTTCTGATGCCTTCATTCTGATCCCCGTTCTTTACTCCTGCTCTCACTTTCTGTAACCCCTTGCATTCTAGTGGTACTCTCGCCTTGCCTGGGGTGATATTTAAAAGAAAAAAGAGACACAATGAGGAAGGTGAGCTTGGAAAATTGGATACTCACAGAACAGATTGAAGTTAAGAGAGACAGAGGAAAGCAACACACAACTTACCTTGTTGGCTTGAGTGAAAGGATAGCAGAGTAGAGTATGGAGAAATGGCAAAAAGATAAAAGTTATTAAGAACTACAAGTAACAGGAAGTTGTGGAGAGCCATGATCGTTGACGTCCTGAAGGGACATGACATATAGAAGACAGTCCTCTATCCATGATATTTGTCAGAATTGAAAAATATTGATTTTTATCATTTCAGAAGGGTTGTATTCTGTTCCTAATACCAATACAGTGTTAAATTGATCCTTGATTTCTTAAAGAGTTATCTGTACTTTGTTTTTATTTACAAATGTCAAGTTTGATACTATGCTTACATCACTGATAAATGCATATGACTGATATTGTCTATTTTCTTAATTCATATTTTATCATTCAAAATGCAAGTGTCCAAACTGAAAAAATTATCTTCAGATTTTAAAAATATTTCTTCAAAACTCCAAAGTCTATTGTTAAAGTTAACATTGAATAGTATAGGCATATTGTTAATGAGTATCTTTGGTATATACTAAAATAAATATCAGTGTACATTCATCCGCTGTTGATTAGTGTAAGTATAAATTACACTTTGTACTTCCTTGAGTATCTCCATCAGCATTGGTTTTGTACCATTCTAAAAAGTCTATTGAAATGACTTCAACAGTAACACCAAAATCAGTTCCACAATTTTTGATGAAGCTATGTTACAATAAACTCAACTATGATGGGTTGAATATGTGACAATGATAGAAGAATCTCTGAGAAACTAGCTTTAGGCACACAGATAAGTAGTCTAGCTGAAGAGATATAAGAAACTCCCTGAAAAGTGCCTTTATCTCTTGAGGCTTTAACAATGAGTGAGAAACAGAAGTCGCTAACAGGACCACACGGAGGTGCAAGATTTCTAAAGGCAACTTGCCTTGGAAAATGAAACCACAAGAAAAAAGTAAATGAAAAGAGGTGGGCACTACTTAAATTGATTGGTCCACTCATAAAAAATAATGAAAATTTTGGGGGACAATAATTTTTCTAGATTACATTTACAAGCCGTTGCTCAAGTCATGATATTTATCAAATGTGGGACATAATGACAGCTTCAAATTTGGCATTTGTAAATAAAAACAGAGTGCAGATGACTCTTTATGAAGTCGAGAATCAATTTGAGATTGTATTTATATTATAAACAGAACCCCGCTTCTAAAATATCAATATTTTTTTATTCTGATGAATGTTGGGGTAGAGGAAGGTCTAATAAATACTAATCATGATCACCGTCACCAAATTCACAAACCATTGCTTTTTATTCACTAAGCTATTGTCCTGTAGATCAATTTGATGTAGTGAACTTGGAGCCTTAAACCTAGCCTGACTGCTGATTAGGTTGCAACTGTAGCTGCTACTGCTTTCATATTTTGACCGCTGTTGCAGCTGTGGTTGAAAACTTGCTGTCATTTGTATTTCTTTATAACGTGCTCCCATATACGGGCACGTAGCCGAGTGGTTAGAAAGTTCGCTTTCAGACCATGAGACACAGGTTTGACTCTCACTGCTGTTGATTTGTCAGGAAGTAGACTTCCTGATGCTATCGGTTTGGAGGGGGGGCACTATGCAGCACCTTTGAAAAGTGCCTGAAAACCACACCACGGGTTGACCCAAGCCTTGTGAGTGAAATTGGGTAGATGGAACCCTTGAGGGCCATCAATAGCCATGCTAGCACAAAGTTATTGTGACCGAGGGCTTGAGTGTGCTGGCCTTGTTCAGACTGTTAATCATGCTAGATAATACACTCTCTCCCAGAAACTGTAACTAAGGTCTGCTCAGCATAGTTGCAGTATAAACCACAGGTTGGCTCTGTGGTTGTTGAACAAACACAAATGTGCCTGGGCGAGCGTCTGCAATAGTGATTGGCTAGCTACCATAATAGATGAATACGAGTGGCCAGCTATTATTATTAGTGGCTCCCATATTGTATTTATTTCTATGCTAGGCCTACTAAGGGGGTCCTCATAGCCTAGCATATGTGATCATTTTTTCAGATGGTAATTGTAGTTTATGTGGATTGGTATACACCTAAGGAAGTCTGAAGGGCACAATCAGCAAAATGTTGTAATAACAGCAACGACAAATATGAGGTCAATAATCTGAATATAAATAATGTAAATAATGATATCTCCTCAGTGCAGAAATTCAGACAGAGATATTAGCAATTTTAATGTGGTGAATGCGTGTCAGTACAGATGCAAATGATGCCTCATTTTGTGTGCAGACATGTCTGTCAAAACTAGTTACATACAGGTTTTCCCCATTAGCAGCGAGGCAGCTTGACAAGTCTAGATACGAGCCTCTCTGCAATTTCTCCAGATGTTGGGCTTTGTCAGCTGTTTCATGCCAAATTAAGCAATGGGAAAACCAGAAGTCAGCAGGTGATGAGACTCCGTGTTTTGTGAAGTTGTTCCATTGGGCATTTAGTTCCGAACATTGTGTGCCACTTACTGAGCTGTTGTTTTCAAGGCAGTGTTGTTTTGTTTCTTTCTGTGTCTTTCCCTTTTCTGCTTGTTAACCCATAGTTTTTAAAAGAGAAATTGGTTAGATGTTTCCCCAAACCTCAACACACCCTAGCTATATTTTACAATTAATAATAATAACATTAATAATAATCAGATCAAAAATGCAGTGTTGCTGTGATAAAGAATTTACAACCAAAAACATTTGCATTGCCTCATGAGTAATGAATTATTTTCAAGCCTACACCCACTTTCCACACAGATGCAATGCTGCAGTCCTATTGTAATTCTATTGCTATTTCCATGGAAAAGATTCAGGCAAGTTATATTTCTTAGTTCCACCAGTTCAGGCATTCAAAGCTATGTCATGCCATGCCACCTACACAGGGTAGAATAATTCTCATTCCCTTCATAGTCCATTGATAAGATGGAAATTCCACTCCCAGATTTTTCTTCAGAACTATAGAACAGACTTCTGAGATGACGCTTCCCTGATCACCACACTCTTGACCTCTTCTGATCTGTTCAGCAGTAAGTGGCATTGTAGTACCTTATCAAGTGGGGATCATAACACATGCCCAATTTGCTATACTCTAGACATGCCACTGACTGTTTTGATCAGTATTAAGACTTCTTGGCATGATAATGACTCGTCCTAAAATTACAAAAGTTTTTATTATGATTAACAATCTGCAAAAAACTAACAAAATTCGCAATTCTGTGAAAAACCGACAAAAGCAGGCTGTTTTTTTTTGTTACTTTAATCACACAGAGTAGGGAGCAATGTTTTCAGTTCATCATTTACTGATTGATTAATTTTAACTAGATTAATTAAATTAATTTTGTGAGTGAGTAATTTGAATTAAATTTATTTGAATTTTTGATACACTCATGAAGCTGTAATATTAACCAGTGATGCTTTTATGAAATGACTGCTCATGCATACAGTCATCATATATTTGAATCACAAAAATTATCTGATTGACTTTCAGTTAAATGGTCTCTCTAGTTTATTTGTTTAAGCCTCTGTTAGTATTGCAGGGAATGGTCATGCTATTCATACCATGGAGTTTTCAAACATGTGGAGGATATATTGACTTCGTGCTGCCGACAGAAGTCAAATGATGGAGGACAACAATAAACAAAATGAAGTCTTAATTAGAAAATCACTGGCCAATATTTATTGATGCATATAGGTACAAGATGCAGGGTTAGAGAATGGTCAATCTCAAGTTAGTTGGATGTTTAGTGAGACGGACTGAATCTCCCTTTTGTCAGGACTGCTACTAAGATGTTTGAACTCGATGGTTAGGAAGTGAGAAGAAAACAAGCATCTCCTTTCCGGAAGTGGGGTTATAAAATTCACACATGACTGGAAATCCTTTTCGGTTTCCTTTTTGCATTTTGGAAAAATGAAATTTATTTTTAATTATTTTATTTACTAATTTATTATCATTCTTCCACAAACACCCCATTTAAAATATTATATATATAATATAATTTATAATTTTCTTATATATTGTCTTGAGTTTGGTTTTTGTAGGATAATTAAAAATGAGCCCATCCCCAAGAAAAAAAAAAGAATGTTGTATTTTGAAAAATGAAATTAAAAAGCCGATATTTAAAAAGATCTTTCTTGCTTGCCAAATGTAGTCATCTGAGAAAATAAGGAAGCTATACTGTTGGAAAATTACAAGTTATTTATAGTACTAAGTACACAAAACTCTATTCTGTATTTTTGCTTATTATTCTATAATTAAACCAATTTAAAAGGCATGAATCAAAATTAGAAAATCAAAATCACTCCTTTAGTAATACAGGATATTTTCACACACCTAATAAATAAATCTGCTTATAATTTACAAAAATATTGACGAAGACCAGAAACTCATTGTAGTTACATTACAGAGGGACATGGAGATTATCTTATGACAATATCCATTTTATCATATATCTATATGGTCTTGTATAAAGAGTGGAAGAAAATGCACAGTGTTAATATATACAAGATAAATTTATATATATTTAGTTGGATTGACATGAGTGTGTGACCTTGGGTTTCATGCCCTTTGCGATCATCTGATGGTCGCAAAGAGTGTGAAACCCAGGGTCACAAACTCATGTTAATCCAACTAAATATGTTATCTCTATCACTGATACTGACCGCTTTCCAATAAGTACTTGAAGATGATATTTTGTTATTCTGACATAGAAGTTTGCTAAGCGATGATAATGCTCACGGAATATATATATATATATATATATATATATATATATATATATATATATATATATATATATACACATATGTGTGTGTGTGTGTGTGTGTGTGTGTGTGCATGTATGTATATATTCAAATGTAGAAGCTATCTTGCTTAAAGTGTGGGTGAAGGAAATATGTAGGTTTTAGTGTTAATGCAGGACTGTGTAAACATTGAGTGTTGCCAGTAGGTGGTAGAAAGAAGTAGTTATTGTATGAGCTGATGCGAGACTGTGTGGGTAGTGCATGTACAGTATTTCTGTTCTGGGTATGATTGCCGCATTGGAGAAGTGAGATGATTAATTCATTGATTCTGATTTAGGTTGACTTTCCATCTCATTATATACACAACTAGAGTTCTACTTTGAAACTACTTCTTCATTTCTGATTGGTCCATGATCAGTGACCTTATATTCTGGTTGGGAATTGATCTTGTTCCTGATTTGTTCACAAAACTAATGTTTGCATACTGGTCTGGACAGCTTCTGACTGATTGGTTGAAATATGACTTCATGGCCTAGAAATTCTGAATATTCACTGGGCCATGTGTCCTTCAATAAAAGCATTAATTGATTGATTCAAAAAGTGACTTGAATCAAAGAGTTGTAAGTTCAATACCTGGCCACAGCAGAAGGAACAAAAACTTGGAAAGTTGAGTTACCAAGGGGAATTAAATGAAATTGAGATATCCAAAGACGTGGCATGTGGAATTAAAATGATTTACTCTTGTGGACTAAATAAAGGGGTCGCAATACCAACTGAAGGAGGTCGGAGCATACAACGTCGGAAATGTGAATATGGCAATAAAGATGAGGACAACAGTCTGAACAATGTACCATATATACTCGTGTATCATGCGACATTTGAAGCTGATTTGACTACTGTAAATGGATATATAGTTTGGTCAGAAGTAGATATGCTAATTTTATATCTCATGTATGATGTACCCCCCTTAAAATTAGCTTAAAAATTAGGTCTTCAAAAGTTGCATGATATGCAAGTATATACAGTAATTAGTGTAAATAGTTACAATGTTTCATATCAGATATATAGATACAGACATGGGGTGATCAGGGTTCTCCACGATTTCCTGTCCCTTGTAGCTCTTACTAAAGTTTGTCTTTTTGTGCTATTTTGCCTAATCCCCATTCTGCTAACCCTTTATACAAGCTTGTTAGGTACGTTATGCTTTGCTTTCCTCTCTTTTGCCTTTAATATGTCCTATGAGTGTCAAATTTTCCTAGCCCTCTTTCCTCATTAAGTGCCATTGAAATTTCAATTGTCTCTTTCTGATTCTAAGTAGAAGCATGCTTTGTGTTTACCTTTTCCCTAAAACTTTGTTGTTGCTCTCATGTTTGGTCCATGGTATTTTCAGCACCCGTCTGTAGAACCACATTTCTGCTGCTCAAGTCTCTTCTTCATCTGCGAGGAGATTGTCCAATATTTACTGCATTTAGGAGGATTGATATTACATAACAGTTCAGTACACTTTTCTTTGTTTCTAATGATTTTTTTTCCTATTTCTTAAAATTCTTTGCTTAGCTTTTGGAAAAACACCTTTTACTACCTTAGCGCACCTTCAGATTTTGGTATCTTCAATTTGTAATTTGTATGTTGGGCTGTTCCTTTGGCTGACAACCAGACTTACTTTCTTACAATTTATGTTTAGTCCTTTCTTCTTGCTTTCCTTTACTAGCTTCTGTAGGAGTTAGTGCAGTTTCTTTTCTATATCTACTAACAAACTTGTCATATCTGTATATCTAATGTTGTTAAAATTTTGGGTGCCAATGATGAATCCTGGTAGGACTTCTAATTCTCTCAGAATCGCCTCACTGTAAAATTTGAATAATTCTGGTGAGAAGACATCTCTTTTAGGCATCTTACTGTAACAATTTGTAACATAAAAGAAAAACTAATTATAAAAAATTTGTTTCTGGTAGGTTTGCTATGAAGAAATCCCAGAACATATAGAAAATCTAATTATGAGGAAATTAGGACTATTGACGATAAAGAAAAATTATAGTCTTACACTGAATGGTTACAAAGAGAAAGTATTACTGCGAATGATAAATTCACATAAGAGAAAACAGATAGAGCTACCTGCTTTTTCATGAGGTACAATTTTTCTTTTCACTATAAAAACTTCTGGGTCCACTAAGTGGGCATGCCAAAATTGAGAGCTGGCAGGGAATGGTCTGGCAGGGAATGGTCTGGCAGGGAATGGTCTGGCAGGGAATGGTCTGGCAGGGAATGGTCTGGTAATGTATAATTAAAGAAAGAGCTGTTTGTACATATGCACGTCTTTGAGCGTTTTCTAAGCTTAGTCTGAACTCACTGCAATAGTAACACTTTTGTTTAGTGCAGCACAGAATCAATTGCAAAAATTGTCTAGCATTCATTTTGATAACAGTTTGAATTGATATTGCACTGCAGTTTGTTACTCTTTTCTTTTCGTGTTTCATAATACTTTAGAGTCTGTCTATATTTCTGAGATGAGGTATTATGTACAGTATTTACATTAGTCGGACTATTGTCCTCATCTTTGTCGCCATATTTGTCACAACGTTTCGGCCGTTGTACGCCCCCGGCCTTCTTCATTGGAATTTCGAACCGAACCCTTTATTTCGATCACTGGGGTAGACTGTTCTAGTTCCACGAGCCATGTTTGATGGATGTCAGTTATGTTTAGTGGTAATTTTCCCTCTGAAAGTTCTCCACTGCCTGAACCGGGTATTGAACTCACACTCTTTGGGTCTGTCACTGGATCTAACCAACGCCTTTATCCACTGTGCCATGTGTCCTAGGACAAAGATGAGGACAATAGTCCGACTAATGTAAATACTGTAATTTTTTTTGTTTTTGAGATAATAGTCATTTTAGTGATACAAGTCTTACTAATTAAGACATACTGGAATTGGGGAGAAAAGGTGGATTCATACCTTTCCTAAGATTATTTGGGTGTAAGTGAATATAAAGAATCGAACTGGAACTCGGATCTCTGATTAACAATTTCGAGCCATCATCCATTACACTTAGAAAAAAAAAAATTACCAGGAGATAACTGATAACCGACATCCATCAAACATGGCTCGGGAACTAGAACAGTCTACCCCAGTGATCGAAATAAAGGGTTCGGTTCGAAATTCCAACCACCTGAAGAAGGCCGGAGCGCACAACGTCCGAAACATTGTGACAAATATGGCGACAAAGATGAGGACAATAGTCCGAATAATGTAAATGCTGTTCATAATACTTTGTTTAGCTTTTGGAAAACATCTTTTGTTATTCCAATGTAACTTCAGATTTCTGTGTTACATTTTCTGCTGTCTGTTAAAATACATATAAAAGATAATAATGAAAAATATAGAAAAATATCAATCTGTCACTTACCGTTAAAATATTGGCTAATGTAATTTAAAATAATGTAAATAGATTGTGACATATTAATGAAAAATATCAATTAGTCAAAAGTTTATTGACAAGTATATTTTCTCAAGTGGCTTCATCTGTTATATTTAGAAAATTATGTTTTTCAACCATTTTCAGTGTACAGATGCAAGCATGACACCATAAAATAAATATTTATTTTGTGATTTATTTATTTTATCTGACCTTATCAGAAAATATATAGATTCTTGATTCTATATATATTTTCTTTTATCTGAAACTATCATAAAATATGTATAGATTTCTGATTGTGTGTGTGTGTATATATATATATATATATTTTTTTTTTTTTATCTGGCCCTCTTATTTGATCATCTTGGATACACAAGAGGAAAGAGGGCTTGGAAAATTTAACACTCAGAGTACATACTGAGGACAAGAAAAACAGGAAGTAAATAATGAGTTTGTGTGAATAGGTAGTAGAACAAAGACAGAGAGAGTTGGTAAAGCATTAAAAATTATTTGAAACAAGAAAAAACGGAAGGTTGTGGAGAGTCATCACTGCTTGCATCATGAAAGGAGATGGCATATAAATGAAGAGGATAAGTGAAGGGAGACATTTATTTGATAGGAAAATATGGTTCACACGGAAAGGTCAGTTGCAACAAAATGTCTGACTGTTATGAATACAGAATACATCATTTGAACTAACTTGAATCATACCATGAGGAACTGTCTTATAGCCAAATCATTTACATGGGTGACAGAGGACCATCACCAAATACTTGCCGGATATTTTCACCACCTGCTGCAAAAAGCACAGGCTAATCTCAGCTGTTTTTCTTTCTAGACCCATTTCAGTAATCACAGCCTTTGAGAGGATTTTCTTAGAGAGAACACCATGATGTCTGCAGCAACCACTTACACCCACCTATATACTTAGGATTGCCAAAACCCCTTTAGTTCCTGAGTCTTTTTGACTGAAAATCGATAAGTAATTCAAGTCTGATTCTTGAGACACAATTTCCCATGGTTCTAAGCAATGTACAATAAAAGGGAAGGCCATGATGTCTGCAGCAATAGCTGACAGAATTGGACAATTTCTAGATAACCTACCAGAAACTGTGCTGAGTCATGTGCTGAATTGGGGAAGTTAAACGGTCCCCTGCACTAAATAATGATCATGCAACATTTTATCATTGGGGTTAGGATGGGAGAATAAATCACCTTTTATTAGGGAAGGCGATGCGAACATAAATATTTATATATTTTCTCAATGGTTCCATTTGCCAGTGAGTGAGCTCAGGTTAAAAATGAGACTTTGATAGCTGGTTGTAATGGTAAACAATCTTTTTGTGCCCATTCACCTTCACCATTTGCCTTTTTGCTGTAAATACCCTGGGGTTTGTTTAGTGGCTTAGACACTTACATATTTACTACTGACACCAATGGTCAGTGTTTAGGATCATGTAACAGCCAGCATTTTGAAAGCTTATCCCCAAGGCAGGCAGAGCCAAGAAACACAATCTTCTCACTTGCCAATTTCCTTCTATTTATATTGTGCCAGATAAAGTTATGCTATTTTTTATATATATATATATATATATATATATATGCATGAATGCATGCATGCATGCATGTGGTTAGAATATTCGCATTCTGACCATGCGACCCGGGTTCAAATCTCACCGTAGTCAATTTGTCAGGAAAGAGACTTTTGATATTATCGGACTGGAGGGGATCGATTCCAGTGTGTGGCACCTTTGCAAAGCACCTGAAAACCATACCATGAGTTGACCCAAGCCTTGTGAGTGAAGCTGGGTAGATGGAATGTTGCTGAAGGCTTGAGTGTACTGGCCTTGTTCAAATTGATGATCACTCTAGACAACACACTCTCTCCCAGAAAGTGTAACTAAGGTCTGCCTAGTATAGGTGCAGTATCAACCACAGGTGGGCTCCGTGGGTGTTGAATAAACACAAATTCGCCTGTGCAAGTGTCTGCAATAGGGATTTGCTAGCTGCCCTAGTAGATGGGTATTCTCGAATATGAGTGCCAGCTATGTGTGTGTGTGTGTGTACACATGATAATGTGTGTGTGTGTGTGTGTGTGTGTGTGTGAAGTTTGGAATGAGAAATTAGAGAGCTGAGTTTGAATTCTAGTCAATTTCATTATATTTATCTACGTTCAAATACCCTTGGGAAACATAAATCAATCACTTCTTCCCCCAGCTGTGGGTTAAATATCAGGGCAGACTTGATAACCAGTCTAGAAGGACGACTCTGCATTCAAAATTTGACAAGAGCTGTTTGGGGAACTTGTGGCATACTATAGACACCAGTTCTCTGTATTTAGTTCCAAAAACTGAGCTGACCAAGCATAGAAATGAATACAATATGGGAACCAGTAATAAGGAGTGCCAGAGAAAAGGAATAATAACAATGAAAATTGCAATATGAGTACTGGTAAAAAATGATTACTGAAAACAGGTTTATAATACTCAGAAATTCATACACAGATATCCTCAAGGACACATGGCACAGTGGATAAAGGTGTTAGTTAAATCCAGTGACAGGGCCCAAAGAGTGTGAGTTCAATACCTGGTTAAGGCGGTAGAGAACTTGGAGAGGGGAATTAACAGGAAACAACTGATAACTGACATCAAGTGGAACTAGAACAGTCTACCCTAGCAAGCAAAATAAAGGGTTCAGTTTGACATTCCAATCACCTGAAGAAGGCCAAAGCATACAACGGGTGAAATGTTGTGATAAATATGGCAACAAAGATGAGGATAATAGTCTGAGCAATGTAAATAATGTCAGCTGAATGTTTTAATTTTTATTCTGTTGCCAAAATTTTCTTCAATAAGAATGTCATCAAAACAAATGAAAAAATTCAGGAAAAATTGTTGCCATGGTAAACTTGCTACTTAGGGTCACTGTCATTAATTTGTAAATTTTTGAAAATTTAATACTTAATAAAATTACAAATAAATATCTGAAATATCAATGAGATTTGTAAATAGGAAAATGATAAAATAAATGGAAAATATAGTGTTTTGATAATGGAAAAATAAGAGGGACTTATGGTAAGAAAAACAAATTATCCGTCTATATCTCTGAGATGAGGTATTATGATTACTCAGATTATTTACATTACTTGCACTGTTATCCTCATCTTCATTGCCATATTCATAATGTTTTGGCCATTGTACACTCTGGCCTTCTTCAGGTAATTGGAATTTCTAACCAAACCCTTTATTTTGTCCACCAGAGTAGATTGTTCTAGTTCCATGTACCATGCTTCTTGGAGAGTTAAGTTAAAGGGAAATAACTGACACATTTGGAAGAGGCGTGGCATGTGGAGCTAGAACAATCTACCTCTCTTTCTTTCATCTGCACCTGTATTGCTGTTCCTTCCACTCAAGTACCACATTTGTCTGTTTGTAACCTCTTTAAGGATACAACAGAATTAATAGTTTTATTTTTAATTAGACATATTTATTACTTTAAACTTTATAATAGTTGACACTTTGTATCTGAACTAGACACCCCATTTTTATTTATTAAACAGAGTAAGCAGGACTGGTACAAGAGTCCTGTTAGCCCCAACCAAATCTGTGATACGGACCCCCAAATATATTGTTTCCCTCTATGCAAGGTGATATTGCCACCAAAATGCAAGGGGTTACTGAGGGTGAAAGAAAATATTACAGATAAGAAAGGACAATAAGAGAACAGGATTCAGGAAGTCAGAAGATGGCGATTGATGTTACACTTAAATTTTTTAAGATTGTAGGTAACAGGGGAGCAAGAAGCTTGAAGAGAATTCCACAGGTGAGAAGGGTGAGTAAAGAACCTATTACAAGTTATGGTTGCTTCTACCTATTTCAAGAGTGAAATGATGAAATCTAGTTGCTACGCTTAAATTCATGTAGGCCAGGTATCCAAGAAGAAAGCTCACTAGAACAATTGCCATGAAAATATTTATAGAAAAAATAGAGAGAAGCCATATCACAGTGGTGGGAAAAGGACTGCAGCTGAGATACCAGATCAGGATCGATAACACTTCAGGCCCTTCTTTGGATTTTGTCTAGAATTTCGAGATATGTAGCACCAGACCAGATATAATGCCAATATTTAATGCCTGGATGAATGGTAGATTTATAAATGTAAAGGATAGATTCTAGCAAGAAAAAATGCCTGATACAACACAGGGAACCAACTTTCCTAGCAGCTGATATAGCTATTGATTCAATATAATCACTCCACTTGATGTCAGGAGAAAACTTGATACTAAGAAGGTAGTTAATGTCAGCCATTCTAATAGAAGGCAAAGATGGTTCTCTAATCTGACTAAAAAAAAAATATTAAAAGCCATTTCTTGCCCCAGTTAACAACTGATTGAAAGGCATTTTTAAAAATGCAATTGCATTATTTGGAAGGTGGTCAAATCAAAAAGGTTTTCTGTTTACTACAAAAACTTCAAACTAAACAAATGCACATTGCACATACCAATGTTGAGTTGATGCAGAAAATTACATAGTAATGACTATTTGCATGATTCAGTGAAAAGCACTGTAATAAGAATAGTTTAGTACCAACAGAAATACTAGTTATAGTGGTTTAGACTAGGAAAATTCTTTATTTAAGGGAGATAATCTCCAACAAGGGTGGTAACTATGTGGTTACCTACCATAAACACATTAAAAGATTCACCTGACATAGCCACGTCTCTATAAATTCTATAACCAAATCAACTGCAAATGCTGTATACAGTGTCTTTCTTCATTGCTGATATATAGGAAACACTAGACAAAGTGGTATAGATCCATCCATTCTCTGTTACACAGATGACATGTCCTTTTCCATTTATTCAATGTCATGTATCTGAACAGTTGAATTTCAGACATATTTCTAAAGTCACCAAAACAGCATAAAATTACAAACAAAACCCAATGAACAGAAATCCAGTGTTGCTGATTTATCAACAATAGTCAAGCCACAATTTCTATAGAATAAAAAAAAAAAAAGAAACAAGTGTCCATCACTGATAAAAAGTTCAGCCACAACTTCTAACTGCAATAGGAAAAAAAGAAGCTGCCCCAAGGCTATTTTCCTTTGGTTAGATGTTGAGAGCAGCCATCTTGAAATGCCTTGTCATGGTTGCTGTTAGCTTTTGCAGTCTTTGTTTGTCCTTCTCTTGGTAGGTGACGTGGTGTCGATGACACAGAATTGAAATGGATCCATGGAAGAGCTGGAATTCTTAAGATTTAGAATAATGCTGAAATCTGAGGAGGCTTGTTGCCACATGAATTATCAAGAGAGTGGCAGAAATGATTGCACATATGCAGGCCTACCAAAAAACTAAAATTCTTTTATTCTAGAAAACTGTTCAGCACATCGCTGATGTAAACTGTTTAGCAATACTAATATGTAATGTTATGCTCGTCATGTCTGATAAGAATACAAGACTAAATATTTTATAAGTAAAATACAATGGTAAGTCAAAAATTATCCACACTGTTATCATAATATATCTTTAGGTTTGTACACTGCCTTCTCCCCATGTATTCTTATAGTTGGTACTATTGTGGTCATGTGATGGAGGTTTGAGCTTGATTGCACCAGTTTTCTTGCTGCTGTTACAGTGTCACTCTGCTAGTCATGTGCACAAAGGAAGAACAAAGAGAAGTAATCCGAATCTGCAGAGAACATGCTATCTCATTGATGATAACTCACTGGTTTGCCATTACCATCTCTTGAGATTTCTGAATCTTCTTGTAGTGGTGGAAGATGACGAGTGCCCTACTCCTTCATGCATCTCACTTGTCCAGCCACTTTTGATTTTCTCAATTCACTCTGTTACGTTGACCCAATAGTTGTACGGTCACCTCAGATTTTATAGGCATGTTTTTAGTACATTGTATATTTGCGACGAAACATATGACCCTTGATAACCTTATTTCTTGAGTACGCAGATTGTGGGTTATATATTATTTTTATGTCCAGATAAGTCAGGGCCAGTTCCCGGAAAGGAACCTTACCTCCTCCTCCCATTTCCTATCCAGTCTCTGACCGTAGACCAGACAAACGCTGTTTGGCAGATATGGGCGAGTGACATTAGGGTCCGCGAAAGACACCCACACACCTTTTTTTGTGGGGGCCAACACGTGACCCAACTGATAGCAGTTTTCGTTTTCGTGTTGAGGTGGCAACAATCTCACTTAGTTGCTGACCCTCGGAGGAAGCGGACGTCACCAAACCCAACCTTAGCCATCCGCCGCTAGAAGAATTAGATGCCACCAAACCCAAAGGAACGGCTACATTCCTGTGATTTTTCTGTGTGTTCTTCTCGCCATCAACACGGATTGGACATCGCCAAACAAAGAACTCATAACTTGAACTTTGTAAATCCCACCCTTTTATCATTGGTAATAGTCAATCGACGTCGATTCCGACAATATGTAAGTTTCTTTATTTTTTCTATATCTTATGATCTGCTGTCTCTGTAGTCATATGTATTTCGCCGCATTAGTATTTGTTTAGGTAATTTATCTCCCCATCCCTTATATTATTTAGTTTTCTTTTTCTTTTTCTTACTGTCTGTATATTTTATAAATAAAACTTTTGTATCATATATTCTCGTGTTGTCTTCTATCGTTCTATGTCTGCATAGAGTTCATTTACTCTCTGCGTTTACCGACGTCCGGAATTGGAGAATTCCCTTCCCAACGTTCTTTTTTTTTATTTTTATATCGAACCTTGGGGTCTATTTATTTATTTTTTTTAATTTTCTCGTTGCGTCCCGGCTATCGTAGTCCCAACGAAACCCCGGGCGTAACAGAATTGGGGGCTCGTGTCCGGGAATCATTTCTCCTTTTCCACAAGACTTCGCAGTGAGGAACAGTGCGGTCGTAGAATTACGGAAGGCAAATAAACCGAGATGTCTGTAATAGATACGTTTCTAAACTCTCCCACGTTCGACGGTTTATTAAAACTGAAAAAGAACCATATTTTAGAGATAGGCTTAAAACTAGAGTTGGATGTAAGACGGTCTATGCGAAAGGTGCAGTTGGTGAGAGTGGTCTCAGAAGATATGGTCGATAATGAAGTTTTCGACAGCAGCGTTCTTGACAACCTTGTGTCAGAAGCGCCTGAACTTTCAGAAGCCCAGATTGAACTGGAGAAGCTTAAGATCGAAGCCGAGACCCAGATTAAGCTGGCGAGAATTAGTCAGGAAACTCGTATCAGGGAAATAGAAGAAGAACGAATACGACACGAGGGGGAACGGAACAAATTTGACCTCACCAAGCAAATCCGACTTGTACCTACATTCAACGAAGAAGACGTGGATAAATATTTCCAACACTTCGAGAAAATAGCTTCAAATCTAGAATGGCCCATCGAAGCCTGGCCGACATTATTACAGACAGCCCTGAAAGGTAAAGCACAAGAAACGTATGCCTCCCTTTCAATTGCGGACAGTGCCGACTACAACGTTGTGAAAACGTCGATCCTTAGAAACTACGAAATGGTACCAGAAGCGTATAGACAGAGATTTAGGGATCATAGAATGGACGAAAACCAAACGTACGTAGAGTTCTTCAGACAGAAAGAAACGTATTTCGACCGATGGATTTCGGCGAAAGAAATAGGTGCGGATTATGACAAGCTAAGACAGTTAATATTAATAGAAGAGTTCAAATGGTGCGTACCCGATAACCTCGAAACATTCCTCAATGAAAAACAGGTCAACACAGCCTATGAGATGGCTACCCTCGCAGACGAATATGCACTAACGCATAAGCGAGGCAAGAATAAATCAGAGGACCCATCTGAATATGGGAGGAGCACAAAGCCTCGAGTAATGGCTAGCGCTGGTTTAAGGACAAGACCTGGTCAGGCCAACTACCCACATCGCCCGAACAGCCCGAAAAGTAAACGGTTTGATTCTCATTCCTTTACTCCCCGACGGACGGAAGGAGGGAAAAACATGACGTGTTACTACTGTGGGAAGGTAGGACACATGGCGGCGAATTGTTTCGCGAAGAAAAGTGCAGTCTCGAATAAACCACAAGGGTTTATATCGTCGCGTAAGGATCTCAGTAGGAAGATCAAAGGTAAAATCAGAGAGGAATACAGACCATTTGTGTCGGACGGCTCCGTATGTCCGGTGGATGACCCCACGAAGAGGGTTAAAATCAAAATCCTAAGAGACACAGGAGCGACCCAATCTCTGATAGTCGAAGAAGACATGCCACGCGGATCAGAGACAGCCATGGGCGAACGAGTAGTCATACAAGGGGTAGGAAGTGGTTTTGTCAGTGTCCCGCTTCACCGGATCTCCCTTGACTCTGATATAGTATGTGGAACTATAGTCATCGGAGTGGTCGATAGTCTGCCTATGAAAGGTATATCGATGTTACTGGGAAATGACCTGGCTGGAGAAAGAGTTGTACCACATCCGAGAGTGGTGGAAAAACCGAGCGTCTCAGAGGAGACTGAGAAGATCGAGGAAATGCATTCTGGAATATTCCCATCATGTGTGGTGACCCGAGCGAATGCGAGGAAGAGAGCTGAGGAGACGAGTGCCAGAATGGAAAGCGAGGACGAAGGGGCCGAGGTAGTTGACCTCTCCCAAACTTGCTTAGGCCATGAGATAGGATCGAACCCTATGCTCGAACAGACCCCGACATCAAGCCCTAGCCCGCGGAAGGAAACAACGGACGTCATGCCCACCATAGAAAGGTCTATGGCAATCGAACAGAGAGAGGATAGCCAAATCGCCCCCATGTTCGAAGAAGCGTTACCTGAGGAAGAATTGAATGAGGTACCCTCAGGATATTACGTCGAGAACGACATCTTAATGCGGAAGTGGAGGCCCACACACACACCCGCCCAGGAAGATTGGTCGAGTGTACATCAGTTGGTATTACCAAGGAGACATAGAGAGGAAGTGCTTCGGACAGCCCACGAAACACCCATGGGAGGTCACTTAGGCATCCGTAAGACACACGAGCGAATCGGCAGAAGCTTCTACTGGCCCGGAATCCGTGGGGATGTATCGAAGTATTGCCAGACCTGCCATACCTGTCAGATGATAGGCAAACCAAATCAGCAAATCCCTGCTGCCCCTTTACACCCGATTCCTGCCTTTGAGGAACCATTCTGCCGAATTCTTGTCGATTGTGTTGGTCCTCTCCCCAAAACCAAGCACGGAAACCAATATTTACTGACTATGATGTGTGCCTCAACCCGGTTTCCTGAGGCAATCCCTCTGAGAAGCATTTCCGCCGGGAAGATTACTAAGTCACTGACTAATTTCTTCTCTATGGTCGGATTACCTAAGGTAGTACAATCCGACCAAGGTTCGAACTTCACGTCCCGAATATTCCGGCAGGCTATGAACTCTCTAGGCATAAAGACAGTCACGTCGAGTGCATATCATCCCCAATCCCAAGGAGCTCTAGAGCGATTTCACTCTACTCTAAAAACGATGATCCGGGCATACTGCTCAGATCATCAGAAATATTGGGACGAGGGTATCCCGTTCTTGATATTTGCCGCGAGAGACGCGCCACAAGAATCACTGGGATTCAGCCCGTTCGAATTAGTGTTCGGACACACAGTGCGGGGACCTTTGTCTATGTTAAAGGAAAGATGGTTACAAGAAACCCCCACAAACGAATCGGTGTTAGAATATGTATCCCGTTTTCGAACCCGATTGCACGAGGCTTATGAATTGGCACGAGAGAAGCTTAAAACAGCCCAGAACAAGATGAAGGGACAGTACGATCGAAACACCATTCGAAGAAGTTTCGATGTCGGAGACAAAGTACTGGTGCTGTTACCGTTGTCTGGTCACCCGCTGAAAGCTCGATTTCACGGTCCTTACGAAATTTCTCGGAAGATTAGCGACCTCAACTACATTGTGAACACTCCAGACCGAAGGAAAGGAACACAAATGTGCCACATTAATACGATCAAACCATATTACGAGAGAGGGAAGCCAAGCCCCATCCTATCCGTAGATGGACCCCTCTATGCCTCTAATCATGCAGACGTAGGCCCAGAAGTCCTGAAGAAAACGTATCATGCCCAGAACACCGACAACGTATGTGCGGACGCTTTATCGAGTGGCTAACGTGATACAGAATATACTCGTGATAAAAAAAGGGAAAATAAAGGAGAGCAAATCTTTATTTTTAAAGTGAATCCCATTCCCTATTGTGGTGAAAAAGAATCGCAAGCGATCCTTTTTCATTTTTTTTGGTGAGGGGGTGTTACGTTGACCCAATAGTTGTACGGTCACCTCAGATTTTATAGGCATGTTTTTAGTACATTGTATATTTGCGACGAAACATATGACCCTTGATAACCTTATTTCTTGAGTACGCAGATTGTGGGTTATATATTATTTTTATGTCCAGATAAGTCAGGGCCAGTTCCCGGAAAGGAACCTTACCTCCTCCTCCCATTTCCTATCCAGTCTCTGACCGTAGACCAGACAAACGCTGTTTGGCAGATATGGGCGAGTGACATTAGGGTCCGCGAAAGACACCCACACACCTTTTTTTGTGGGGGCCAACACGTGACCCAACTGATAGCAGTTTTCGTTTTCGTGTTGAGGTGGCAACAATCTCACTTAGTTGCTGACCCTCGGAGGAAGCGGACGTCACCAAACCCAACCTTAGCCATCCGCCGCTAGAAGAATTAGATGCCACCAAACCCAAAGGAACGGCTACATTCCTGTGATTTTTCTGTGTGTTCTTCTCGCCATCAACACGGATTGGACATCGCCAAACAAAGAACTCATAACTTGAACTTTGTAAATCCCACCCTTTTATCATTGGTAATAGTCAATCGACGTCGATTCCGACAATATGTAAGTTTCTTTATTTTTTCTATATCTTATGATCTGCTGTCTCTGTAGTCATATGTATTTCGCCGCATTAGTATTTGTTTAGGTAATTTATCTCCCCATCCCTTATATTATTTAGTTTTCTTTTTCTTTTTCTTACTGTCTGTATATTTTATAAATAAAACTTTTGTATCATATATTCTCGTGTTGTCTTCTATCGTTCTATGTCTGCATAGAGTTCATTTACTCTCTGCGTTTACCGACGTCCGGAATTGGAGAATTCCCTTCCCAACGTTCTTTTTTTTTATTTTTATATCGAACCTTGGGGTCTATTTATTTATTTTTTTTAATTTTCTCGTTGCGTCCCGGCTATCGTAGGGTGGGATTTACAAAGTTCAAGTTATGAGTTCTTTGTTTGGCGATGTCCAATCCGTGTTGATGGCGAGAAGAACACACAGAAAAATCACAGGAATGTAGCCGTTCCTTTGGGTTTGGTGGCATCTAATTCTTCTAGCGGCGGATGGCTAAGGTTGGGTTTGGTGACGTCCGCTTCCTCCGAGGGTCAGCAACTAAGTGAGATTGTTGCCACCTCAACACGAAAACGAAAACTGCTATCAGTTGGGTCACGTGTTGGCCCCCACAAAAAAAGGTGTGTGGGTGTCTTTCGCGGACCCTAATGTCACTCGCCCATATCTGCCAAACAGCGTTTGTCTGGTCTACGGTCAGAGACTGGATAGGAAATGGGAGGAGGAGGTAAGGTTCCTTTCCGGGAACTGGCCCTGACTTATCTGGACATAAAAATAATATATAACCCACAATCTGCGTACTCAAGAAATAAGGTTATCAAGGGTCATATGTTTCGTCGCAAATATACAATGTACTAAAAACATGCCTATAAAATCTGAGGTGACCGTACAACTATTGGGTCAACGTAACAACTCATACACACTTCTGTGGGGTAAGGCACTGTCACCGTACTGTGTCGACAATCTCTGATGAATTTCAGCCCTTGACACGCCTGACCAGACAAATCAGATCCCTGCTCTTTATTTCTCGTTGGTGTACACTACTAGTGGAGCGGCCATTTTTACACTACAACAGCAGAAGGAAACCTGGCACAATCAAACTCAAACTTTGATCATGTGACCACAACAGTACCAGTTATAAGCATGCTTAAGCAGAAGGCAGTGTAACAAAATTAAAATATATTATGGTGAAAGTGTGGATAATTGTTAACTTACTCTTGTAATTGTTTATTCACTTCTGGATGCTCTCAAGAGTACGTGACTGTGGGGAACTCTCTTCAATTGTTTGATCTTATGACAATGTGGGAGATTCTCTCTCTCCTTGTAGATCAAGTGTTAATGTAACTTCATCTCATCTGTTTGTCTTGTGTCTGTATATTCTAATTTCAGCTGGGTTTACTTACAACAATGAATATACTTTAAAATCCAAATCTAACTGAGGTATCCTTCTAGATCAACCCTTGAGGCAGCATGGTATTTTGAGATTCTGAGATGATACTGAGTACAAAGCTTAGTTTGGTATCTCTTAGGATAACCCCAGTGCATTCCGGGGTCACCACAGATCAACTCTTGTTTGATGAAAGTTCCTGATGAAAATTAAAATTGATTCAAACCTCTGCTATTTCTTGGTATGAATCACATGCTATAGATACAAGGTACACTACCATCAAATTTGGCAACCCTTATCCAACCTCAAGAAATACTGTGCTGTATGTAATGGACTTTGACTTTTCATGAATGGTGTCACATGTACATTCTGGCAAGACTGTTGATATGTATTTAGGTTTCTGATAGTCCAAATTCTTTAACAATATGAGATATGTATTGATGTAATGGAATAACCTGTCACCCCCGTGAGTGACTACACTATAGGTAGTAACTGCCTATAAGTATCTGTAAGTCAACGGACTACAGAGATTAGCTAGTATCTGTTGAGTATGACTCAGACTTACGCGAGAACTATGACCTTCCAATAGTAGCACTCACTACTGGACTGACATTGTGCATAACTGTTACCTTTATTCTTATTGTATTGGTTTTGTACAATAAATCTTTACTTATTTTATTCATCTTGTTTTTTAAGTATATATTCTGTATAATTCTTCTCCTGAACATGTGGGTGATCATGGCTCTCCATAATTTCCTATCCTTTGTAGCGTTTAACAAAATTTGTCATCTTGCTATTGCTCCCATTCTTTCTTTTGCCATCCATTTATACAATTTTTTTTTAATTAGGGGCCTCATTCTTTTCTTTCAGTCCTTCCTACATTTAATTTTTCCTGTGAGCGCCAAATCCTGTAGGCCCCCCCACTATGCCATATACACAGGGTCAATTCCTTGTCATTCCCTTCAAATTACGCTCAGGTAGATTCTTCCCAAGAACTGCCATTTTGTGCCACAGACTCCAGAGTAAATCCTTCCCCAAACATTAAACTCTGAACCACTTCAAGTTTAGGGGTCAACTTTTATCTATCCCACATATCCTCATAGCATGCATTTTCTTCCCCCGTCTTGTGTCCATACAACAACCGCATTCAGTAACTCTCTATCTTGAATGGCTTTTGGGGCTTGTATTGAGGAAACATTTAATAAAACAAAACAAAAATTACCCTTTGACAATCAAAACAAGTCATTTTCCCATAACTACTTCATGATCCGACCAGTCTTCTTCTATGTGCTGTCTCTTCAGGACATGTGCGGTCATGGTTCACCACTACTTCTCATCCTTTGTACTTCTTAGCAGCGTTTCTCTTTTTACTATCCATCTCACACTGTGTTCTTCCATCCATTTATATAAGCTTGTTATTGGGGTAGGTTATCCGCTATTTATCTTTGGCTATCTTGCCTTCATTATATCTCTTGAGTGTCAAATTTTCCAAACCTTCTTTTTCATTATAAGTACCAGCAATTTCAATGCTCTCTTTCTGATTCTAAGTGTAATTTTAGTTCCCATTTTAGTTAAAAATTCCTCATTAGTTACTTGTTTTGTCAATGGTATTCTCAGTAACCTTCTGCAGAAACACATTTTTGTTGCCTGAAGTCTCTTTTTCATCTGTGAGGAAATTGACCAGCATTCACTGCCATATAGGAGGGTTAATGCTACATTGCATTGCAACACTAGAGGTTCAGATATGAATTATTGGCTGATTATGATATGACCTCTGATGGTCCCACAAAATAGATACTCGAGCACCATTCTAGAACTGGCAAAGTAAAAAAAATCAGTGGTGTGCTAAAAAGAAATTTCAAATCTACATTCCATTTCAAATTTATTAGTTATAAAAAATATTGTCTGATTTTTTAATAAACAATTTGTGAGCTAATATATTATAATAGTTACACAAAAATACAGGGTATCCCCAAAAATTGGCATCATTTTGCAGGCCAATAATTTTGGCAATTCTTGTTGAAATAACCACAAATTTTCACAGAATGAATAGAAACAGATCCAGATTTTATATTTAATGGAAGAGGACAGTACATGCTTATCTCAATGAGAATCTGCCAGAGTGATGAATTAGGCATGGTGGAGATGAAGACAGTTTTCTGATGAAATGGCTGCCGTGGTCACCGAACCTGTCCCCCCGTGTGATACATTTGATTTTGTGATATGTGAAGGGACTGGTCTATGACCCCCGCTCTTCCTTCTAGCAGAGAATCACTTCCCCACGGGATAATGTTACCGTAGACATGCTACAGCGTGTTTGGCAAGAGCTTAACTACTGACTTGATATGTGCAGTGCACATATTGAGCAATTATGAAATCGATCCCATAATAAACTTATGATGTTCAACATCTAAACTGTCAAATTTCATTGAGCTAGACTTAGTAGTTTTCAAGGTAATTGCTTTTAAAATGATGTCAGTTTTTTTTGGGACACCCTGTATATTATGCATTCATAACATTAAAGTGTCCTCTTCGTTAATTTCCTATTAATCTCTTTGGGAATTTATCTTGAAACATTATGTATCCTTCATAATGAACATGGAAAAAAGAAGAGACGTATTTTTTTTTTTTTTTTGCAAGTAGGGATACTGGTCTTGAGCCTGAAGATGCTAGAAGACATCCATCTGCAATTGACAGTCAATCAACATCTGAAAATGCTAGTCGAACAAAACCCATGTAAAAGGGTCAGAAACATGTCTCAGATAATGAGTCCCAGCATTTCAACAATATCAGATTATCTGATGAAGTGGCAAGGTGAAAAAAACCCTGATAAATGGGTTCCACAGGAAAGTCAGAGTCTAACATTTTGAAATGTGCTTGTTGCTGTATTTGGGAAATTCAAATAATACATTTCTTGATCAAATAGTGACTTGTGATGAGAAATACAGTGTAACCCGGATATAAGAGAAACCCGAATATAAGAGATATTTTATAAGGTCCCAAATTAGAGCCTGTGTTAATGTATATATAATAGACCAAACCCGGATATAAGAGACTTCTTCTCCAGTCCCGACAACTCTCTTATATCTGGGTTACACTGTAGATCCTTTATTACAGTCATAGGCAATAAGCTCAATGACTTGATGATTATAAAGGGCACAAACCTTTTTCAAAATCAAAATTGCCCCATAAGAATATCATGGTGGTTTTCTAGGTGTAGATTAGATGTGGCACAAGGCCAAAAGTATGGGGCACCCAATGAAGATTGAACTCTATTACTCAGTTGTAATTGATTTAGCGATAAAAACTTGCTGACCATTACACCATGTCAAAGTGCCCCTATAAGAATATTATGGTGAATGTTTGATGATCTGCAATTAGCATTATCCATTAGACCTTACTGGAATCTAACCAGAACATTACTGCCAGCAACTGGGTGAAATGCACATTCAGCAAACCGTCAGCACTCAGCATTGTTAATATTACTTCTCTTTTCATTGCATTCTTTTTCAAGGCCTCTCAATTTCAGTATCCTTATTGTTAATTTTCCCCAAAGTTGTTTTCTGTTGCCATAGCAGGATATGATAACACAACTATGAAATTCAAATACATGATTGTTCAAAGATCAGAGTCATCTTCAATAGCAGGATAATCTTTTTGTACTGCAAATGAAATCACATAGAGAGTGATAAAGGT
The DNA here is from genome assembly GCA_964036315.1 of Acanthosepion esculentum. Classification (NCBI taxonomy): domain Eukaryota; kingdom Metazoa; phylum Mollusca; class Cephalopoda; order Sepiida; family Sepiidae; genus Acanthosepion; species Acanthosepion esculentum. The sequence continues at coordinate 31,427,795 of OZ038493.1, read as the reverse complement.
TAAGAAAGATGTGACTGGCACTGGTTAATTATTGATGTTCAATTCTGCTTCATGACAATGCACAACTACATTTCACCAAAATAACACTGCAGAAGCTCACAGACTTTTGACATGGGACTTTGTCACATCTACCATATTCCACTGACTTCAAATTTTTAAGTATTTTGACAAAAAACATCCGATTGCAAAGAAGATGCAGAGGATTTCTTGGCATTGAAACCTTTTCAGTTTTATTGTAAAGGCATAAATAACCTTGTAATTTGATGGCACAAATGTACAGATATTCAGAGTTTCTATTTTGACTAAGTGAAACAATGTTTACATACATTAAATCAAGAATAAAAGTTGATTATAAAATTAGAGATTATTTTTCCAAACAACCTAATAGATATGCTTGATCATGAGCTGTTTTAGTTGAATATTATTTATACATTAGATATAAAATAATTAAACTGATAAAACAATGATTGCACAAATATATTTGGATAATTTTATGACACCAAAGACCCCAATAGTGGTACAAGCAGATTACAACTGATCTCAGCATTTGAATGAGCAGATGAAGAAGACTACATACGACGGACAGACTACAGAAGATGCCACATGAAATTATAACAGATTCAGTGACAGTTCATTGTGGTTTCACAACTGGATTCTGTATGACTCATTCCATATGTTCCACAAAGGAAGGTCCTGAAATCAATTATATGAGCCAATTCTTGGCAAGTTGATATCTACTTGAAACAAATTGGCACTTTTTTCTATTCTGATTTTCGTTCACCTCCAACCAACTCTTGCAAAGTCAAACAGCAACAGAGAATGGATGAGGGGAGCAGGTTTTGGTGAAGGTGGAAGCTTCTAGTCCTAAAACTGCATGTTGTAAGTGAATTCAGTCATCAATGTCATCGTCATAAAGGAAGCGATCAGGAAAGAAGAAATTAAATTCTTGCATATGAGATAAAGCTGCCGTCACTGGCAAATTGTATGACAAGATGGAAAAAATTCATTGTTATGTGTTTATTTCTTTGAAAAGACTTCTTAAAGACTAAATAATATTTTATTGATGGCATCATATATCTGTAATGGGATGGAACGAAATGCAACAAATATTGGTTACAATTCCGCATGGAAAAAACAATAAAGACACAAGGATTTTTAGCATTAAGACTTCAGCATTTTCTTGATGTAGAATTGTAACTGACATTTATTGTATTTTGTTCCCTCTGACTACATTCCATCACTAAGAACTTTATTTGCTCTGAAGAAGTCTTTTTGAAGAACAAAACAAATAACACAGGATCATTACATTTTTTTAATTCATTTTACTGCGCAGAGTCTGTTATACAAAGATGTATATCGTATTCTTCTAAAGAAATATTTGTTGTAAGATATTTGTACCATGGTAGCCACAATGAATTACAAGTAGCTAACAAGATTTTTAAGTTGATTTTCTTATGATTAATATGTGTGTGTCCTGGGTATGACAATAAACTACATCTGACAGCAAGGTTTTGAGGAGTGTAAAAACACCTCTTAATTGATGTTGTTACCAGGTCCACCCTGACATGAGGTGGTAGCACCTGTTAGGGTCTCAGCTATGGGCAATTAGTGAACCCCCCCAAACAAAAACAAAACACTATGAAAGTATAAAAATACATTTTTATAGTAAAAATAACAGCAATACATTTTCATAGTAAAAATAACAGCAATACATTTTCATAGTAAAAATAACAGCAATACATTTTCATAGTAAAAAATAACAGCAATACATTTTCATAGTAAAAAATAACAGCAATACATTTTCATAGTAAAAAAAAACAGCAATACATTTTCATAGTAAAAAATAACAGCAATACATTTTCATAGTAAAAATAACAGCAATACATTTTCATAGTAAAAAATAACAGCAATACATTTTCATAGTAAAAAATAACAGCAATACATTTTCATAGTAAAAAATAACAGCAATACATTTTCATAGTAAAAAAAAACAGCAATACATTTTCATAGTAAAAATAACAGCAATACATTTTCATAGTAAAAATAACAGCAATACATTTTCATAGTAAAAATAACAGCAATACATTTTCATAGTAAAAAAAAACAGCAATACATTTTCATAGTAAAAATAACAGCAATACATTTTCATAGTAAAAAAAAAATAAAATAAAATTACCAGCAATACACCTCTGCAAAATGAATTTCTAATGCTCACAAGAAAGTTAAATTTTGGGATTAAATGACCCATGAGAAGTTGATATGCCATTAAACAAACCCTGATTGAATTCCAGTTTCATTACATTCACTTTCATGCAAATACCCTTTAGTAAGTCTTTTCTACCTCCTTAAGTAGTAGATGGGACTAGACTATTCAGCCTTGGTTGTTAACCAGTCTAGGAGAAGGATAGCTCTGAATTAAAAAATAGTTGGGTATGGAGCCAGCAACTTTATCTTATGACAACTTAATTGCTATGGAAATCATAGCAGCAGCAACTAGTGTATTGAGAGCTGTGGGTCCCATTCACCTCAGTGGCATCTCTGGCACTTGGGTGAATAAGTGAATTCTTGTTCAAGATTGCTCAGCTTATTTTAAAACTATCCCCAAAAGTAATGACATTCAAATTTTAGTAGTGGTAGGCTTGTGGTTAGGTGGTAGGAGTTTGAAGTAAGACCGTGTAAGGGGTAGTAGTAATATTAGAAATTGATCAGTGTCAATCTACTGTGTTTTTCTTGGCCCTAAGCAGGGCAGAAATATCATTAGCAGATTACCTCTTAACTATTTCTTTGTGTGTCATGCATAACTGTTTTCTCCGTGGTAGCATGTTTTGTCATTACTTTCACCACCCCTTCTGCTTCTGGCTCAGAGGTGTCAGCTGATATCAGTTTGACCAAACTCTAAGACTCTGGCATAAACATTGGTTTTAGCTAACATTAAAAGTCTGTGTTAATTCTTTAGATTGACCTGAATTATTTTATCTTCTGATCTTCCTTTTTTGTCACTTCTTTTTATAACAGAAGTTATGCATGAAGCGTCCATGATTTTTGGTAATTTTCAGTCACAAATAAGTAGGTTCTGATACTGAAAACTTCTGGTATTTTACAGCTTGGTTCAGTCTTTTCTTCCGCTTTATATTTGGGGGTTGTCTTGTTATTTGAGAGAACTAATATATATATATATATATATATATTTAGAGAGAGAGAGAGAGAAATAAGGGTTTTAAAGGAAAGAGCTAATATCTTATTTTTATTTTAATTCTTTTTATTTTTCTTTATATATTTTATTTTTATTGGGACTCTACAGACTTTTAACATTAGCACAGTCTGCTAATCAAGAGTGATGAAAAATTGCAAAGACAATAATATTTAAAATAAAAATATTTGTACATAGTCTTTCATGAATATGATGAAAATACCTTCAAGAATAAATCAAACATCTATTTCTTTTGAAAAAAAAAAAAAAAGACAGAGAGTCAACACCAACTGAACTGTTAATAAATACTGCATGGTTGGAGCAACACAATTTTTGTTTTACTTCTTGTGTCTACTAAAATTTGATACATTTAATGAATTTTATTGAAAATTTTAATTTTAGAATGTTTAAAAATAGCCAGAATAAATTTATTTCATTGTTCAACTTGTTTTAGATGATGGATTTTTCATTATCAGTTGAACTTCATTTTAAATTTTAAACCAAAACACAAATTTCAACACCTATAAATAAACTCAGTGGAGAGCAATTATCCAGAATGCTGTTGAGACTAACAGCCAGTGGAAGGTGAATGGATGGAGACAGCTGCCACTTCTTTCTTTCTGATCTTTTCTGCTTGCTTACAAGAGTCGCAGAATGTTAAATGAGTATTGCATGTGAAGAAATTATTCTTTGTGTTATGTTCTTGCTACAAAGTTTCAGGAAACTTATTCTAAAGCCTTCCTCAGATATGAATCTACTGTAGCGCTTTCTTCAGATACAAAACCCTGATGAAATAGATTGGTCAGATTATTCAGCAACAGAAAATAAATATGATTTCCTTTGTCTGAACCACAGATGGGATCATTCAAATATATATATGATAAATAAATATAGTTTTTAGGTATGTTATAGGTTAAAGTGCTCAGTATCAGGGATAGAGCAAAAATAAATATAAAAGTGGACATTGAGGTCAACACTCAGTGACAACATTCTGTTTCATGCTTAAGTGCAATCTTCAGGCCATATGTGTTCTGTTTTGGCTCAACTATTTATATATGCTGGTTAGTGGTGCATTATGGATAGGTCTATTGTATTATTGTAATGGTTATGTTTCAAATTATTCTAGAGCCTACCGAGTGGAAATAATTGTGGATCCATGCAGTTGTGTGGCTATTTTATAATGTTTATTAACTTTTTTATCCATTATTTATTACTTTATTATTTGTTGTTAGTTGTTATTATTACATTTACTTGTGTTTATGTTTGCATTCATAGTTTGTTAAATTTTATTATTTACTTATTTAGATTTTTATTTTACTTATATATATATATATATATATATATATATATATACTGTCATCCACAGACAGACTGTTTCACTGTATCACAGCTCATCAGTGTGTCTAGACATCTGATTGCCTCAAGCCGGGATTGAAACCCAACATTTGACATCAGTCAGAGATTTTACCCCTGAGCTATCACTGCCCGGCTGAGAGGAAGGCTAATTTTTTATGTACTTATTCTTCGAATAAACATGTCAATGACCGAGTGGGCTCAATTCATGGAAGAGCTTTGCAGTATTAGCAACAGTAGTCATTGTTTACATATCACACTTTCTCCCAATAGTGCTTGACCAGAATTAAATTTTCCGGGGCCGCATATATATATATATATATATATATATAATATGGATAAAATAACTGAAAAAAAATTGGGTGTTTTTTTGCGAAAGTATTTATTTATATGTTTTTATATATATTTAATATTTCAGACCACCTCGGTCCTTCCTCAGAAATTAATTGAATTCAATTAATTTCTGAGGAAGGACCGAGGTGGTCTGAAATATTAAATATATATATAAAAACATAAATAAATACTTTCGCAAAAACACACCCAATTTTTTTTCAGTTATTTTATCCATATTATATACATATCAAGAAAGTATACGTGGCTTCTCATTATGCTATATATATATATATATATATATATATATGTGTGTGTGTGTGTGTGTGTGGTGATTGATTGATATGAAATATCTGAACAAAGGGTTGTTATGGTAATAACTGAAATTTTTTTTCAGTTATATTATGTTAACACTTTCATAAAAGGAGTGAAACATTAACGAGAAAATAAATATTATAAACATCCGAATGTTTTTCACATACTACATGCTTTTTATATATATATATATATATATATATATATATATGAAAAAATATAGTCTTAGGCTGTGCTATATTTATAGGATAAAGGGCTCAATATCAGAGATAGAGTGTGTGTAAATATAAAAGTGAACATAGAAGTCAACAGTTAGAGGTGACAGTCTGTTTCATGTTAGGCGCAATCGTCAGGCCTGATGATTGTGTCTAGCATGAAACAGACTGTCACCTCTAAGTGTTGACTTCTATGTTCACTTTTTATATATATATATATATATATATATATATATATATATATATATATATACACACACACACACACACACACACACACAAATATAACTTCCTTGTCAGTTTTAGTAATGGAACTGCCATCCCTACATCTACACCACACATGCTTATATAAAAATTCTTATACACAGGCTACTTACTGAACCTTAACATATTTATATAGACATAAATAATCATTATTATTATTACTATTATCATTTTTTTCTTGGTGTCACATTATCTTCCACATTCCAACCAAGTAGAACACACTAAAACTATTTCTACACACACACACACACACACACACAAACAAATTTAATCCTTGTACATTGAACCTTTTGAGATTTGCTACTAGGGTTCAATAAAACTGAATCCCTAACACTTTGTTATCATGAACACTTTGCTGTCATTAGGGACGTTCACTTAACTAGGACAACAAAATCTTATGAATCTGTCTAGATTTCTGAGATGAGGTATTATGTACATTATTTACATGGCACAGTGGATAAAGGCATTAGTTAGATCCAGTGATAGGACCCAAAGAGTGTGAGTTCAATACCCGGTTAAGGCAGTGGAGAACTTTCAGAGGGGAATTAACAGGAGATAACTGATAACTGACGTCCATTAAACATGGCACATGGAACTAGAACAGTCTACCCCAGTGAGCGAAATAAAGGGTTCAGTTCGACATTCCAACCACCTGAAGAAGGCTGGAGCATACAACGGCCGAAACGTTGTAATAAATATGGCGACAAAGATGAGGACAATAGTCCGAATAATGTAAATAATGAAAATCTTATGATCAGCAAGTTTTGGAGCAAAAATTACTCTGATCTTGTGATCATATTCAACCAATCAGATGGCATTTCAAATAGATAACAATCGGAGCCACTTTTTCAGCATAAATTGGAACAAATTCTCTAACTCTAGTCAGATGAAAAACAGGTTATGGCAAAGCCACATGTCTCTCTATCTCAATTTAACTTTTGAAAATCATAAAACTGTGAGACCAGCAAAGTTACTCTAAATAAATATGATAAAAACTCCAGTTGCATTTTGTTATAGTGGAAGACACCTTGTCTAGAGAATAGACTCTCCCACCTATTATAAGTAGGAGTCAGTAGGTAGTCAAGGGAGGAGTAAGTTATTAGCGACCACAACTCGATTACTCTGCGTAACACTTTATTACAAGTTCCTAACGTTTCTGTACGTTTACCCCATTTAGGACACATTTAGTCCAACTACAAGTTCTATTGTGGAAATAACTCCACAACACATTTTCAACTTTTTTTTCATATATATATATATATATATATATATATATATATATATATATATATATATATATATATATACACAGGTATAATTGAAGTGAATCCTATTAACACAATAGGAAATTTTAAACATTTAATATTAAATGTTAAAACAGACTCACCAAAAAACACTCAATTCTTTATTTTCTAAACAGAGCAAAATAATTCATACAATTGGAATTAAGATACCATTAGTTAATGATCATTTTCTCCCAGTGAATTTAAATTTAAAATTCAAAATTTGGAATTTTAAATTTAAATTCACGAGTGAAAATGATCATTAACTAATGGTATCTTAATTCCTATTGTATGAAATATGTGTGTGTGTGTGTGTGTGTGTGTGCACAAGGGGTACTGAATTGCTCTAGGACTAAATCAGAAGCACTTTTTACCATACTCTGGTGTTTGGTCATTTAAAAAATTGCTCAGGTTAAGAACTTTTCAGCACCACCTCAACTATGTTTATATATCAATAATTATTATTTCTATTATAAAAGATTATAATAAAAACATATCGAAATAAATTAAATAATAAAAACATTGAAAAGTATATAAAACAATAAAAACGTACTAAAAAGTAAGTTACTTATCATCAACTGAAGAAGATATGAAAGATTTTGTGTAGCAATTTCAATATGTTTTTATTATAATCTCTTATAATAAAAAGAGTAATAATATATTGCTCTACCTTGTAGTGAGCACTTTTTCAAAAGTAAATGCTACAAACAGTGGAATTTTACTCTATCTGTTTTCTCATTTTTGTGTATATATATATATATATATATATGGATGAATAGGTCTAAGTTTGTATAATGATAGCTTTGATTTAAAAGTTTCAGAATATAATGTTTGTTGGATTAAGTACATTGATAAAGAAGATTATGTTTGAAAAATAAATATTGGTTATGTATAATGAAAGCTTATATATATATATTTACTAAGCTTAGACTCGTACAAGATAACAAGTAATAGTGTGTGTATTATATATATATATATATATATATATATATATATATATATATATGTATGTATGTATGTATGTCTAAGCATCTATGCTGTTTATAGTGACTGATATTATAATTACTATGTATGAAGAATGCTTCTTTTGTTTGCTGTTTCCATTTTCTTTGCCATAACTCTATTTTTTTGTTATTCAATGGTTTTCTTTCTCGTTTTATTTTCTTTTTCTTTGGTCTCTTTCCCAACATTGCTGCTACAAACATCTTATTGTTAGCTGATGCAAACATGGCCGAACCACCTTTTTCCACATGAATTGGCACACAATGCAAATTGCCAAAATCAGTAAGGCATTCAGCTCTTTGACTATCTTTTGGCCAAGTTAGGGTAATCCCAGTTATGTGATCAAATAAAAAAGACCCCCCCCCAAAAAATAAATAAATAAATTGGACTCATAAAGACAAATCCCTATTCACATGAAAAAGCTGGAAACATAATATGTATCAGTCTATCACAGTAACAGAAACCATTGCTGGTAGCTATAGCAACAATACAATCTCCTGAAAGGATCAACAGTTTCATACTTCTGGCCTTTTTTAATACTAATGTTCCCCTAATACAAGACGAGAGAGAGAGAGTTATTGTATAAGCATATAAGAAAAGATAAGCGGTACAGGTTATTTTGTTATGTAGGAAAGATATCTGTTAACTCTGGAACTGAAGAGGTTAAGTGATTGGGAAAACGTCCTGTCGGCAGTCCTTGAGAAGAAGCTGCCTGAGCGGTATTTACTCTTTAATAATGGAATACAAAGGTCATGAGAATGGGTCATTCCTGTCTGAGTATGGAACATGGTGGTCTGAGCTATGGTGGTATAAGCTTTCATTATACATAACCAATATTTATTTTTCAAACATAATCTTCTTTATCAATGTACTTAATCAAACATTATATTCTGAAACTTTTAGATCAAAGCTATCATTATACAAACTTAGACTTATTCATCCATATATATATATATATATATATATATATACACAAAAATGAGAAAACAGATAGAGTAAAATTCCACTGTTTGTAGCATTTACTTTTGAAAAAGTGCTCACTACACGGTAGAGCAATATATTATTACTCTTTTTATTATAAGAGATGATAATAAAAACATATTGAAATTGCTACACAAAATCTTTCATATTTCAATACATTGATTGTACTTCTTCAGTTGATGGTAAGTAACTTAGTTTTTAGTACGTTTTTATTGTTTTATATACTTTTCAATGTTTTTATTATTTAGTTTATTTCAATATGTTTTTATTATAATCTTTTATAATAGAAATAATAATTATTGATATATAAACATAGTTGAGGTGGTGCTGAAAAGTTCTTAACCTGAGCAATTTGAATTTGAATTCAATTAATTTCTGAGGAAGGACCGAGGTGGTCTGAAATATTAAATATATATAAAAACATATAAATAAATACTTTTGCAAAAAAACACCCAATTTTTTTTCAGTTATTTTATCCATATTATATATATATATATATATGCGGGCAACAATACAATCTCCTGAAAGGATCAACAGTTTCATACTTCTGGCCTTTTTTAATACTAATGTTCCCCTAATACAAGATGAGAGAGAGAGAGTTATTGTATAAGCATATAAGAAAAGATAAGCGGTACAGGTTATTTTGCTATGTAGGAAAGATATCTGTTAACTCTGGAACTGAAGAGGTTAAGTGATTAGGAAAACGTCCTGTCAGCAGTCCTTGAGAAGAAGCTGCCACAGTGGTATTTACTCTTTACTAATGAAATACAAAGGTCATGAGAATGGGTCATTCCTGTCTGAGTATGGAACATGGTGGTCTGAGCTGCAAAGGTTAGGACTGGTGGAACTAAAGAATGTAGCTAGTCAGAACACATGCTATGCAAATAGTGATAGTCACAAGACGCTTGCAGTGTTTCATCTGTGGGAAAGATAAAAAAGCCTCATTTTCAAATAATTTTATTTATACAAATAGATAAATCTTAGCCTTAACTTTTCATCAAGGTGACAAAGATTTAACCAGTAGAGAGTATAAGATCTCATTGGCATTTTGCACTTACAGTTGTAGGAATATTATGATTTTCAATTCTTATTAGATGATGTATTGTCAACCATTGTTAATTAGTAGATCTTTCATCTTAATTAATAAACAGTGCTGTTAGCAAATTATTAGGGTCCTGGGTATGACAATTAACTACATCCGGTAACAAGACCCCTGATCAGGAGATTGGAGGTTTCAAGGAGCGTGGAATCGCCTCTTAATTGCTGTTGTTCCCATGTTCACCCTGACCCGGGTAGTAGCATTTGTTAGGGTCCCAGCTATGGGCAACTAGTGTGGTTGTGGATGATCCATTTATGAGGACAATGTTAAGGCACAATGCTTGAGTGCAGGAATGGTGGAGTCCTCAGTTGCTCAGCAACGTCTGAGTTGGGATAACAGCCAGGACTGGTCATCCTGTCAAACATTTTCGTTCCACTAGTATTATGGCAAGCTCATTGGAGAACTGCCATGCATGCAGCTATCCAGTTGCATGGAGTTGGGGGCATTGATGTGGACAATGCTCCTGCACCTGCATACTAAACAAAGATAAAGAAGAGAAGAGAAGAATCTTCCTTTTGTAATGGAAAGTCTAATTAACCATACCAAGTTGTTCTGCTGATTAGGCTACAAGAACTATTATGGTTGCCAAAAGATTACATGTAGCCATTTAAGTTTAACCTTTATATTTCCTGAACAATCTCAGAGATGAAGAGAAAACTGGAGTTAACACAAATGTGGATCTACAGAAACAGGATGAGAATTACCTGGACAGAGGGTGAAAGCAACAAAGAAGTCTTTAAAAAATGGAAACAAAAAGGTACTTGTTCTAAGAATCAGAAAGAAATGACTGAAATTTATTGCACACATAATGAAGAAAAAAATTACAAAGAGCTTTAGCAAGTAACACAAACCACATGAAGACTTCCAACAGCAGCAACAACTAAAATAGATAGCACATGTAACAAGAAGGGAAAATAAGGATATAATTAAGATGTTGGCTTTCCATGCTACCTTCAGCAAAAGGTTAGGAAGGAAACTCTTATCAATATTAGAAAAAGTTATAACAGTGAATCTGAGAATGCTGGCTAACTTTTTAAATATAATATTCTTTAATTTCAACTTATAGTAACACTAACAGTGAGTCAGTGAATACTGAATTTTTCTTGTATACAAAAAGCTAACTGCCCCATTATCATAAATTATAAGTTCAATTCAGACTTGAATCCCTTAAGAAAATGGAGCTATTTTCTCTTCTTACTCTTTTTAGTATGTAATTGTAAAGTATACAATACCTACATCTCATTGTTGCAGGCTAACTACATATATTTAATTAGCTTTGCTTAGTATGTTACAGGGCAACTTTACACTAGTCTTTCTAAGGATTATGTTGACCTGACTTGAACATAAGCTCATGAGGTTATGCATTGTTTTTGTCTGTACCTCTTGTCTTGAATATATACTGAGTGTCAAATTTTCTGAGCCCTCTGTGCCCTACAAATTTTAACTGTCCCTTTCTGATTATGAGAATAAATGTCCATGGGGGTAATTGCCTGGAAAATCTTCTGGCGCAAAAATACCTGTACTGCCACCTATATTCCCCATTGCAGTGGTTAGTACCACAAAAGACAAGGGTCCTTTTTTAGAGTATCCTTGTATCTGTTTTGAAGTGTCCCTATTTCATTTATTCAAGGTCAGTTTGCTGAGCAGTCAGGTATTTAGAAGTTGATGGTCTTCTCTCTTTGATTTTCAGCCAGCTCAGTGCCATTGAATTTTTCTAGCAATGTTTTCAGGTTCCAAAACCTTTGGTAACACCAGACACTGTAATCTTGGATGTGTGGGTGGTGTAATGGATAATGGCTCAGAATGAAAAATCAGAGAGTCTAGTTTGAATTCCAGTTGGTTTTGTTATATTCATTTACACATGAATTACATTTGGGAATGATAAGAATTCACCTTTTCTCCACAGCTATGAATTAAATAGTAATACTTGTATCAGAAAATCATTATTATCTCAAAAAAACTTTACAGGAGGAATAGTAAAAAGTAAACCATACTAAGAAGTACAAAGGACAGGAAGTTGTGGAGAGCCATGATGATCCATATCCTGATGTGACACATCACATAAAAGAAGAAACAAATGTGACTGCACCAAACATCAATAGACACATAGGTATATATAAATATCAGTGACAGAGTGCTGAAAAGTCTTTGGTCAGATTGACTTGGGGTCCCATGAAAGAGCTTGGCTGGTCTATTATATTCTCATTCTGATTATCAACTGAAAAACTAGAATGTTTTTATTTACAGTTAGTGGACAAAGTCAAAATTTGACAAAATCGGATCGTCCTTGCCACGACCAGTATTTAGCCACAGACAACCTATATATTACTTTCCTTTCAATGAAGTATCCCAAAATATACAGGTTCAAGTAATGGAGTCAAACAGAGAATAGCAGAGCAGAAAAGGAAATGTTTTTCACAAGAAATATTTCTTTTTCATTATATTGATTTATTCATGCTAATATCTTCATTCTTCTTTTTTTTTTATTATAAATGTTTTGGCAGTTATTCAATCTAGCCAACCATAAGTGTCTGGTTCATTCTTCAAATGTTGAATCTTGTTCTCATATGATATACAATCTGCTTCATATTAAGGTGTATGTTTCACCCTTTTTGTTTTAATTTAAAGCCTCTTTCATGTACACATCTAAAGACTAACTATGACTTGGCTATATTATTAAAATTATTATATATTTAGCTGTATCAAAAGTATTTTTCATTTATTGTATAGACTTTTACTTTAAATTGTATCAGTATCAGAGAGAGTGTATGTAAATATAAAAGAGGACACTGAGGTCAACACCAAGTGAGAGTCCCCACTGTGTGTTGACTTCAATGTCCACGTTTATATTTACATATGCTCTATCTCCGATATTGAACACATTAACCCATAAATATAGCATACTTTAAAACTATATTTTTATCATATATATGGTGGACTCATGTCATATTCAATATATAAGGTCAAGTAGCTCAGTTCCTAGGAACTGACAGCCAGACACCAGCACATATAATTTGATTATAGTGGTGAAGGCACACTTTTTTAAGGGCTGAATATAGAGACCAGGTGTACCATGTGCCACAAGGTCCCCAAACAACCCTCTGCAGGTTTTGAATTCAGAGTTGTCCTTTGCCTAGACCAGTTTCCATCCAAGGCTGGAGGGAGAAGAGGAGGATTAATACCATTCCCAAGGGTATTAGCTTGTAAGTGAATGTAATGGATTTGACTGGAATCAAAACTCTTCAAAAAAAAGAAAAATAAAAGAAAAAAAAAGAAAAAGAAAAGAAAAAAAGAAAAAAAAAGAAAAAAAAAGAAAAAAAAAGAAAAAAAAAGAAAAAAAAAGAAAAAAAAAGGAAAAGAAAAGAAAAAAAGAAAAAAAAGAAAAAAAGAAAAAAAAGAAAAAAAAAAAGAAAAAAAGAAAAATAAAAGAAAAAAAAGAAAAATAAAAGAAAAAAAAAAGAAAAAAAAGAAAAAAAAAGAAAAAAAAAAAGAAAAAAATTTAAATGCATTGTCATTTTCTTCTGTCTTCTTAATTCCTGTCCCATTCTCTCTCCTTAATGTTTTTCCTTTTCTTATATTCTTTCACACTCAGTAACACCCCTGCATCTTAGTGGCTCTATTGCCTTTAAAAAATTATTTTTAAATGTAAATATATTTCTTCATGTTCTTAGTCTTGTCAGATTGATAGTCCTGGGTATGATGATAAACTACATTGGGTTGCAAGACCTCTGATCGGGAGATTGGAGATTGTGAGGAGCATTGAACTACCTCTTGATTCCAATTGTTCCCATATGTGCTCTAACCCGAAGTGGTAGCACCTGTTAGGGCCCTATTTATGGGTAAGTAGTGAATCTTCAAACAAAACATTATGAAAGTATAAAAGTACATTTTTATATAAAAAAATGACCAACAATGCCTATTTATAGTAGCATTAAAAACAATACCTACTTATAGTATATATTTAGGTGAAGCCATAAAATTGTGTTTGAAATATTTAGATTTCATCATTAAATAACCCATAGAGGTTGATAACCCATGGAGGCTGCTAAACAAAATCAACCAACATGAAAGAACTTTTTCATAACATTAATCGATATAATATCCTAGAATTTCTTAAAGAAAACAAACTGTATTCCAAAATATAACTTCAACAAAACTACAACATAAAACACACATATTACCACCTTTAGTATTTATGTCCAAACAAACATGTACAAAAGCTGAGTATTATCTACCATGTAGTCATTTGTGAAAGCAGAATAATATATATCTTATTTTTATTACTTCAAAGTCACCAAGAAAATTAAATTTCAGCATTAAATGACCCAATAGGAGTTGATGGGCTGTTAAACAGACAAAACAAATTAAATTGTCAGATTGATACTTCATATGGATGTTAAGCATGACATTAAACTCATTTGGAAATATCTAAGCTATCAAGTGTATACAACTGTTTCTCACATCCCTAACGGCTTTGAGTAAATGAAGACTGAAGGTCTTACAGAGAACCATTCTTCTTAGATCCTTGTGGTCTGGTGCTACAGAACGGCAAAGAAATTTACCAAATAACAAAAACCACATCAATTGAGGAATTTCAACAGCAGCAAAAACTAAAATGGATGGCACATGTAACTCAAAGAAATAATAATGACATTATCAAGATGCTGATGTTCTACAATAATTTGAACCAAAAATTAGGAAGCGAGCACCCATCAATATTGGAAAAAAGTGAACTTGAGAAACCTATTTTCCTGAAAAATTATTTTAATAGAAATATTTTGTTAGTTTCAAATTAAATTAGCATTGGCGTTTTGGTCAATGAATGCTGAAAGTTTCCTTATAAAGAAACAGCTAATATAGGGTGGCCACTGAAAAACTGAACGGTTTGAAAAAGTCATAACTTGTTCGTTTTCAGTCATCATCTTTTTTTTTTTTTGCAGGTCATAGAGCATCGCTTGGAGGTTAAAATGGCTACACATGATGTCCAGCAATGAGTAAATCCCATTGAGGTTTTCTATTTTCAGTGAAAGATCAATTATTTAAACTCGGAGAAAATACCGGCAAACTTTTTAATGTCATAGTATCTCCTAGCAATAACATGATTCAGAACCTAATCGCCCACATTGAAAGAACTGGATCAGTCAGTGATCTTTTGGGAAATGCTCCTAAGTGCACTGTTTGCACTGACACAGCGGTGGAAGCTGTATGGCAGAGTGTTCTTGAGGATCCATCAGTTTCTGCCCGTTGTCACTCTGCTTAACTAGGTATCACCAGAACATCACTTCAGAAAATGCTGAAACTGGATTTAAAAATGTTTCCATACAAGATTCAAATGGTCCAAACTTTACTATCTCAAGATACACATACGTTTGTAAAAGTTACTTTTCTTTTATGTCATTTAGTCTTTTAGTGGCTATCCTGTATTACCATTAGAGACGTAGAGAACAAATACTATGCTTTGATCCCAGCCTGATATCAAGGGAATGAAAAAACCCTTAACTCAAGTCACACACGCCAATGAATGCCAAAGAAGACAGCTAATATTAACATTGTATTTATCCAAAATATCTTTTCTCAAAAACGATCATTTCAAAAAAAAAAAAAAAAAAAAAATAATTGAGGCAGGTTTATATGTGGGGGTGACAGATACTGACAAAATCCTCATCTCTAGATTGCTCTCCTACTCAGTGACAATATTTAAAAGTTGTCAGTGAAAGATAATTGGCATGATATTAGTGTTACAAAAGACTGATCTGCAATAAACTACAATTTACTTATTTATTCTGTTGATAACAAAAACAATATCTCTGTGGAATTGGTCAACAAATATGTTAATCAACCTGTGACGCCAATCTTGGAGAAGCACTGTCTGGATTGAGACAATCAGTTCAATCAAAAATACCAGTTTGCAGTCAACCAATGAAGCTATCTTCAGCCAATACAATGATAACTGCTTCACTTGTTATTTTCTTTAATGAATTTCAGGTTTAACATCAGGCTTAGTAGATTCTATGTTAATCATTACAAATAATTAAACTTATTGACACTGCAATTACTGGCGATTTTTCAGACAGTCAATAATGAATGTATTTTCATCTGAAATGGAAGTATTTTTAGATTTACAAAGTCAGGAGAGAATGGGAATCATTTCAGTCACGAGATGAAGATTGGTAATAAAATACGAAAAATTTGAGTTTCTATACTTCATATTAACCGGCAAAGTTGAGAGTCTGTTTAGCGGCATATCAACTCCTTATGGGTCATTTAATGCCAAAATTTATTTTTCTTGGGGACATTAGGAATTTCTTTTACATAAATGCATTTCTGGTAATTTATTTTTCAAAAATGCATTGTTTTTTTTTAATGTCTTGCTCTTAAATCTTTTTTTAATATGAAAATGTATTGCTCATATTTTTACTACAAAAAATGTATTTTTATACATTCATTGTGTTTTGAGGCTTGGTGGAGTAATGGATAGTGGCTCAGATAGAGGAATCGGAGAGCCAGGTTCAAATTCCAGTTAAATCCATTGCATTCACTTATGTCCTAATACCATTGGGAAAGGTATGAATCCTCTTCTTCTCCCCCCAGCTATGGGTAAATAGCAGGACAGACTGGGTTCTATAGCCTTGGATGGCAACTGGTCTACTGCAGAAAGAAATGGCAACCTACTGCGGGAAAAAAAATCTGCCTCGTCAGTAATGTATCAAAAGATCGCCTAAGCATGTATCGTGCATGGCACATAATTGACTGAGCGTTTTGATGCCAGTTTGGGGGTTAACTATTTTCCTGTAGTTGAGACCCTAACAGGTGCTACCGCTCTGAGTCAGGGCAGACCTAGGAACAACAGCAATTAAGAGGTGGATTTCATGCTCCTCAAAACCTTCCAATCAGATGATTGCTGCCCTTCCCTTCATCTTTGAGGAGATTGTCCAGCATTCACTGCCATGTAGGAGGACAGATATCATGTAACAGTTTAGTACTCTTTTCGTTGTTTCTAACAAAACTTTTCTGTCTCTTAGTACTCTTGGTTACTGAACTTGAAAAAGGAACATGGATAGAGTGAGAGAACATTCAAGAGGTAAGCATAAGTTAATGTGTTCTTCAGGGGAGTGTGGATTTCAGTACTGTATGATTTTCTTTGGTCATACGGTGTATCTTAAAATATAGAATCTCTCAAGTTTCATAATTTTCTGAGAATGGTATCATGTATGCGAAGTGCTAGTGGGGTGAAAGAACCAATATTGTCAGTATATATGGAGGCATTTCCGTTCTGTTCACTATCTACTTTTGTAGAAAACAGATAAAAAATCAGAGCTGTCTTTGCTAATGGATTGTACACCCAAAGAAGGCTGCAAAATCTATCTGCTGAAATGTGGTAACAACAAATGCAACATGAAAGTATAAATTCAACAGTCTGAACAATTCTGTAAATGATACTGGCTCTTTAAAATTATAGGCACTACTTGTAAAGCATTCTATCATCCATACTGTAGCATATATATCTGTAAATTGTAAATTCAAATTAAAGGAACTCGGACATATGATATGGACAGGAAAAAGAATGCTTTATTTGGACTACTACATTCTCCATGTGTGTGCCCTATCTGAAATGGCCGCTCAGCCCCTTCTGGGTAAGTTGCACCTTTTTTTGGTTGAAGAGTTGCTAAGGGGAGCAACTTGTGAAGAGTAACATATCTATTGTAATGATCCCCGCCCAGAACGGCCTGGTATATGCATTAGCTGGCTTAGAGACCTTGCTACTTAGTAGTTGTATGGTTATTGTGTTAAAATAATGAGGATAAATTTTAATAAAATTTTTAATAATTTTTTTAAAAGACTGCTCAGCTGTTATATACTATTGGTTCTGCTATATGGCAGTGAATGCTGGACAATTTCCTCACAGATGAAGACGAGACTTGAAGCAACAGAAATATGGTTCTATAGAAGGATGCTGAGAATACTATGGACCGAACATGTGAGCAACTTTGAAACAAAAATGACACTTATATTTGACATCTGAAAGAGACAACTGTGATTTCTAGGGCACATAATGAGGATAGAGGGCTTGGAGAATTTGACACTCACAGGACAAATTGAAGGCAAGAGAGAGGAAAGCGACATATGCCCTACCTAACAATTTTGTGTAAATTGTTGGAAGAACAGTGGTTGTGGGGGAAAGCAAAAAGACAAGCACTGCTAAGAGTTACAAAAGATAGCCATGATTGGCCATTTAATATATGGAAGATCTAAAAGCCAAAATCATTTCAAATAATTTTACATGGATTTGTTTGGTACATTTTAAAAAATGCACGGAAATAAAAGAAAAAAATCAACAGCATCAATGCCAAATTTAACCTAAGAAGAAACTTCTGTGGCACAATTCTCAATAGGAAGGTTAAGAATATCAATCCAAGGGGTGCCTCAAAGAAAATCACAAAATGAATCGCAAACAGTATGGAAAGAGGACTTGTGAGTAGGAAGTTCCTGTCTAATAGACAACTAAAAAGAAGTTTCGACAGATAGTACAGGATGATCCAAATTGCCAAGAGAACAGAGTTGTGATGCTCAACAAGAACTAGGAGAAGAGGTAAGAAACAAATCTAGTAACAAAGCAGGTTGATCAAATTTATTAGGAAAACGAGAAGGGAAATCCACTATTTGTATAAGAGACTGAGCAACAAAAACATTGAGAGTCTGAAAACTGGTAACACCAGTAAAATTAGAATGCTTAATCCACTTGTCAAGATGAGATTTTGTCTATTATGCTGCAGTCCTGAGAATATAGACAATGAAAAAGAGATAGCTACCAGAGTACTAAAAGAAAAAAATTAATTACACATCAAATAACAAAAATGAAAAGAAAAAGGTTTAAAAGCTTTCCTAATTTTAAATAAAAGAAATCTAATTAAAAAATTTATAAATGAAAAATTAATTGATTAAAGTAAAAAATTTCTTTAAACTTACAAAATCAAATATGAAAATTAAAAAATAATTCAAATACATATTGAGTTATTTTTATTACTTCAGCCATTATTATTATGGCTACTCATATTTGAAATCAGTTATGTGCCATGTGTGATCATGTATCTTTCAATACATGACTGACCAGGCAGATTTTTTCCCCCACAGTAGATTGCCATTTCTGCCTGTGGTAGACCAGTTGCCATCCAAAGCTATAGAACCCAGTCTGTCTTGCTATTTACCCATAGCTGGGGGGGGAGAAGAAGAGGATTCATAATTTTCCCAAGGGTATTAGTGCATAAGTGAATGTAATGAATTCAACCGGAATTTGAACTCGGATCTCTGATCCACTATCTATTATTATTTTTACTTTAATCATTGTGTATTACATCTATCGGCCTGTGTTTTCAAGAAATCTTAATAAAGAAAATGTGCTCCCCATCAGGAATCAAACCTGTGTCCCCCTTTGTAAGAGAAACCACTGTTTTATCTGGTGTGTTTTATCACTTAGCTACAAAGAGCATCACAGCAAAGTTCTATTTTCCTCTTTAATAAAAATGGAGCATTTATTTGAAATATGAGAATCCACTAGAAAAACATTTGAAGTAATAAAAATGTTGGATTAAAAAGTAAATCCATTAATTTGTTAGGATATTCAATTATATCCAGATACATTTATGGGAAACATCTGGGATTTATATACAACTAAAGTCAACAAGCATGTCTAAACGGCAAACACTATGTTTTAATCTACCAATTATAAGAATGTTTCCTTCTTAGAGATATTCTATGGTTAGCACTCAAACTCTATGCATGTCATTAGCCTTTAAAAGCACTAATACACTGCTGTATAAAGAAGCAACAGAAAAAAAGCATACTGTATATTTCCATGTATAGGGTGACCTATAGATAAGATACCAAAATCTAGGTAAGTTTTTGTGATTTTAGTATAAGATGACCAACCATATGACAATACTTATGCAGTATTAGATGACCAACCATATGACAATACTTATGCAGTATTAGATGACCAACCATATGACAATACTTATGCAGTATTAGATGACCAACCATATGACAATACTTATGCAGTATTAGATGACCAACCATATGACAATACTTATGCAGTATTAGATGACCAACCATATGACAATACTTATGTAGTATTAGATGACAAACCATATGACAATACTTATGTAGTATTAGATGACAAACCATATGACAATACTTATGTAGTATTAGAATGACCAACCATATGACAATACTTATGTAGTATTAGATGACCAACCATATGACAAAATTGTAAATGCTGATGTTTATGAAGAGCTCTTTCTATTGGAGAGCAGAATTAGTTTCAACTACACCCACTGTGATGTGAATGAGTCCGGATGTTTATTGTCGATAACTCCTAAATGGTAGATTTTATCAAAATTTCTTTGTTATTTTCAAATTAAGCATGTACATTTATATCTAAATGGGACTATTATCAGAAACTGAGCACAGGGCTTGCACTTCAAATTACCCTCAAGTTGAAATTAGTTCTGTCACCCTTTCTATCAAATGTTGATGATCATAGTAATTTTTAAGGGTTTTAATTATGTATGTGGGTTTCTTCTGTTTTTTTATTCTGTAAGGAGAAATAAAGACTTTATGGCATCTTAGATATTTTGTTGCTTAACACCATTAAAAAAAAGATATGATGTATGTTATTAATAATGAATTTTAATTAAAAGTATAGATCGTATGTTATCCTAAATGTTGTTATTTAACTCTATGAGCAATAATGATCGGTGTGAATGCAGACATAGCTCTACAGAACAAAAAAGAAAGGTTTGTTTACGTTACGTGTTACTTGTCCATGTTGCTCAACAGATCTTTTGCAGATTGTTGTGTAATCGTCTCTTGAATATTGCATTTTAATGTGAAATCAAGAAGTAGTTTTATTACATTTATAAATTTAGTACAGCATTATAATGTGAATTGTTTTAACTAGAAGTATTTACATCCGTAGTTACCATACTGAGGCAGATCATTTGTGCAAGTATACTAGCCTACTTACCAATGCTGATACACCACAGAATGTAAGGTTAGTTTTTAGTAATTGTTGTATTAGACAACCCCTTATTTTTGGGAGTATTTTTTAAGATTTGAAGGCTGCCTTATATCGCCTTATATATAGAAATATAGAGTGATTTAAAGGTCACCTCATACATGGAAATATAGAGTAATTTAAAAGTCGCCTTATACATTGAAATACACAGTAATTTAAAGCTCGCCTTATACATAGAAATACACAGTAATTTAAAGGTCGCCTTATACATGGAAATATGTACAGTAATTTAAAGGTGGCCTTATACACGGAAATATGTACAGTAATTTAAAGGTCGCCTTATACATGGAAATACACAGTAATTTAAAGGTCGCCTTATACACAGAAATACACAGTAATTTTGAGGTCGCCTTATACACGGAAATATGTACAGTAATTTAAATGTTGCATTATACATGGAAATACGCAGTAATTTCATGCTATGTTTTCTTTTTAATTGTTTTGTTCATTTCTCCAATATTCATGGTGTCCATTCCAATTTCTGCAGTGTAGAATTTTTTCTCTTGAAACAGTGTCCAGCTATCTTTGCACTTTGTGAAACTAATTTAAACTAGTGTTAACCTGCAAAAATTTCCCAATTTTCTTATTTTATATTTCTGATGAATCTTAATTCTTCAGTTAAAGACAGTTAATAAGCTCATGGCAAGTTCTATCACAATAAAATATCCATAGAAATTCCCCTATCATTAAATATTTGAGCTTAACAACTTTAACAAAATATTAAAACGACAATTAAAAATATGAATGGTAGTCGTTATTTTAAGTAAAGTGGTACAAATGAAAAGATTTGAAATTGAAAACTTTTTCCCTTTCACTGAAACAGATGTCAAACACTTTTCTTCCCCTCTTTCTTTCATTTTCTCACTTAAAAGACACATTAAAGACACTAATTGGTTTGTCTTTTCATGTGATCAAAACAGAAACACTTTTCTTTTTTTCACTGAAACCAAGTAACATCTCTGATATGTCTTCCACAGTAATTAAAATAGAATACTCCATCATTTATAAGGTATTGGCAGTGAGTAACGGTCATGCAAACTAAGGAACTAACAAAGAGAGAGACAAGAACAGTTATTCTTCGATTGCTACCAATAAATTCTCTGTTCTGGGCTATCTTCCTATTTGCCAAAGTTGCTCAGATACTTATAGTGTTTATATCCACGGAAATCTTCAAATGACAAAGAAATTATCCATTGAGTCCCTAGATGATTCTTTCATGTGCTTTTGACTTTAGTTATTGTACTCTGGTAGCTATTTTTCCTTTATGACTGTCTATATTCTCAGGGGTGCAGTATAGTAGACAAAATTTCATCATGCCATTGAATTAAACATAATAATTTTTTTTTAAATTCTGATGTTACCAGTATTCAAATTTTCAATATTTTCATTGCTCAGTCTCTTACACAACTAGTGAATTTCCCTACTCGTTTTCCTAATAAATTTGATCAACCTGATTTGTTCTTTACCTCTTCTCCTAGTTCTTGTCAAATATTACAACTCTGTTCTCTTGGTAATTCAGATCATGCTCTGTCTTTTTTACAAATACTTTCACGGTAATTGCTCCGAGGAGCTGCTTTCACTGGTTCCTAGGCCTCATGAATTTAAACGTCCTACGAGGCTGGCATTCTGTTCCCACCCCTTCACCATTGAAACTGTTAGACTTAGATGTCTCTTCTACTCCAATAGCTTCATGTCTCGCACATCTCGCCTGTGGAACTCCCTTCCTTATTCCTGTTTCCCTGACAAATACAATCTCCAACTATTTAAGTGTAATGTCAATTGGCATCTCCAGTTGCCTTGATCTATCCACTTCCCTTCTCCACATCCTTTCACCTTTCATTCCTATCTGCTCTCGCTCCAAATCTTCTGTAACCCCCTTGCCTTGATCGATCCACTATCTTTCTCCACATCCTCTCCTTTACCACTCCTATCTGCTCTTCCTCCAAACCTTCTGTAACCCCTTGCATGCTAGTGGCTTCCAGCCTTGCTTGGGGTGATAAGCTTTAAAAATAAAGAAAATAAAAAAAAAATATCTATCGGAATTTCTTTTCAGTTGTCTATTAAACTGGAAACTCCTATTCACACGTCCTCTTTCCATTACCAGCATACTGATCGCGATTCATTTTGTGATTTTTTTTTTACACACCCCTTGGATTGATATTCTTAACCTTCCTATTGAGAATTGTTCTGCAGAGGTTTCTTAGGTTAAAGTTAGCATTGATGCTTTGTACCATCTCAGAAATACCAGGTGAAACCACAATCTCCTCCTTGATTGTTCAGCTGCTATAGCCCACAGAAATTACTTTTACCAGGTGTACCAGTATGATAGTTTTGATCTCAATAGACACCTATTTGTGCCTGCATATAATAACTGTAAACATATCCTCAAAGGGGTTAAGTCTCTGTTGGCTGATAGAATAAGGCGCCCTATAGACTCTCAAAACTTTGGCTCTCATTACTACTAGCAGTTCTATAATATTGTATTAAATAAGAGTAAGTTTTCTATTCCTTCTCTCTTCACTCCATTTGAGGAGTTAACATCTGCTGATAAAGCGGAATGTTTTGTTCATAAATTCTCTTCAAATTCTACCTTTTTACTCATCTGGGGTATCCTTGCTTGACTTTCCACTTGGACCTGAGTCTCTGTTTGGTGATATATATATATATATATATATATATATATATATATGAAGAAATATAGTCTTAAAGTGTGCTATATTTATGGGATAAAGTGCTCAATATCAGAGATAGAGCATGTGTAAATATAAAAGTGAACATAGAAGTCAACACTTAGAGTCGACAGTCTGTTTCATGTTAGTGCAATCTTCAGGCAACTGACGATTGCACTAACATGAAACAGACTGTCACCTCTAAGTGTTGACTTCTATGTTCACTCTCATATATATATATATATATATATATATATATATATATATATATATATATATATTACTTCTTTCATGGTTTCTGCTGTCATCTCTTATCTGAATCCCCCACAAAGCATAGAGACCTGATTGTATCCCTGCAAATCTCCTTAAGAAATATGCTCCTGAACTGGCTCCTGTTTTCTCTAAACTCTACAGTAAATGGCTGGTTGCATCTTGCTTTCCTGCTTGTTGGAAATTATCTTCTGTAGTTTCAGTCTTTAAAAACGCAGGTGAATCATCTGATCATTCCCTCAGACTATTAACATTCTGCCACTTTTTGGCAATGTACTAAAGGCCCTAATTAATTTTGAATTGGGTAAGCATCTCATTTCACAGGGCCTTCTTTCAGACAAGCGATATGGCTTTTGCTTCTCTAGGTCAACTGCTGATATAATGACAATTATTGCTGAAGGAGTTTATCAGGCTTTAGGTAAGAATGAGTAACACTATATATATATTAATGGTCAGAGTTAAATTAGACCAGGGGCACAGTTGTATTAAAAAGTGATCAATACATGTATAAAGTAAAATAAAAATTTAACATGCAGACCTTTTAAATTTAAAAAAAAATTAAGAGATCAACCAATCATACTGCCTTGGTTTCAACTTTTCAGTATTCTCAGCCAATGTAAGTCTATATCACCTGAGGATACTGAAAGATTGAAACCAAACTTGTGTGATTGGCTGATATCCTAATTTTATATATATATATATATATATATATATATATATATATGTGAATAGTATATTATGTCATTCACAGACAGTACTGTTTCGCTGTATCACAGCTCCTCAGTGTGACTAGACTTCCGAATGCCTCAAGCCAGGATTGAAACTCAACTAATTTGGTGTCAGCCAGAGCTATCTTCACTCAGTAGAGTTACACAACTAAATCTAGCGTATTGTTTTTACAAATGTAAACAAATGCCCATCAGCCAAAGTGCTCCATTCATTTTACTGAAGAGCTTTGCATTAGTGCAGGTGGCTGTTGTTTATAGAATTAGCTTATCACTCAACAGTGCTCAAGAGCTAAATTATCTGAATAGTATATATAGGCAGCAAGTATTCATACAAATATGTCTGATTAAAAAGAACTGACAAGGTATGCCTGTATATTTTATTGTATTTTTCCAATTTTCATATAAGTGGTTGAGTATTCTGCTCATATTTGTGGATAAACTGTCTGAAGTTCGTATTTTGGTATTTTCGTTCAAGTACTTTTGACTTTTATGAAGAAATGATGTGGTGTCTGCGTGATCATTAGAATTCTTTTGTCTGCATCCTGGTATTTTTTGGAAGCTGGACATTTGAAATGGTCTATTATGACATCATGTGTAACAGCTATTGGGAATGAGGCCACACAAAAATATATGGTAAACTCTCCTATTCTAAATGAGGGTCAGCAGTGGGTGGTGCCTATCATTTTACACTTATGCATGCTATCAGGGGCTATTGTGGAGAAAATCAGGTAAGGGAAAAACATATTTCATTTGTGCTTTCTTAAGTGTGATACTGGCCCATCCTTGCTACAAGTGACAAAGCCAAACTGACAGATGAAATTTGTTAAGGCAGGATTTTGATGGCATCTCTGCTTCAGAGCTTGACAAAGCTGATCACAGTGCTTCAGTCTACTGTCTTCAAAACCCTTTAACTTAATGAAATATGTCTTATGCCACTTCTTTTGGTTTGATGCTTGGGGTTCACAGGTTTTCAGATTAAAGTTGAGACTTTTCAACTTGTTTTTCAGTTTGTCTTTGTAGTGTAAGAGTTGAAGTCCAACTGAACGCTTGGAGTTTGGTAGTTGTCCATTCAGCACCTTTTTTGGAAGCCTATGCTCATCCAATCTCAAAACATGGGCATCCCACGTAAGTTGTATCTTTGCTAGAATGATTTCAATGCCTGTGATGTTCTTACATTTTATCAGTATTGCACTATTCTTGACCCTGTCATCCCATTTTATATCACTTATGGCATGAAGACAGCACAATATATATATATATATATATATATATATAATATATATATATATATATATATTATATATATATATATATATATTATTAATGGGAGTGAGGGTGGCATAATGGATAGTGGCTTGGAACAAGAAATCAGAGAACTAAGTTCAAAACATTCACTCATATGAAATACCCTTGACAAATGTATGAATCTATGTCTTTGTCTCCCCTTAGCTATGATTGGAATATTAAGGCAGACTGGACCCTTTAGCCTTGGTTGCTAACCAGTCTAGTAGAAGAAGAACTCTAAGTTTAAAACCAGAAGAGGGTTGTTTGGAGACCTTGTGGCATACTATGTGCACCAGTTCTCTGTATTCATTTCTTCTGAAACGTGTAGGTCGGTTCTGCACAAGTCTTCAACCACTATAACCAAATCATATCTGTGGGTAGCCAGGCTGTTACCCCATCTGCACATCCACTAATTTGTTTCAGGTCAATGATTTAAAAAATTTAAAATGTTCTTACATGATAATGTTTCTCAGTACAGAACAGGTTTGAAATTTGTTTGTACTCTATGATTGTCATTTTTTATGTTGCATATATAAATATATCTGTTAATGAATTCAATAGATTTATCTGACCTGATGTGTGGTATATCTGCAAAACTTAAAGCTGGTCCCAAGATAAGTTTTAGACCTTTTTATTTTTGTCTTTTAATTTCGATATAAACCAACCTGTATTTTCTTGCTTCAGAATAAAAAGGTTTTTTACATCAAGGAGAGCACAAATGTCCTTTATTTTAAAAAAATAATGAAAAATGTCCACAACAGTATCAGTAAAGTGTAGACATACAAAAACAGAAAGGGGTATAAGACAAAGGTGTGTCTTCTCACAGGATTTCCTAAACAAAGTAGTAAAGGAAAGTGGGAAGAAAGGACTAACTATCAATTGTAAGAAGATAGAATATATTGTTGTTAGCAAGAGGAACATCTCAAGATATGAATTATCTATTGAAAATGTCAAAAATCAAACAAGTACAGAACTTAAAATATCTGGCAAGTATTTTAACAGATGGCAGAAAATGTGGCACTGAAATCCGAAGGTGCATTGTGATAAAGAAAGATGCCTTCCAAAAGCTAAGTAAAGTATTAAGAAACTAGAAAATGTTGTTAGAAACAGAAAAAAAATGTGCTGAATTGCTATGTATGTGATTAATATGTGTCCTATATTGCTATGGATGTTGTACAATTCCTCACAGATGAAGAGAAGATTTGAGGCAACAGAAATGTGGTTCTACAGAAGGATGCTAAGAATACTATAGACTGATTGCATAAGCAATGAAGAAGTCTTAAAGAATATGGAAACAAAAAGGACACTTATACTCAGAATCCAAAACAGACATCTGAAATTTCTTGGACACAATGAGGAAGAAAAGCTAAGAGAATTTGTCACTCACAGGACATATTGAAGGCAAAAGGAACAGGAGGTTAAAGGAATGGCAAAGAGACAAGCATTTTTGAGAGCTAAAATGGACAGGATACTGTAGAGAGCCATGATCACACAAGTTCTAAAGGGAAACAGTGCATAGAAGATGCCACTCATGATATTTATATAAGAAAACTGTAGAATAAAAAACACATTAATATGTTAAGGCATAGAAAGACATGAGGTAAATAATAAAACAAAGTCATTAAGTGATGACAATAAAAACCATTCTCTAAATTTCAGACGGAATTAGTGACGATGAGTAACATAAACTGGGACACGATGGAATGTTATTCCAGGCTAGGGAGCAATTATCAATTATAACTGACCTGTGTAATGAGATCTACACATGTGATGGTATTCAACGATTATTTCTTTGTTAATATAATCATTACTCCAGCAAGCTTGGTCATGTAAAACAGCAAAATGAAAATGGCACACTTGAAAGACCAGCCTGATAACCAGTCAGTTTTAATTTAATATTCCAAAAAGAGTCAATTAACACATTTTTAATTATCACATCCACACCTCCAAAATTATTTTTCCATTCTTGAAGAAAATTAGACACTTTAGAGATCTATACATTTATAATAGGATCAGGTAAATGGATAGGAAGTTGTGGAGAGTCATGACTGTAACCATTCTCAGAAGGTTGGTTGCTTTTGTTTATTAACATATCAACCTATATGGGTTATTTAATGTCAAAATTCAAATATTTTATGTGTAATTTTTTTTGTCTATATTTCTGAGATGAGGTATTATGTACAGTATTTACATTAGTCGGACTATTGTCCTCATCTTTGTCGCCATATTTGTCACAACGTTTCGGCCGTTGTACGCTCCGGCCTTCTTCAGGTGGTTGGAATTTCGAACCGAACCCTTTATTTTGATCACTGGGGTAGACTGTTCTAGTTCCACGAGCCATGTTTGATGGATGTCAGTTATCAGTTATCTCCTGGTAATTTTCCCTCTTACATTGTAGCAAACCACCTACATTCCCTCTGTATTCCATCGGTGAGAAATAAGTTCCACTTGTACAGCTTCTTCCCACAAACAACTACACTGTGGAACAGACTCCCAAGTGGATGTTTCCCTGATCACTACAATCTTAAACTGTTCAAGTCTAGAGTTAACCATTATCTTTGCTTCCTATCCATATAAATTGCCCCTTAATGTAACCCTCTACCTTGAGTTATCTTCAGGCCTTCTACAGGGTGAACCATAGTGTAAAAAAAAAAAAATCAATTGTTAGGAATTATGAACCAATCAACCATAGTACAGGGTGTGGTAGAAATACCAGCCACATTTTAAATTGTAACCTCTGTGGTGCTAGCTAACTTAGACACATGGAAATAGTATCTGTTATCTAGCTAATGTCTGAACATTTTTTTCAGATATAATCAGTAACCCTTGTGGCTTGGACTGGTGCACATTGTGCATTTTGCTGTTGAAACGTTCTTTAAGATTGGTGAAATCTGTAATTGCAACAGAGAGCTTTTTGTACTCATTTCATTTTATGCTGGAATCATGCTTTTCTGGATAGAAAATTGATACTGCTATGGGTTGAAAATTTCAGGGCCACAGGTTCAGTACTTAAAACAAAGCCACCTGGAAGACCACAACACACTTGAACTTCTGGGTGTTAGAAAACTTTAAAAATTGTCTACAAAAGTATATGTTAAAAAGAGGCCACCATTTGGAGAATGAGATTTTTAAAACCAAACAAATAAAAACTGTAGCACTTTGTGTAAACAACAGTGAAATAATTTTTTTTTAATAACAGTTAACTTGGTCTTTTTGTCAACTTTTAAAATATGGGAAGTATTTCTGCTACACCCTGTAGAAGCAAGGCCAAATGGTCCAAAACTATATGTAGAATGAGTTTGCCAGCTCTTCTTTTATACTGCATTTCAGAGTTTAATCCCATGGAGGATTATAATTTTAAAAAGGAACATATTCTCCATTGATTATTTTGTGAATTCTGAAACATTAAAAACAGGAACATTTAAAAATATTTGTGCTGTGTCTATAGATGCAGTGAAGACTCTTGGGTATTAACAGTGGTTTAAAAAGGACGATTGTGTCAATATTCTGACAAACCCCTGAATAAAGAAATTTTGAAAGAGAATATTGAATTAGATCTGCATCAGAGTAATAGAGATTTGGCACAGAAATTTAATGCACCATCTTCAACCCTCCACAAATTGCAGAAAGGTTCTTCATGAGCTTCAGCTTGAGAACCAAGCACAACAATCCACCATCTTTTAAAGTAGGAATGTGAACCTTCTATTTTTGTATTGTATTCTTACAGGTGATGAAAAATGGGTTTTGCATGTCAAGAGAAGAAAATGAGAAATCAGTACCAAAACCAAGACTTCATCTACGGAAGTTCTTCCTCTGTCTTTGGTTGAAAATGAAATGTGTCATCTATTACAAGCTACTGGAATATGGAAGGACCATCACTGCAGATATTTATTGCCAGCAATTTTGTCAGGTAAATGAGGCAGCACATGAAAAGTTCCCTGCTTTGGTAAACAGAAAAGGTATTATTCTTCTGCATGATACTGCAGGGCACGCACTGCACAACATTCTCCGGGGAATGTAAGATCACTAGGTTAGGAGGTTCATCCATATTTACCATAGCCGCCAGATTTAGCACTGACAGATCTTTCACTTGTTTCAATCACTAGGGCTGTTCATGAGTAAAAGAATATTCAAAAGCAAAGAAGTTGAAAACAGTCTCTCAAACTAGTGTTAAAACCCATATTTCTTTAAGCGTAGAAAAAATAAAATTCATTTCCTTTTGAACCACAGTAATTGAATATGCAGTCATTGAAAATGAAGGTGAGAAAAATCTTTGATAATACATAAATAAATTTACAATATATAGTTTTATATCTTGTGGTAAAAAAAATGTAATTACTTTCCAAATGCTATATATATTTTAATCATTTCAACCCAAACAAAGTTATAATGCCAAGAAATTACAAAGAGTGAAATAGTTTAAGAAGACTGAAGTTAAGAGAAAGGACAATAAAAGAATAGATTTCAGGAAGACAGAAGACAGCGATAATGTCACTAAGATGCAGGGGATTACAGTGATTGAAAGTGAGTGAGAAGATTTTAGCGAGGAGAAAGGACAATAAAAGAACAGGTTTCAGGAAGACAGAAGATTGGTGTTGCATTTAAACCTTTGAAGATTGTAGTTGTCAGGAAAGTGAGAAATGTAAGAAAAGAAACTGATAGAATAGAACTGATGGTTGCAACTATCTAGTTCAACAGTAAAAGGGTGAGACCTAATTGCCAATCTAGTAGCACAATTAAATTCATGTGGTCAAGGCACCAAGGAGGAAAGCTCATCAGAAAATCTGCCATGAAAATATTTGTAGAAAAAACAGTGGGAAGACATGTCATGTTGGCGAGAAAGTGACTGAAGTTGAGATGCCAGGTCAGGACTGATTACACATTAAAAAAATAAGACTGTCTATATTTCTGAGATGAGGTATTATGTACACTATTTACATTATTTGGACTATTGTCCTCATCTTTACATATTACAATGTTTCGGCTGTTGTATGCCCCGGCCTTCTTCAGGTGGTTGGAATGTCGAACTGAACCCTTTATTTCGCTCACTGGGGTAGACTGTTCTAGTTCCACATGCCATATTTAATGGATGTCAGTTATCAGTTATCTCCTAACTAACACCTTTATCCATTGTGCCATGTGTCCTTGAGGACATAGCACAATGGATAAAGGCATTAATTAGATTCAGTGACAGGACACAAAGAGTGTGAGTTCAATACCCGGTTAAGGCAGTGGAGAACTTTCAGAGGGAAATTAACAGGAGATAACTGATAACTGACATCCATTAAACATGGCACGTGAAACTAGAACAGTCTATCCCAGTGAGCAAAATAAAGGGTTCAATTCGACATTCCAACTACCTGAAGAAGGCCGGAGCATACAACGGCTGAAACGTTGTATTAAATATGGCAACAAAGATGAGGACAATAGTTCGAATAATGTAAATAATGAAAATAAGGCTCATTCAAAAAAGGTTGTATTCATAAATCTTTACAAATCAAAGTCCCTTATCAGCAAGCATTTCTTTATGGAATTCTGTTTTTAACTATGACTAAAGATAAAGACATTTTTAAACTATCTTTTACTCAGTTAGGTTCATGCCTTTTTCTACTTGATATGATAAAGGATATGACAATCAATGGAGCAATTTCTTCTTTTCTGTTAACTTAATAACAACAGTTAAGAAGACAGTAGAATTTTGTTTCTCTCTCTCTCTTACCTTCTATTTTCCCATGATCCCTTAGTGACCAATCACAGTTTAAGTTCCGATTGCAGAGAAATTTTTAGACTCATGCCTGAGCCAAACATGAAAGAAACTTTTTATTCAATTGTTTCACCCCAAGCAAGTTGATAATGTCACTAGGATGCTGGGAGTTACAGGGTGTGAAAGAGAATGAGAAGACTTTAGTGGTGGAGTAGTGAGTAAAGAGCAATAAATGAACAGGGTTCAGGAAGACAGAAGATAGCGATTGACATTGTATTTAAATTTTTTAACATTGTAGTTGGCAGGGAAGCAAGAAACCAGAAAGGAGTTTCCAAAGAGAAAAGAGAAGTGTATGAAAAGAAACCATTAGAATAGAAATGGTGGCTGCATCGAGCTAGTTCAACAAAAAAAAATGTAATAAATGTTTGGTTAAAAAAAAAAAAAAAAAAAAATTCAAATCTTATCAGAATTTAAATCATGAATCAAATCAAACTACTTTTGGTAATTAAATAAGCACACCCATATCCCCTCTTGCTTGTAACAATTCACTATAATAAAATAATTTTCAGTTCTAAAGCTGAATTAGTCAAATAAGGCTTCATAAGCTTCTACTTAGACTTGTTGCTATGTTACACTACGAAAGCAGACATTGTATGCACCTGGAGTGTTAGAAGATCTGAAGCAGTTTCATTAAGGCGTTTGCATAAAATTGATTGAATTCTCAGTCCAGAATTTCAACCATATTATCAGTGTTACTTGCCTAAATTTTAATTACCAGGCAAGAATATATTCCTCTGTTCTCTCCTTCGTTCATCCATGTTATTTCATCTGTGAAATCTGTTGGATGGCAACACCCTTCTCGTGCGATCAAAACATCAGAAATTGAAGCGGGTAAAGTCTAAAAAATAAAAATGCACAAAGGATTGAAATAAAAGCTGAACAAAACAGTCCATTATCAGATAATTTGCCCCAAATTATCTCTTTTTGGCATGATAACATCTCTGTAATAAATTTGCTATCAATTCAGTGTGGCTGTAGTTTCTTTAATGTCTGGTTAATTACCTTTAATTACAAAGGCACTTGCAAAATAACAAATTAATAATGGAATTTCTTTATTAGTACAATTTACTAGTGCAGCCTATTGTTAAAGTTGGTTGGTAGTTTATTTACCTTGGGTGTAATACAAGTTTGCTCAAAAATGAACCGAGGTGTCAATAATAGAACAAAAAAATGGTTCAAAATTCGAATTTTCTATTTTATGAGATTTTTTTTCCTTGGTGCCTTAACTACAACAATTTAAGCATACTGCTCATTCTACTTTACAAATTCTCCCATAACTTATCCTCAACTGCAGTCCCAGGTTATTCTAACTTTAGGGTTGGTATTAGCTGTTCCTGAAAATTCTTCACATGCAAAAAGGATGACTTGAATTTCCAGTATTCAGTTTAGCAGAAGTTTTGGAGTAGGAAACATTGAGAATATAACATACAAGCTGAGTATTCTGGTCTGAATAAAAAAGTATGATCTAAATTTATCCAAATCTGAATTATTGTATGATCCAAACAAATTAGTCAATGACAACATGGACAACCTAAGAGTCCTATGTCAAGTCTCACAAGTTTCCTGCAAATGAGGAAAAAAAATCTCCCAATGACATCAGAAATTTCTATAATCTTTTTTCCATGTTTAGTATGTTGGCTACTTCTATAATTAAGGTATAAGGTTTCTTATGAGAATATTTTACAATACATGAAATAATGGTGGTAAGAAGGTACATGCACAAATTAACAGAGCTTGATTGATTTGCAATGCAATATAACATTTATTAAGTAAAACAACAAAACAAAAGTTTAAGAGTTTCTTTTCTGTGTGTTTGTGTGTGAAGCATCCACAGCCCTTTCTGCTTCTGTGTGAAATGTTCATGGCACCCGCTTCGAAAGGATGAAAACAGGAAGAGAGTTATTTTAAGGGTTCGTGTTGTTTTTTATACTCCCAGGAGTGCTGTTGACACTATGTTTATTAAGGCACTACACTTGTTTCAAATGTAATTTCACATTCCGAACCCAGCCCTCAGTTACTACCTTCTAATCATCTGGGTCCTTACTGACTTGCACAAATCACTAAAAATGCTTATTTACACTTACAGGTGGTAAGATATTTTTATCAGCAAATCTATTGTTGATATATATTTGTAGTGAAGAAAATGGCAACTTACCTTGTCACACCAAGTGACAGCATGTTGCATGTATCCTATATTGGAAAAGAAAGAAAGAACATGTGTGGCCTCTTCTTTATATGAGAATGTGGTGCAAATGTTTGGCCATACTTCAACCAATCACTAATTTCTTAAAGTGAGTGGACATTGTCTTGGTTCTATGAGTCGTTATGCTGCTTGAAGAAGGATTTCTTGAGACATGTGACACCTGGATTGAATTTTATCCCTTCATAAAATTATACTACAATATTCTAAATTAAATTTACCTTTTCAGGGGACTCATCTTCTGAGACATGGTACCCAACATGGACCACATGTTTCAGCGATGCAACATTGAGACCGAACCTTTTTCTTGTACAGCAATACTTCTTTACTTTAAACATGACTGTCTGAAATAGTCACAAGAAGTTATCTTGTCCTACAGATATCCATCCATCCTGGGTATGACGATAAACTACATCTGGTAACAAGGCCTCTGATCAGAAGGTTTTGAGGGGCATGAAATCACCTCTAAATTAATGTTGTTCCCAGTTCCACCATGCCCTGGGGTGGTAGCACCTGTTAGGGTCCCCGCTATGGGCAAATAGTGAACTCCCAAACAAAAACAAGGCACTATAAAAGTATAATACATGCCTATCGATATAATCTAGTCCTTAAGGTTGAATTCCAGTTGAATCTATTAAATTCCCATGCATGCTAATACCCTTGGGAAAGGTATAAATCCTCTTCTTCTCTCCCCAGCTATGGGTAAATAGCATGACAGACCAGGTTCTATAGCCTTGGATAGCAACTGGTCTACCGCAGAAAGAAATGGCAACCTACTGCTGGAAAAAATCAGTCATGTATTGAAAGATGCATGATTGCCTAAGCGTGTATCACGCATGGCACATAACTGACTGACTGTTCAATTATTGCACACCCATTTCCACTGAGTGCAAGTATACACTGCCCGACCCAGGGATTGAACTCACAATCACTATGTAAGCATACAGTCTACCCTAATAGATTAAATAAATGGTTCAGTTCAGAATTCTGTGTCGGTTACCCAGATTGGTATACACATGAGGAAGGTCATGGGTACCACAACTGAAATGTTGTGATAACAATAACAATGATGAGGACAATAGTCTGAATATAATTAGTGTAAATAATGATAAATCTTTATCCAAGAAATTCAGGCTGAATACACTTATTTGCGAATGTCAGTTTATCTTTGATTTAATTGCATATTTTTGCCAATAATAAAATATCATGCATAATTCAAATTTTTAATTTTTGAACAACTGATGCTGTCAAGTAATATCTTGTACAAAAATTTTGTTTGTGTTCCTTTTAGAAAAGTGCATATTTCTAAATGTATGATGTGTACAAAAATCTAGGTACATCAACAAATCAACAAATAATGTAAAACAAAAAGAACAATGAAAAGAGCATCTACTTTAAAAACTAAAATATATATTTTTCAGCATAATCTTTCATTGTCAATGCACTTAATTTAGTGATAACTATTAATAATAAATGAAAAAATTATACAGTGAATATTCTAGATGAAAATTGATCTGATAACTTGTCGGACTGCAGACATCAATTAACTCTTGTATGTGTATATATATATATATATGTGTGTGTGTGATGCAAAAGTTCCTCTCACACTATATATATATATATATATATATATATATATGCAAGAGTGCCTGTATATATGACTGTGTGCATACATGTATATATGAGTGCTCTTATATATATATATATATGCTTCTACATGCGAACATTTACGTATATCTGTGTGTTTGTGCATCTGTGCACATCAACAAGTGTTTTCTGCATGTATGTTCATGCATGAGTATGTGTGCATGCATGCACCTGTATGAATGTTTGTGCATGTGTGCACATGTATGAATGTTTGCACATGCCTGCATATAGATGTGTGCAGATGCATGAAGATGGGTGAGTGTTTGTGCATGTATGTAAATCTAAGTGGTTTTGCATATGCATGCACATTTCCAAGTGTTTGTGCATGCATATGGACAAGTGTTTGCATTTGGATGCAAATATATGAGTGTCTGCACATGCATGTACATGGATGAGTGTTTGTGCATGTGTATGCTAAAATATTTGTGTATTTATTTATATATATCTGTGTGTGTGTATATATAGATATATATCTCCTTGTGTATATGTATGCTTAAGTGTATGCCTGTATGTTTATGCGTCTATGTTTCTAAATGAATGTATGTACATACAAGTGCATATTTGTGTGTGAATGTGTGTATGGTTATTTCATTGTTTTATTATTTATTCTCTGCTGCCTTGTCTCATAAAACAAAGTGTTTATTTTCATGTTTCGCATGAAACAAGTCTTTTATCTTATGCCATTTTCTCTTTCAAAAAGCAATCATCCCAATGAAAAATCATGAAAAACTCAAAAACTAAAAGCAATAAAAAAAATCGTTGATGGAAATAATAAGACCAATTCTTGTGATCTTTGTAATTATCATAGCCATGAACAAATCACTTCTGCAACAACTAACGATATTTATGAGAACAGTAATTACTAAGATCTTAATTAGACCATCAGTGCTTGTATCATTTATAATATTATCTTATGAAATTACACAAATGAGTATGACATCAACTAAGAACAATGTTTTTGATTGAACTAATAATTTTCAAAATAAAAGGAGTGCTGAAAAGTTTTTAGTCTGGCAAAGATACTCTTCAAAAGAAATTCTAATATTTTTTATGAAGCCTGAGAACTTTTTTTGTTACCCTTCATATAATCATTCATACAACATGGCTGATTAATTGAGAAGATAATTACTTATTTCTCACTGGTACCAGTGGTCAGTGTTTAAGCCTAGGTAAAGTCAGGATTCTGAATGCTGATTTTCAAAGCAGAAAAGTTTTCTCCACTTAGAGGATTATCTGATCCAAATCCTTGTCTGAATTTCTAATATAAAATATCACTATTTATATATTCTTTTTTAGACCAGTTTTTTGATTATCTTTGTCACAACATTTCAGCTAATGTACTCACTTGCCTTCTTCAGGTGTCTCCTGTATTTGGTAACATTGCAGGAATGTTAAATATCATGTTTTCTGGTCAACACAACTACACTGTCCCCTTCTTCATCATCCAAGTCTTGTACAAATTTTTAAGTTTAATTCATCGACATCTTTTTCATACTAATTCCTCCTCCTCTTCATTACCTTTTTTGCAACATTTCAGCCATTGCCTTCCATGGCACTTCTTCAGGTATTTGTTGCACCAGGTAACCTTTCAGAAATATTTACTCATGGGTATGATGATAAACTACATTTGGCAGCAAGGCCTCTGTTTTGAGGAGCATGGAACCACCTCTTAATTGCTTTTGTTCCTGATCTGGGGATGGTAGCACCAAACTATAAGCAAATATTGAACTCCAAAACAAAAGCCAAACACTATGAAAGTATAAAAAATCATTTTTATAGTAAAAATACCAGCAATACATTATTATATAATTACTTAATTATTATTATAATTACCAACAATACCTATTTATAGTAAAATTACCAACAACACATTTTTAAAGTAAAATGACCAACAATACAATTTTATAGTAGAACTAGCAGGCTTTGCCTGCTCACTATTGCTTCACAAAGTAAGATCTATTCACTACTTGAAATCTTTGAAACAAAAAATTTAAATGAACATTTCATTCATAAATTGGCTTCTTATAGTTAAGGAAAGTTTTACAAATAGATGCCAACTTGTTGAAGGCCAAGAAAAATACAAATTTCAAACATTTTCCTGCACTATATATTCTGAAACAGAACTATTTTTGATATGAAAATCAAAACAATCCTTGAATAAAAGAACACTAATGAAGGGCAGTTAATTAATGAAATATACTTTTTTAAAATCAGTATGCAAATTAGTTAAACCTGAAGAGTGATATCACCTGGGAGTAGATGATATATAATACAGATATTGAGCTTTTAGCATATAAATTACTATAAAGTAGTTTGAACACGTTTATTTATCATCTCTCAGTTGTGTGTCTGTCTTTGGGCAGAGTGCACTCAGGGGTGGCTACGGTGACAGACAATGTTGCAACTGAGAAAAATTATACTGAGGGTTGCCCAGCCCTGGGGAACAGCTGTGCTCTCTCATTGTATTACAGAGAGGGATCAGTATCTCTACTATAAAGTAGATCTGGGGCTTTTTAACCCCAGAATTTGTTGGATAATTGTGTTCCAATTTCGCATTTATTCATATAGATTCCATAATATAAGTTTTAGTTAATTAGCTATTATGTTTCTCTAACTCTTCAAACATTGAATGTATAATCAATTCTAATTTCTATTTTCCCATCTTTACACTATATTAATTTTATCTTATAAATTGTCCTCTGTTCTGTCACCCGTGAAATAAAAATAATTGTTTCTACAGAAAATAAGGATCTACATACATCAAATCATCGTTAAATTAAGTGGTAGAAGAATTATTGTTGAACTTTTAAAAGGTAAGCTTAAACATTAATTCAATACTTAAATCCAGTGATCAATTTTGAGTTCTTCTGTAGTTTATTGATGCCTATAGCATCCACACCTCCCTAGCTATTGTGATGAGGGCCAAACCAAGAGTCCTCCACAGGAGCTAGCTTAAATGCTGCCTGATAGTGCAGCTTTTAAGCTAGTTTATAATAAAATGTGCACTGCTATTTTGGACACAAAAGGAAAATAACAGTTACTATCCTTGAACCAAAAAAGCGAAGATAATGGCTAGTATAATATATTAATATATATTTTTAACCTCACATAATCTAGCAACTCTAAATCTGAGGTCAATGAAAATGGTTCCCTAACTTTTCTAGGGCTTTTGAGTGAGCTATGAATCATTGAAATTGGACCAGTGGGAGTGAAGGAGTTGCTTGGACACACACATACATACACTGTACTTTATATATACGATTACCAACAATACAATTTATCTGTAGTTGAAAGCATGCAACCGTGTTCAAAACATTTAGATTTTACCATTAAATATTCCATAGAGGTGGATATACTGTTAAAAGAAATCAACCCAAAATTTTTAAAAAATCAAATGTCATGTTTGATTTTGTCCTAATTTGCTACCCTAATTCTGTTATATGTTTTTCCTCAGAAAGTTATTAACTTGTATGCATCACTTTTATGTTGCATCCCAATAACAATATATAAATTTTTCTATATCAAGAAAATATATATGGGGAAAAAATGTATGACAAAGTGGAAAATGAGACAGAGCACAATTTTGACATAAAAATGCTACTCTGATCAAAGGAGGAAACAATTCACTATGACAAAAATGGTTCAAGAGTGTCTTGATTGCAATGTCATCCACAGTAAATTGGCTAGATTATATAAAAATTTAAAAAAATGTTAAATTTAAAATTCCCAGAATCCCTCATTCAAGTGCATGTGTAGTCACACCAATATAACAAATTTAGTCTGATGAAGTCCTAAATGACTAAAAGTGTCACATGAAATATATATATATATATATATATATATATATATATACACATACACACATATATATATATATATATATATATATATATATATATATATATATATATGTATAGTAAAGGTAACAAATATGTTGTTATATAATCCAAGTGGATCCTAGTAATATAAAATATTAAAACTGATTCACCAAAAGAGCTCAATGTATTTATTATTACAGAGCTCTTTTTGTGGATCAGTTTTAATATTTTATATTACTAGGATCCACTTGGATTATATAACAATGTATTTGTTACCTTTATATATATATATATATATATATAGCCTGACCTTCAATACCATTTAGCTACAGAGGACACATTTTCTATGAATTTTCTTGGACATTCAGGCTGGTAAATGTAGTTTATACTGTTTATTATAAACAGAGCATTTACTTAAATATTTGTATCTATGAATATAACATATAAACAGAAAATATATTAAAATAATAGTCAGACTTATGAATTTCATAATATAAGATGTTATTTGTTTATTTTAACAAAATTTGCACTTTGAGCAAATATCAAGAAAAATCATGTGAAATATTTTTTTTAATACATATATATATATATATATATATATATAGAGAGAGAGAGAGAGAGAGTTGCCTGACGATTGCACTAGCATGAAACAGACTGTCGCCTCTAAGTGCTGACTTCCATGTCCACTTTTATATTTACACATGCTCTATCTCTGATATTGAGCACTTTATCCCATAAATATAGCACACTTTAAGACTATATTTCTTCATATTCAGCTCCTGATTATCAGTAGAGCACTTTCACTACATTTATAACACAGTATATATATATATATATATATATATATATATATATATATATATATATATATATACATATATATCTATATATAAATTTCAGTGGAGACTGAGAACAGAATGAGAAGAATTACGGATCAAATGTGGGAGTTTCTCAAAATGTTATCAACTGTGAGAGACACTTGATGCTACACCAATTGAAATGGTGGAAGAAATGCCACAAAGAAAAGTGGTTATAAAAATCAAGGTATAATAGTAATAATGATATATCCAAAGATTTTTCACAAACAATGTTGGAAGATATAAAGGTCAAAATTTTATGAAAGAAACAAGACGATAAATTTAATCCACAAGGATGAATGCAGTGATACCATTTATAATACTGTGTATAATACTGATATATATAATATATATATT
The DNA here is from genome assembly GCA_964036315.1 of Acanthosepion esculentum. Lineage (NCBI taxonomy): Eukaryota > Metazoa > Mollusca > Cephalopoda > Sepiida > Sepiidae > Acanthosepion > Acanthosepion esculentum. Next base: position 31,387,095 of record OZ038493.1, on the reverse strand, counting down.
GAATATTTACTATATATAATACTGTGTGTAAGCTGAATTCAAGCTCAGAATTTTTTTGCCTGAATTTTAACACTTTCAGAAAAAAAAACTTGCCTGTGTATTGTGGTCACTGAAAATGCAGGATTTTAACCCCTTCAAAAAAAAAAACACATGTATAGTGAAACCCCCTATTTTTATGTAAAAAATTAGCACTATACTTGAGTATATACATTACAAGATATCATAAATTCTGACAAAAACATTAGCTTGATCTAAATTAAATATTTGTGAAATGTGGCAAATTAAATATTTGTGAAATGTGGCAAGTTCAAATTATAGCTGAGTCTGTTGCATTCACTTCTTACTAATATCTTAGAAAAAGATATAAACCCATTTTCTCCCCATGCAACTATGGGTGAAATAGTAATGTAGACTAAAAGATTTATTTTTTACTATAAATCTCTATAACTGCCATATAATTTTCTTTTTGTTTATTACTTTAAGAATGTTCCCTTTTTCATTTAAAAGGAAAGACTATGTAGATTTTTTTTGAATATCCGACTTAAGCAGTGTCAATATTATTAGACTTTGGGATTAGTAACATTTTGGAATTGTTTATCTCTGGGATTGTCCAGGTGTAAGAGAAAATCATGGAAAATAAAAATAGAATTGTATAAAAAAAAACATTGCAAATTATTTGATACACTCTTTACTAAATGACATACCTGTTTAACAAACATGGAACATTTGATGAGCCCAAATGTGAAAATAAAATATTAAAAAAAAAAGAATAAAGAAAAGAATTTAAATTAAAATAAGGCATTTGCTTTCCTTTAAAACTTTCTCTTTTTCTTCCTGTAACCTAATGAGAAGCAATGTTCATATAAAAAAGAGGAAGAAAAGACTGAACAATGACTGTGAAACTGAAGTTCACTTGTCCAAGGTCTGGTTATTATAACTAGAAATCTATGAAAATAAGAGAGGCTCTGCATATAAATTATCCTATAAAAAAAGAATAAGAAAGGAACACTGAAAAATAAATAAAATAATTCCAACCAATCAAAAGAACAATAAGACTTTTAATGTTAGCCGAAAACAAGTTTCATGCCATTAGTCTGGAGCCTTTCTTAAGTGTATATAAAGAGACAGCCAACAGACAGCAGAGAGAATAGTCAACCAGAGAAATGAGCCAAACTAAGAAGTCATCTGCTTAAGACATTTTTCTGCCTTTTTGAGGACCGAGAAAATACAGTATTTGGTGTCTGCAACATGTTTCCAAAGTAACCACACTCCCAAAAACTACCAAAGTCTGACTGATAAATTATCAACTGAATTAACTTTTGCCAACACAACATACAAAAGACTCACTCCAATCGAAGTCAAATAAATAAACATTTATTATTTGTTTATATCTTTGATTCTGTTCGTTTATTCTGAAATTTCTGAGAAATATTGCTAAAACCCTCTGGCATTTCTCCACAAACTTACAGTTAGCTATAAAATCTCATAGAATAAAGATGAAAACAAAAATCCAACCAGTAAGTATGTTGCATGAAAACTTTGTGAGTGTTTTCTCTTTCTTCAAAATGAATCAAAATTAATAAAATGAATAAATAATGTGAAAAATTAATAAAAATAAAAAGTTACTTAAATTTACAGAAGGTAAAGCAAAGTAATGCACAGAATATAGGATTGATTTTCAAATTTGTTTATTATGTTTAGTGCTCAGTACACTACTGTATAAACATTTAGAAATAAATTAGAAATGTTTCAAATAGTGTAAAAGTGACATTAATGCTATCTGAAGCTGGTTGGCACAAACATATTAGATGTGTGGTAGGCCAGAAATAGCAGTGAGGTACAACTACTCACTTAGTAACCAGCTCATTAGAACAAAACCTAGATGTTAAGGTGTACAATCAGTCATTTGTATAAGAGGCCTTTTTCATTGACATTAATTAAATAAGTGAAAGTGTTTGTACATTCGAGTGATTACACATAAAAATTAAAAGCATATATAAAAATTAACTGCAAATTATTGACAGAAAATTTTATTAAAGAATTAATTTCCAAGCATTATTTACATTATTTGGACTGTTATCCTCATCTTCATTACCATATTCACAACGTTTTGGCCGTTGTACGCCCCGGTCTTCTTCAGGGTCTGTCTATATCTCTGAAATGAGGTATTACGATTACTTACATTATTCGGACTATTATCCTCATCTTCACTGCCATATTCCCAACGTTCTAGATGTTGTATGCTCCAGCCTTCTTCAGGTGATTGGAATTTTGAACCAAACCTTTTATTTTATCCACCAGGGCAGGTTGTTCTAGTTCCACATGCCATGCCCCTTCCAGATGTCTCAGTTATTTCCCTTTAACTCAACTCTCCAAGTTTTGGTTCACCACTGCTGTAGCCTGGTACTGAACTCATAACTCTTTGGGTCTAGTGACTGGATCTAACCAATGTCTTTATCCACTGGGCCATGTTTTCTTGAGAGATATTGACAGATATCAAATTCCAAGTTATTTTCATACAAGCTGTTCATGTAAACTTTGATTTTTAAACAAATATATTAGAACTTTCACTTGTTCTCATGTTACCTAAACAGTGAGACAGCAATTTGATCTTCGTTTTTAATTTTGATTCATATTTTTTTTCATTTTAATGTTTTAGTTGAATTTTTTAATTACCATTTCATTCAGGCTATCATTTGCAGGCAGTCAGTAGAGAGTGAAGGATTAAAAATAAAGAAATAGTTTCCAGTGATATTTGAACTCATGTCCTTTTGCCTCAAACAAGACTGGTTAAATGTATCAGCTGCTCTAATCAACTGAAGCTTACATGAACCTAAACGTTTTGCAGAAATCAAATCTAACCTTTAAACACAGTTTATTCCACAATCTCTCCTGCTGTCATATTTGTTTTTATAAGAAGTATTATCTTTATTTTAGTAAGTCCTGGGCATGATGATAAACTACATCCAGCAGCAAGGCTTCAGATCAGGAGATTGGAGCTTTGAGGAGTGTGGAACAGCCTCTTAATTTCTCTTGTTCCAAGGTGTACTCTGACCAGGAGTGGTAGCACCTGTTAGGGTCCCAGCTGTAGGCAAATAGTGAATACCCAAACAAAATGCTATTAAAGTAAAAAATACATTTTTATAGTAAAAATACCAACAATACATTTTTATGCAAAACAAAAAAAAATAGTAACAATATCTATAGTAAAATTAGTAAAAATACATTTTATCTCTAGTTGAAGGCATACAAATGCATTCAAAATATATTTAGTTGAAACCATAAAATAGTTCAAATTATTTATATTTCAGCATTAAATAACCCATAGAGGTTGAAATGCCAATAAAGAAAATCAACCAACTAACATGAAAGAACACTTTCATGACATTAAGCCATATATTTTTCTGACAACTTCTTAAACTGTATTCCAAAATATTTATTCAACAAAACTACAGGATAAAACACATATCACCTCTAATTATTATGTCTGCACAAAAGCCGAGTATCATCTACCATGTATTCAATTGTGAGAGCAGAATAACATTTTTTTATTATTTCAAAGCTCCTAAAAAAATTAAATTTTAGCATTAAATGAGCCATAAGCAATTGATATGCTATTAAACAAACAAATCAGTCTTTATTTTAGTTCTGTATTAGATGCAACACAGTCAAATATTATTAATTTTTTATTAGTACTATCATTTTAATTTTTAGCCACTTTATATGGCCATTTTACTCAAGCTGTCAGTCTACAGCAATGAGTAGACTGCACTAAATCAGGAATAAACTCTCAGTGAGGCTCAAAATCACTTTTGCCTTAGAGAAGACTCCTTAAAAACACCAATTAATCTAACCAACTGAGCTGCAAGGACTTGATCACTTTGTAGAAAATCAACTTAATTTTATTACTGGATGAAACACTATAAAATATTATTATAAATTTTGACTTGTACTTGCTTTTATCTTCACTTTTGACTGCAAGTATATTCAGACTTAGGAGGCAATTAGCAGACAATGAAAAGGCAGAAATAAATGGACAAGATTCCAGAGGGATTTGGATTCATGTCTCTTTCGTCTTAAGGAAGTCAAGTTAAACATATCAGCTTCTTTGACTTCACTCCAAAAACTCACTGGTTTAAAATAAAGAAAACAATAATGGCTGATATTATTAATATTGACTAGTTTTTACTTTCATATGTTTTAAAGTTGTTGGCATTGAATACATGCATGATAGACCAATGGTCAGTATTGAATACATAGACCAGTGGTTAAAAGTGTGGAAAATGGAATCAGAAAACCAAATTCAAATTCCAACTAAGACAGCTAGTGTTCACTTCACTCAAATTCCATAGAGAAAGGTATGATTCCATATTGTCTCTTCCCAACTAGTATTAAATAGTCTTGTAGACTGAGCTATCTAGCTTAGATTGGCACTCTTGAAGAAAGACAACTTAAAGAAGCTGATAGACTATCTTTGATATGAAAAAAGTAATGTATTGTTTATAGATATTAAAGAAAATATAGCTGTTCAGTCCCATGATTATCTAAACCTTGAAGAGTGTGAGAAAATGAAAAAAAAAAGAAAACAATAAATAAAATACTAATAAAGAATAAAAAAAGAAATTAATTTTCCCATGATGCAAGTTATAAAGAAACTGGAAAGGGTTTCTAGTCATAATCACAATTCTATGACGCCATTTCCAGAAAGGACACAATCTTTCTCTTTTTCATTTCCCAACAACATCATTTGGACATGTTTTAGCAGCCCTACTCATGAAATAAGTGAATTGGTCATTCCAACTCAGTGCATAACTGACTTAAGCTCTACCATTTGAACCAAAAAGGAAAACCGACATACCCAAGAGACACTGAGAACTTTCTTTCACTACAGTCACCATAAAACAGAATAAACATCCATAGTAAAAACACAAGATTTCGTGTGCTTCTATCTTCTCTGGTTGCACATTGAACATGCACCTTCACCTAAAATACTCACAAACACGCAACTTGTTAACTTTCATAAGAGAATTAGAACATCAGGAGGAGGAATATTTGATAATGTTTGATTTAATGAAAAATAAAATCAAGTACTGCTGCTTTCTACATCTTTATTTCAGTCTGCAGAAACCGAAAGACATGCATTGTGTTACATTAAGGAATACAACAAATTCAATTTCTCTTTTTATAATAAATGCAAATTTCTAATAATTATCTTTGCAAACGTCTACTGAGTTTAGAGATTACCATCTGGAGGATTGCGATTTTCAATTTTGAAATAAATGCAAGGTGTAGAAAATTCTCTCTGAAAAATATTAAAGATGATTAAAAATTTTCAATTCATAATCAACGTCATCAACAGCATCATCCGCCCTATGGCAGGGTGGAGTCATAAGATTGCTACAGCGTTGAGCATCTGACCAGTTCATTCCACATAATAAAATAAACGATATGTTCAAAACTAATCTGCTCTCTATTAATCATCTTAGAGACCCCTCTTCGCCTTTCATCAGCATGGCTGATGCTAACCGTCAGGAAAGTGATGTGTTGCACCTTCTCAGACTAAAGTTCTTGGCTGACATGAAGTGGAAAGACAATACTGAATCTGTTGCTAGGTCAGCTACTAAAAAATTTGGTTCACTGTGTTGAGCAAAACAATTTTTCTTTTCAGAATTTATCTTACATATCTATAAATCTACCATTCGTCCATGCTTATAATATTGTTGCTGGTCTGGTGCTACTGGTTTATTTATTTATCCAGAGCTCTTTTATAAAGTTCAAATAAAAATCAGCAATATTATTAGTCCTGACCTGGTATCTTGGCTTCAGTCAGTTTCCTCTCTGTGCCTTTTCTATAAGTACTTTCATGGTACTTATTTGGATGAACTTTCTGCTATGGTACCTAGACTTTTTGAATTTAAGTGCAATACTAGACTGGGAGCAAGATCTCATCAATTCATAGTTGAGTTGGCTAGATGTAATCATAAATTCTATGCTAACAGTTTCTTTTCTCACACTTCTCGCTTGTGGAACTCCCTTCCAGCTCCATGCTTTCCAGCCAACTTTAACCTTAAAAAAATTTGCAATGTCAATCATTATCTACTGCCTCTTTGATTACTCTTTTTGAATTTAAGTGCAATACTAGACTGGCAACAAAGTCCTATCCATTTACAGTTGAGTTGGGTAGATGTAACCATGAATTCTATGCTAACAGTTTCTTTTTTTGCTTGTGGAACTCCCTTCTAGCACTATGCTATCCAGCCAATTTTAATTTTCAAAAATTTAAATGCAATGTCAATCACTATCATTTGTCCTTCTGATCACACTTATTTTATTCTCCCTCTTTAGTAATGTTTATGTTTCTAATTCTTCCATACCTTAGTAACTCCTTGTATCTTAGTGACTTTACTGCCTTGCTTGGGGTGAATATGGTTAAAAAAACATTAACATAGATATATAAATTATAACTTTTCAGCTAACCTGATGGATATTCATGAGTGTTTCTTAAATTTAATATTTTTAAAAAACTAACAACATTTTTGCTCTTGTCTATAAATACTTGTTAAAAAATAAAAACCTTGCATCTGTCTTTATAAAGTCCCTCAGAGGACAAAACTCATCGGTGAAGATAAGTTTTCCTTTTGTCTTTATTCAGATTGTCCTTTTACAGATAGATTCTATCTTTGCACACACACACACACATATATATATATATATATATATATATATATATATATATATATATATATTTTTCTTTTTTTTAATCATTTCACCCCAAGCAAGGTAGGAATGCCCGAAGTGAAAGTGAGTGAAAAGACTGGGTATAGGGGGGATTGAGGAAAGGATAAAAGATGAATGGGATTCAAGAAGAGAGAAGATGGCAATTGACATTGCATTTAAATTTTTGAAGATTGCAGGTATCACGGAAGCAAATAAACAAAAGGGAGTTCCACCAGTGGGAAGTGTATGAAAAGAAAATGTTCGAGAAGAAGTGGTAGTTATATTTAACTATTTTAACAGTAAAAGGGTGGAACCTAAATGCCAACCTAGTAGCACACTTAAATTTATGTAGTCAGGGCATCAGGGATCAAAGCTCATCAGAGCAGTACCCATGAAAATATTTGTAGAAAAGACAGAGGGAAGCCACATCAAGTCGGTGAGAAAGTGACTGAAGTCAAATTGCCAAGTCAGGATCGATCACATTGCAGATCTTTCCTTGGAATTTGTCAAGAACCTTGAGATGAACAGCAGGGACACCTGACCAGATATGGCAAGAGTATCCAATGCATGAATGAATGGTAGATTTATAAATGTGCAAGATGGACTCTGATGAGAAAAACCTTCTGGCATGGCACAGTGACCCAACTTTCCTTGCAGTAGATGCAGCTTTTGATTCAATGTAGTTCCACTTCAAGTTGAAAATGCGAGGCCAAAAAGGCACAGTGAGATGCTTTCCAGGGGTCAAGAATCAACCATGCTGATGGTGAGCAGAAAAATTTCTGTATGGTGGTTACATGAGAGCAGTTTAGTTTTGGAAGTATTAAAATTTAAAAGCCATTTCCTACCTCAGTTAACCACTGACTGGAGGTCCTTTTCAAGAGCAACAGCCAGGTTAACTTTGTTAGCTTTGATGGATTTGCTATTGAGACAAGAGTAAATGGTAGTTCCATCAGCATAAATTTCTACTTGGGATCTGATGACATCAGGAAGATCATTGATGAAGATCAGAATCAGTGTCAGACCCAGAATAGAGCTTTGGGAGACACACACATTTGTATGAAAGGATCTGGAAGTGAGCCTGTTCAAAATGACTTTTATTTCATGATTTTTTCGGAATGATTGGATTAAATCAAACAATTGTCCTGTAATACTGTAGCTCTGGAGCTTGCGTAGAAGACCAGCATACCAAACCCTGTCAAATGCTTTTGAGATATCTAGAGTCACAGTTTGAGCTTCAACTTTATTATCAAGAGAGTAGTTCATGAGAGGTAAGATGTTTAACCACTTCAGCATTGATTAAAGCTTTGAATACATTGCAGTAGGAGACTAATAGGATGATTTTTAAAGGAGTCAGAAGGTTCTCCAGAGTTCTTAAAAAGCAGGAACTACAGAGGAAGACTTCCAACAAGCTAGGAAGCAGTGAGGCAATAGTTGTAGAGTTTGGAGAGAACAAGAGCCAGCTTGGGAGGACATTTCTTTAGGATGATGGCTAGGATGTTGTCACCTCCACTTGTCTTATGGGGGGGAGTCGAATTTGGAAATGATTTCTGAGACTAGTGATGAGGTTATGTATATATCACTCAGTTGAACCTCTGTTCAAGTGGGGAAATTAGTTGTTGGTATACCAAATAAGTCAAGTGCTGAGTTGGAAGAGAATGTCTGAGCAAAGCATTCAGCCTTATCTGCTGTAGATATCAGAACTTTGAATTGATTTAATAGGGGAGGGATTGAGGATTTGCTGTTGTTCAGCACACGCTTGCAAAGCCATCAATAATCTCTTGAACTGAACATGCGAGATGCTATACATTGTTTCATTCTATCAGCAAACAGTAACTTTGTTTCTTAGAGGACACTCTTGCATTCAATATGAGCAGAGACAAAGAGACATCTGTTGCAATCAGATGTGTCACTCTGGTACAGCCGCAAAAGTGATTGCTGTGGGCCATATTGGCCTAGTCTGTAGGCCAGAATCAAGGAGACGATCATGATTTAACTTTGTATTTCCTTGCTGGAATGAAAGCATTGATAACAGTTTTCAGCCAGGAGGAAACCTCAGGCATGCACTTTTGAACAGGATGATTAAAAACTTCATTCCAAGGGATATCACAAAGGAAATCATGGAATGAGTCCCAATCTTCTTGTTGATAACAGATTGATATTCTGTTGGTAGGAGGTTCTTGGCTTGTGGGGGAGTGGAAAGAGATGTTTACAGACACTGCCACATGATCAGAGCCAGAGATAGATGTAAAGAAGATACCTAGAAGGGTTACTGGGGAAACATGTGGGGAAGTCCACCACTTGCATGAGAGACTGAGGAGTTCAGGGTTTGGATGCCAGCAAGGTCAGTGACAGAGTGTTTAAGCCACCTGGTATAGTGGGCATTAAAGTCACAGAACACGAATATGTTTGCAAATGGGTGTATGGAGATGACTTTGTCTATATTATCAGGAATAATATCTAGCATGCAACAGTCATGAGAGGAAGGAGAATGGTAGAGAAAGAAGAGATAGCTGACTGAGTTTAGTAGAGAGAGAATGGTCTGGAGATTCAAGAGAGAGAGAGAAAGAGAGTTTCCTAGCCCGGAGATGTTCATGGACATAAACTCCCAGGCTATGCATGTCGACATCAGAGCCCTTCCTAAAGAGACCAAGATAGCAAGGAATCGAGAAATCAGAGGAGGGGATTGCAGAGTTAAGATTAGTTTCGCAGAGAGATGGAATGTCCAGAGACTTTTTGAAGAGGAATGATTCCACACTGAAGAATGTCCAGAGACATTTACAGACACAACCACATGGGTTACCAAGTGGGCAGAGTTGCATAGAAAACAGGAGTCAGAGGTTAAAAAAAGAGAGCTAGAAGAGGAAAACTGGGGAAACTTGCATGAGAGATTGAGAAGTTCAGAGTTTGGATACCAGCAAGGTCAGTGACAGAGTGTTTAAGCCACTTGGCATGGTGGGCATTCAAGTCACCAAACACAAATATATTTGCAAATGGGTGTATGAAGATGGCCTTGTCTATATTATCAGGAATAATATCTAGCACACAACAATCATGAGAAGAAGGGAAACTGTAGAGAAAGAAGAGATAGCTGACTGAGTTTAGTAGAAAGAAATGGAGACACATGTAAGAATTATCTGGAGATTCAAGAGAGAATTCCTTATCCAGCTGGAGAGGTTCACAGACATAAACTCCCAGATCTTGCATATGGAATTTAGAGTCCTTCTGAAGGAAGGAAAACAGCTAGGAATCAAGAAATAAAAGGAGAGATTTAAGGTTAGTTTTGCAGAGAGCTTGGATGTCCAGAGAATTTTTGAAGAAGAATGATTCCACACTGCCAAAGTTGGTACAAGTACCACAAATGTTGGAGAGAGAAAGGTTGAGGGGTTTAGGTGTTTCTTTATTGAGCTGGTTTAGTTTTATATCTTTGGTTGCTTATAGTCATGGTGTGTTATTTTGGTAAGGAAAAGCTTAGTGTAGTAGTAGCAGTCTAATGTAACGTGTGTAGGAAGGGAACTGATGCAGACTGCAACATCGTGTGACCTCAGGGTTGCCCACCAAAGATGCTTGCAAGGACACACTTCTATGTGTGATATGGCACTGCAAAATCACCAATATTATGTGACAAATGATCAGAGCAGCCTCTCAAAATGCTGCAGAAGAGTTTGGGCTCATAACTACCAGGCAGAAACAGCTACCAGAAAACTGCCAACCTTCATTCAGCATGAAGAGATGTTGCCACCATCCATAAATATCACAGAAAATTCCTGACAGCACCACTATTAAGGCCTAAGAAAAGGAAAGGAACTGGGAACCAGTTCCTAAACAGGAAACAAGGGATGAGCCTCTACTTCTGAAGAGAAGGTAGTATGGACCAGGCAATAGGAAAGCCTATCTACTATTAAAGCCTATCAAATCCTATTAACATATATATATATATATATATATATATATATATTTATTTTTTTTTAAGCTTATCACCCCAAGCAAGGCTGGAAGCCACTAGCATGCAAGGAGTTACAGAAGGTTTGGAGGAAGAGCAGATAGGAGTGGTAAAGGAGAGGATGTGGAGAAAGATAGTGGATCGATCAAGGCAAGGGTGTTACAGAAGATTTGGCGTGAGAGTAGATAGGAATGAAAGGTGAAAAGATGTGGAGAAGGGAAGTGGATAGATCAAGGCAACTGGAGATGTCGATTGACGTTACACTTAAATAGTTGGAGATTGTATTTGTCAGGGAAACAGGAATAAGGAAGGGAGTTCCACAGGCGAGATGTGTGAGACATGAAGCTATTGGAGTAGAAGAGGCGTCTACATCTAACAGTTTCAACGGTGATGGAGTGGGAACAGGATGCCAGCCTCGTAGGACGTTTAAATTCATGAGGCTTAGGAACCAGCGAAAGCAGCTCCTCGGAGCAATATGCACATTTCATTGAATACGACAGACAAGGTGCTTTTATTTAGTTTTTGCATGTAGATGATGCTATTATATTAGTGTTGTCAAAAAAAGGCTAAAAATAATGGAAGCCTTATTAGTAAAAACAAAAAACCAACACTTAATAATATTAACTAAGACACAATATCTTGACCATGTTTTGAAAAATAAAAACATTTTATAAAACATACATGCAACAAATTATTTCTTATTTAACAGTTAAAATATTTAATCCTTGAAAATGGCTAAATGTGTACCCAAAAGCACTTGGATAAAAAGAACATTTGGACAGTTTTTATATAATTTATCATCCGAAAAGAAAAAATTATTAGATTGCATGAGAAACTGTATAAAAAAATAAATAAAAGCACCTTGTCAGTCGTATTCAATGAAGTATGCATGAAAGAAGGATTTCTGCCTAAATACACAAATATATATATATATACACACACACACACACACACACACACACACAAAATGTCGATGAAAAAGATATATTTTTTTGTTTTTATTTGATTGATATATGGGAGCACAATGTTTTTTGTGAATCAGAAAATTTTCGGTTGCTCTGATGACTTTCGTTGGTGCTTGATACTGTTATACTCTGCTTCAAATGAGATCTTTCTGATTCACTCTACATCAAAACCTGTTGGCCAGATATAAATGCTAACAAAGCAAACCTAAAAAGAAAATTGTTGTTCTGGGGTTCTGAGAATCACACTCATGTCACAATACTAATCTCTCCCCCCCCAAAAAAAAAATTAGAACGTCAAAGAGCCAATCATGAATGCAAAAAAGTAATGGTAAAGTAAAATCATAACAAAAAATGCTGAGCCATGATCCATCCAATCAGCTTTTAAGAATGCCTCTTATGACACTGAAGACAGTTGCACACCAGCAGGTAGGCTGCCACCAGTGACCTCGGTCAACCAATTAGACACAAGTATCAACTCCAGGCCCTACCAACTCTCACCATTTTCTATGTTACTTCCGTTGCTCACAAAGAAACACGCTGCCTTCATCCTCTCTATCAGCCATACCAAAAGATTTCCCTTAACAATTCTTGTCTTCTTGCCTCACTCGTGGTACTCATTGTTTCATTTGTTCTCTCATGCTACCATATACACATTTATAACAATACTGAATTGTGCTTGTTGTTGATACTTGTTTTGTTTTTTTAACTGGGATAAATTTAAAATTCAGGTAATTTTAATGGTCCCAGTTTGAGAAACAACAATTCTTTGGCTATGGCATTTGATAAATTATTGCATCTTCCCCATTTTTTTTTTTTATCTCTCCACATTTTGTTCTCTTTCATCCTGGACAGAGGACACTTATTTTAATATAAGGAGCATACATGGATATTTAATATATATATATATATATATATACTAGCAGCATGGCCCGGCATTCCCCATGCTTGATTCAAAAATCGTACGTTTAGGTAGTTTCCTCTTACTTTTCAACGAATATGTGTAAACTGATTTTCAGTACAAACGGTAGTTACGCTCACCAAGCGTTTCATGTGACAAAACATACTGCCTCCATTGAGATTGACCGGAAAGCCTCAAAGAGGCCTCTACCTCGGTTTCCTCCTCCCGCTTTCTCTTTGGCGCAGAGGCTCTTTTAGAACGCCTGTTAAGGTTGACTCGCCATGGTATTTTGGCACGCTTAGCAAAGCTGCCAGGTTGGTTATCACCACGGCACTCAGAAGAGTGCAAAGCAGAGGTTGAAGTAGACGCCAACTGCTTCTCCCCCAAGGAGGCGCACTCAATGGAATCCTGCTCCTGTTTCCCCTTAGCCGGTGAGGCTTTTTTTAGAACGCCTGCTAAGGTTGCCTCACCTGGGTGTTTTTGCAGCCTTTGCAGAGCTGCTGGGTTGGTCATCACCACGGCATGCAGAAGAGTGCAAAGCAGAGGTTGAAGTAGACGCTATATGATCATCTGTAACCGGAGTTATTATGTGCTCCTCCTCAGTCGCCTGTTCTGCATGTGTAACGTTAACAGTGTTAGGGGTCTTCAGTTGTTGACGTGCGGATGTTCGTCGTGTTGGAGCCATTTGAAGGGCTGTAGAGATGCTGTGTAAGAATGCGAATAGAAGTTGATGCCGAAGCTGAAGCGGTGCAACCTCGTTGTATACGAAAACTAAAAATGCAGTGGAGCGGTATGGAAAAAGCTTCTCCTAGCTATGTGCCGTGCTTTCTGGCAGCACAAAAACGTCGCTGTAGGAAGAGGTTACGCAACCAAAACGTTGAAGCATTGAAGGTTAAAAAGTAGTGAAACACTGAGGTGTACTGGGCCGCGTAGTAAAGGCAGAAGAGAAGTAACTTGTGATAGCAGTTAACTGTCTAATAGCAAAACTGAATTACGAAAAAGTAGAAATAGGTATGGAATGCTAAGATGGACTGGGTTGCGCAGTAGAAGCAGCTGTCAATTAATCCAAGGACAGATGGGTTAATGGCGATCAAATCAAGACGTGAGTGCGAATGCAGCCGCGCTGAAGGTATTTAAAGGGAGCGTGACTTGTCATTGATTGGTGTAGCCTGGACAATGGCCATGACTTAGACCAATGAATGAGCTAACGCAAAATGGAAAATGCTAGCACACATTCATGCACGCGTGCATGATTTGGCAAGTGCAAGACTTGGCCGTAAACGGAGTCAAGCTGCTTGCTGCATATGCAGCTTGCCTTTAATGCACATGATGCCGGTGATGAGAATGCAAGGAGCTGCAATGAAGCATTTGCTCGTTTGGTTTGTGCGACAATGAAAAGCCGCAAACCGTTGTCTGGCATTAGCTTTGAAATGGATTGGGAGGAAACCCTGCTGTTTTAGCACAAACACTCCTCATCAGGTCTGGGATGCAGCCTGGGTTAGGGGAAAAGGTTTAAAGAATTGGAAAATTGACTGCTGATGGCGGAACCATTTTCACTCAGCACGTATGCAGTTTTTTTTTCAGTAAAGACGCGAATAAAAGAAGTGCATATTTTGGTAAGATGCGACGATTAAAGCAAAAGTGTTGACAAAGTCGAATATGTCATTTGTGGCTCAAAGTGAGACCTGGTAGAAGGGATAAAAAGCCGAATTTCAATGGCCCTGCACCCATTCCATTGAGGTCAAATGTTTTCTTCCACTCCACTGCACGCATTGACCTGTTTCTTCCCGCGCATAGCGTGACCTTAAATTAATCTGCATTTAGGAAATACCCAACTGGAAAAACATTTTTACGGGTTGACCAATTGTTGATTTGCACTCTGTTTGGAGGGTGCTCATAATTGAAACATCACATGGTGACTCCCAATGGCCTCCCTATAAATCCGGTCAGTTTTTGCTAAAAACCGACATGCGGTTCAGGCGCAATCTGGGCGTATCGGTTTTTGGGTTTTATCGATTTTCCGCACAGTTTAGGGGTCCGTGAAACTTCTGGACAACACTTCTAATCGTAGACTCTAAGAGGGTGTCAAATTTGGTTGAAATGCGAGCATTCCTTCTGTAAGCAGATTTTTTCGATTATCGATTTTTTCAGAACCTGAGTCCGAACTCAAAAATCGGGCTCCGTCATGTCCTTACGGCAGCCATTTGCAAACTTGTGGTGAAAACCACATCAAAATCGTGTGAGAAATGCAGCCTGGACGAGGTAACAATGCCCACAACAGACACACAGACAGACAACATGAGAAATATAGATAGTAGATTTTAGTCATTTAACCCCAAGTAAGGTAATAAGTGCCACTAGAATGCGGGGGATTACTGAGAAGGAAAGAAACCGAGTGTACAAATAAAAGAACCGGATTCTGGGAGATAGATGATTGACATTTTTGAAGATCAGAGTTGACTTGAAAGAAGCCAGAAGACAGTTCCACAAGCAAGAGTTTTCAAGAGAAGTAACAATCAGCATAAAACTTGCGGTTGTAACTTAGCAATTTAAACAGTGAATTATGAGACCTAGTTGTCAATCCAGCAGTATGATTCAAATTGTGAAACCATGGTACCTATAATGAAAAAAAAAATGCAATCACTTATACTGTGTGCCATGTCCCTTCAGGACATTGGTGATTATGGGTCTCCACAATTTCCTTTTCCTTGTAGCTCTTAATAAATTTTGTCTTTTTGCTATCTCTCTTAAATTCTTATCTACTAATCATTTACACAAGCTCATTAGGTAATTAATAACTTTCCTCTGTCCCTTTTGCATTCAACATGTCCTGTGAGTATCAAATTTTCCAAGCCCTCTTTCCTCATTATGTGTCCTAGAAATTTCAACTATCACATCCTAATGTTAAGTATAAAAGTCCCTTTTTGTTTCCATTTTCTCTAAAACATTGTCATTGCTCACATGTTCAGTCCTTGGTATTCTCAGTATCCTCCTGTAGAACCACATTTCTGCTGTTGTTCTTCATCTGTGATGAGATTGTCCGGTATTCATTGGATTAATTCAGACAAGAGCAACAATGAAAAGTTTTTAAAATCTTTTCTGGTTTCTGTCTAAATAAAATGTTTCATTATATATGACATAAAATGGGTGATCAGTTTAGAAGAATACAAATAACAAAAATGTCAGGCGCCATCCTATGACCAGCTTAAATTTAATCAGCTAAGCTGATGTTTTAGAGCTTCTAATATAACCAGACTATGGGATCTCTAGTTGCATGTAACATTATTTAGTTCTTGTTAATAATAACGTTCTATCCGGATTGATGACAGTCAAAAACAAGCCAAAGATATAGACATGAAAAAAATTGGCAAATCAAGTTAGATCATTCTTAATTTTTCATGAAGATAATTCCAAGTGGCAAGTTGAAAGAAAAATTTGATAAGTAAATTTAGTGATTCTGAATTGGTAGAAGAAAATAAAACAATAGAGAAAATTAAAAATCCAAACAAATTCTATCATTAACTGGTTGATGAAGAGATTTTTGGATAAAAATGATAAACACTGCATAAAATATTTTTAAAAAAATGAAAAAAAAAAAAATGAAACTAAATTCACTTATTAAAATTGTACACAAATTATTCATGATGGAGAAATCTGACAGAGCTGTCTGTCTGCAAATATTCTTACTGTTTAGTTTTTACATTACTTTATAGTTGTTGTTGTTGTTGCTTTTAAGCTTTTGCTAATTGAACATAATTTGTCATTATCAAAGAATGTGTGGCTGACAAAAAGTAAAATAAAAAACCCCCAAAAAACAACCCAAACCTCCCTGAGTCATTATGATAAAAAGGTTGATTGGTTTTGTAGATAAAGAATCTGGGAAAAATATTTTCTAATTATTATAAAAGAAAATAAAAAGAAATAGATTTTTTTTTTTTAGGCTGAGGGGAAAAAAATGAACTCAGAAGTAAAGATGATTTCCTATGGGGGAAAATAGCATGAAAAATTCATTCCTTTTTTTATTTTTTTCCCAGTGCCAATGCATCTCTGTCATTTTACTATAAGGTCTCGGCATAAAACAAAAATGCATTTAGGCACACACATACGTATATAAATGTGTTGGCAGATATTTGTATGTGTGTGTTTAAATGATATACATGATATTATATTTACAGGAGATAAGAAAGTGACAAAATGTGTAGGTGTGTAGAAAATTATCAGTATATATATATATATATATAAAAACAATCATTACACAGCATATATAAAATATACACTTTTACAATTAGTATCTCTCTATGTGTGTCATTTATATATAAACATTTATGTGAAAGTTTGTATACATAGAGAGAGAGAGAGAGAGATATGAACAGGCAATGTTAGATGAATATATATGAGCATAGATAGATAGAAGCAATGCTAAATAAATATGAGAAGGGATAGATAGATAGAAGCAATGCTAAATAAATATGAGAAGGGATAGATAGATAGAAGTAATGATAAATAAATTTGAGAAGAGATAGAAGCAATGATAAGTAAATTTGAGAATAGATAGATAGATAGATAGATAGATAGATAGAAGCAATGATAAGTAAATTTGAGAATAGATAGATAGAAGCAATGATAAATAAATATGAGAATAGATAGATAGATAGAAGCAATGATAAATAAATATGAGAAGGGATAGATAGATAGAAGTAATGATAAATAAATATGAGAAGAGATAGATAGATAGAAGTAATGATAAATAAATTTGAGAAGAGATAGATAGATAGAAGCAATGATAAATAAATATGAGAATAGATAGATATAAGCAATGATAAATAAATATGAGAATAGATAGATAGATAGAAGCAATGATAAATAAATATGAGAAGGGATAGATAGATAGAAGTAATGATAAATAAATATGAGAAGGGATAGATAGATAGAAGTAATGATAAATAAATATGAGAAGGGATAGATAGATAGAAGCAATGATAAATAAATATGAGAATAGATAGATATAAGCAATGATAAATAAATATGAGAATAGATAGATAGATAGAAGCAATGATAAATAAATTTGAGAAGAGATAGATAGATAGAAGCAATGATAAATAAATATGAGAATAGATAGATAGATAGAAGCAATGATAAATAAATTTGAGAAGAGATAGATAGATAGATAGAAGCAATGATAAATATGAGAATATATAGATAGATAGATAGAAGCAATGATAAATAAATATGAGAATAGATAGATAGAAGCAATGATAAATAAATATGAGAATATATAGATAGATAGATAGAAGCAATGATAAATAAATATGAGAATAGATAGATAGATAGAAGCAATGATAAATAAATATGAGAATATATAGATAGATAGAAAGAAGTAATGATAAATAAATATGAGAATAGATAGATAGAAGCAATGATAAATAAATATGAGAATAGATAGATAGAAGCAATGATAAATAAATTTGAGAATAGATAGATAGATAGATAGATAGATAGAAGCAATGATAAATAAATATGACCAGAGATAGAAGCAATGATAGATGAATAAATATGACCAGAGATAGATGTTGGGGGAGATAAAGAGCTATATAATGACAAATTATGAACAGACAGACAGACAGAGAGAGAGAGAGAGATGAATAGAGAGAAATGACTGAAATAAGAGAAACCAAGAAATACATTTCTACCGCAGCATTGTCAACATCCACAGATTATTACAGATTCTATGAAAGAGACTGAAATAAATAGTGTTTGAGATAGACAGACCAGACCAGACAGAGAGATATAAGTTGGCATAAATTCATGAGAATGAATAGATGAATAAATTCTGAAAGTAAACACAGAGGAAAATATGCATGTCTGTTTATCCAAAGTGTGTGTGTGTGTGTTTAAAGAAGACAATAAAAGGTTAAAAGAAGAATTTGATCTCAAGCTCATGAACAAAGAGACTTGGAAACAAATCTTTATTCATCTTGAACTGAGTGAAATTGAGGAATATGAAACTGGGCCAATTGAATTTATATATATATATATATATATATATATGAAAAAGAAGTTGAAAATGCAACTGGAGTCTTTAAGAATATTTATTTAGCATAAATTTACTGGTTTCACAGTTCTATGATTGTCAGAAGTTAAACTGAAATGGAGAGATGTGTGGCTATGTCATATATATATATATATTATAAATTAATTGATTTAAAATATGTTTTTTTTGCTACACAGTGATAACCATGTTTCAAAAATGGAAGCTAAAGCCCTTGAATTTAATTTTGTTATTGAATTAAAGACATTAGTTCCATTTCCTCATCAAGCGAATTTTGGAGTAACTTATTTTTTTAAATTTACGGTCCCAAAGGCACGGCAAAGATTCATAATTGAGGGTTTCCAAGGTTTCCAAGGTATGAATCAATTATAAATCTTTGCCGTGCCTTTGGGATCATAAATTTTTAAAAATAAGTTACTTACTGTTCTTTCTTTTTATTTATATGTCTTAATGTGTGCTATATTTATGGGATAAAGTGCTCAATATCAGAGATAGAGCATGTGTAAACATAAAAGTGAACACTGAAGTCAACACTTAGAGGCAACAGTCTGTTTCATGCTAGACGTAATCGTCGTGGCCTGATGATTGCATCTAGCATGAAACAGACAGTCGCATCTAAGTGTTGACTTCAGTGTTCACTTTCATATTTATATATATTTTACCAATTTGTGACTGGTAGGGATAATTCCAAGGAGCATATTAATTCAGAGAGAGCTCAATGTAAACTACAGAGCATTATAATAATAATAAATCAAGAAGAAAACCTTTAAAATCCATTTCAGTTATAATTTATTTCAAGAATATTTCTATATTCATCTCTTCCATTTATGAACAACTTTCTGACTAAAGAGATGAATTTAGAAATATTCACAAAATAAATTATAATCAAAATGGCTCTTTAAGGTTTTCTTCTATAAGAATATATATACAAGACATAAAATAATTGGAACGCCAACCTTTCTGCTACCTTGGTTTCTACCAATCAGACATCATCAGGCAGTAGAATTTTACTTGGCTTTTAGTCTACTTTCATCTACAAAAATTTAAAGGCAATGTCAATTGTTATCTCCTGTCTTCTTAATTATTGCACTTGCTCCTTAATGATGTTTTTTTTTTTCTTATATTTACATTTGGTAACCACACATTTCTTAATGGCTTTATTGCCTTACTTGGGGTGAAATGATTAAATATATATATATATATATAATTAATAATCAATAAAATCCCAAATTACCTCATATGGGGAATAGCCTATTTCAGCAGAAAAAATATCAGTCATCTGTCTTAATAACCATGGTGTGGACTGATTTCTTGTTCATATAGTGGGGGTGACCAGGAAGTAAAATTTAACTGTGAAAGCTAAAAAAATCTGCCTGTCGAAAAACTAATACAGAATTTATCCATTTCAATGTTTTAGTCAAATGAAAGGCACAATTCATTCTCTTGTTTATATATATATATATATATATATATATATATATATATATATATATATATATATTATTTATTTATTATAATTTTATCATATAGACAAAACCATTTTACTCACTACAAAGATGCAACTTGGTTTCAGTGCATTTCAACTGCACATCGATGGGTGAGGACCCTCACCCGTCGATGTGCAGTTGAAATGCACTGAAACCAAGTTGCATCTTTGTAGTGAGTAAAATGGTTTTGTCTATATGATAAAATTATAATAAATAAATAATTATTGCTCTACTATCTGTATCGAGCTCTTTTTTGAATTAACGCTGCGAACGTTGGAATTTATATATTACTTTTGTTCTCATCGCATTGTGTGTGTATATATATATATATATATATATATATATATATATATATATATTCAAACAACAATAAATAAAATGCAGTTATGAACCTAATATAATTAATAATTAACATCCCAATAAGCTAACATCAAGCAAGGTAAAAAACACAATTTTAACAACTAAATAAGAAAAACAAAAAAAATGGGCAAGTGAAGACATAGAAACTGGAATTTCATGAGCATAATCCTAATGTTTAACAAATGATAGAAAATCTGACAGAAGCATGAAGTCTCACTGGAATAGCAAAAAGATGCCTTGCAAAAGTTAAACAAAGTATTAAGAAACAGGAAAATTTCATTAGAAACAAAAGAGTGTTGAACTGTTATGTAATATCAATCCTCCTATATGGTGTTTTCCTCTTTAGTGTCCAACATGGACACTAAAGAAGAAACAGAGATGTGGTTTTACAGATAAAAGCAGGGAATACCATGAATGGAGCATGTAAGCAATGAGGATGTGTTAAGCAAAATGAAAACAAAAAGGATGAGAAAAGAGAAAAGAAGATTTTATGCAACAGATGGCACAAGATGAACTGAGAGGGATAGTAATGGGACAAACATTGTTTAGGGAGGCAAACGTTAAGAAGTTGTGGAGAGCTATGATAGCACACATCCTGAAGAAACATGGCACATAAAAGAGGAGAATAGTACAGCAAAAAGTCAAATAAGAGGAAATATCAGTTGGAAGATGGTGTTGCACCAGCCTTTACAGTAATTTATTTAGTACAACATAAGACCAAAAGTAAGTAAATGGGGACAGGAAGATTATGTAGCATCAGGGTAGATTATATCACAAATGATCCACTCATTACTTGTGCCAGTTCAGACCTTTATAGCTAAATTCACCATAGTATATCCACAGAGTCAAATCACTTATATTTCCTCCATATTCCAATTGTAAAGAGGAAGTACCATGCAGAACGCTACCTCCCAAGAACTGCAATTTTGTGGAACAAACTTTAATTTTAACCTCTTCAAGTTAAAGGTTATTTGCTATCTATCCTACTTATCCTCATGATCTTTACATTCTCCCTCCTTTTATACTCATATCACACACTTCATTCAGTAACTCTCTACCATGAGTGGCTCTTGAGTCTTGTAGTGGGTGAACAATGATTTTCTTAGTTTACTGAAAAATGTCATAATCTCTTCTACTTCTCTATTTTGAATTTCTGTTTTCCTTTACAACTCTTCTGTTTCTTCATCCCAATCAATAGGAATGAATTTGAATGCTAGATTCTTTGGCCACCAATAAATAAATAAAAATGAATGATTTTATCAAATTAAGGAGGATTGTTTGATTATATCGAAAAGAAGAAAGAAATAAGAGATCCACTTGGACAGACTGATCACATTTAGAAAAGAATGTAATATACGTCCATGCTTGAAATATTGCTGCCACATATGGCCTGGTGTGCCTAATATATATATTTAGAGATTCTTGATAAATCCAAAGAATAATCAGCAATATTATTAATCTTGACCTGGCATCTCAGCTTCAGTCACTTTCCCACTAATGTAATGTAGCTTCCCTGTGCCGGTTTTATAATTACTTCCGTGGTAATTTTTTGAATGAACTCTCTGCTATGGTACTTAGACTTTATGAATTTAAATGCAGTACTAGATTGGTGGTAAGGTCTCATCAATTTGCAGTTTAACTGGCTAGATGTAACCTTAAGTTCTATGCTAACAGTTTCTTTTCTTGCACTTCTTACTTGTGGAACTCTCTTCCAGCTAGATGGTTTCCAGCCAACACTGATCTTCAAAAATTTAAATGCAATGTCAATTGTTATTTTCTGTCTTCATTACTGTTGAGTCTTGACTCATTGTTGAATCTCGACTAATGCATGGAATAATAATGCAACACAAAATGTACTTAGAACCAGAATGTATTATAACAAGAAAGTGTACACAATATTTACATATAGTATTTCTGTATATTTCTGGGAAGACCGTTCCTGGAGAATGTGTTGACTAAGTCGCAGTCGGGCAGAGTCTCTAGCTGGATCTCTGTATTCGCCTCCTTTGTCTTCCGGTACCAACCATTATTTATATAGTCGGTAGTCACCTATGCAGATTAGGTGGATCCTACCACAACAATTACTTTTCTTCTATTGTCCTCACTCCGTAATAATGTTTCTCTTTTTTTCTTTTTTTTTTTCACACTCAGTAACCCATAGTGGTTTTGTTGCCTTGCTTAGGGTGAAATGATTAAAACAATTATATATATATATATATATATATATATATATATATATATATATATATATATACAGCTGTAACATTTTGTTGTTTTGTACAGAAGAAAACATCAGCCTACCTTGTTAGCCAAAATGTTCCCATGTTGTGTTCTGTTTTTTTAAAAAAAAAGGACACTGAACCAGAAGGTCAGTGAATATGCAAATGTCATTCACTTCTGGCCAATTGTAAGCATTGTGAGTTGAGTAGACATCTTTAAAAATAATTTTTTCTGCCACAAGGCAGTAGTAACCTTCCTTTTTTGTTGTATAAGAGCAAGTGTCGTTGCTGACACTGTGGTTTGAAACTAGATCACCAGTGAGCAACACGGATGATTCCATTATTAAGTAGATCATGTGATCATAAAGGAAGTGAATAAATATGAAGTAGCGTTACATTCACTGTTCACTCTTCTTGTCTATCCCCTATTACTATACGTTCATTCTCTCTACTCTACTACTATTACGATTCTCTTCTGATCATTATACTATTTGGCAATTACTACTTGAACAAGTATTACTAATGCGGATATTACTGGAAGGCATTACTACCAGTACTGGCATCTATGAAGTCTTGAATATAATGAGCATTTTTGGAAGTGATACAAGATTTTGCTTGACATAGCAAAAGTGACAAGTGAAGCTGTCCAACATCACAAAAGATTTGGGTTGATAACTACAATTTTTTTATCTCTCCTGTTGTGTCAGTCTTTGGACAGAGCACAAAAAATAAATGAGAGATACTTGATTCTGGGGATTCCAACCCTGTGGCTGCACCTCCTTCAATGCACCAAAGAGGGAGGCTTGGTAGAATATCTATGCCAGCACAATAGTGGTTGCTAAGAGAAAAATATGAAAGGCATTAGCCTCCTCGGAATTTACTGCTCACCAGGTAAGGAGAGACTCCAAAGGACGTGGCATATAGAGGAAGATTGACAAACAATTCTACTTTTATGCACCATGATCTTTTAAGATGTGGATAGGAGTTGCTCTCCACAATTTTCTTTTCTATTCCTCATTTTTCTGCAATCCATTCACTCAACTTCTCTTGCCTACAATTGTCAAAACCTGCTGCAAACACCAGTTCCTGTTTGATCGCTGAAGTTAAGCAGATGGGAGACCATATGGATCACTGGTTAGTGTAAACAAAATCCTACAATCTGAAATATGTTTTTGCTTTAAATAACCCACAAAAATCCAGTATTTTTTGTGAGTGTTAAATTATCTATGCCTCTTTTCTAATTATGTGTCCCCAGCATTTGCTATGTCATTGTAAGTATAAATTTCCTTGTATTCCATATTTTTCTTTGAGATTTTTTTATTGCTTAAATGTTCTGCCCATTGTATTTTTAATATTTGTCAGTAAAACTATAAGTGCAACTTCTTTCTCAGATTGAAATGTCTTTGAGCAAGTAAAAAAAGGTAGTCCTCAGCAAGGACAATCCCTTCTTTGAAAACTTGTGAACTGGCATTACAGAATCACAAAAAATGAACTGTACCAAATAACAGAAAATATGTCACTTGAAGACTTTCAACAGCAGCAACAACTAAAATGGATAGCACATTTAACATGAAGAGAAAAACTCTACTCCAAACAAAAAGCAAGGAAAGAGGCCTACATCAATAATAGAAAGAGTGTTAACAGCAACTGGACATGAGAAACCTATTTTCCTGAAAAACTGTTTGAAGGGGAAGATTTTATCTATTTCAACTGAAAGCAAACCTGAATGCTTGGTTAAGGAATGCCAAATGTTTTCTTATAAGGAAAAAGCTAATATTATCATTACTTTTCCTATACCCCAAACCCTTTGTCAAACTTTTTAAAATAAGAAATGTCTCAAATGTTAATTTTTACTCTCTAAATCAAATTATATATTGTATATAGGTTTTAAATGACATGTTTCACCAACATGACTGCTGCTAGGTTTGGTTTCTTTAGGTTGGAATGGGTAACAAAACTTAGTGTAAGGAAAATGCATTTGGATTTTATAGGATAAAAAGGGCAATAAATTAAATTACCATATCAAATCTAACCAGAGACCAAAAAGTGTTATATAAATGTGTGTGTGTGTGTGTGTGTGTGTGCATTATATATATATATATATATATATATATATATATATATATATATATAGCCCCCTAATCTACACAGATTCTTAATATCATTTGGCTTACAGAATTCACCACCTCACCAAGGGAATATCACCTGTAATAATGTAACAGAGAGAGTTTGGGAACCACACACAAACACATATTTTTTTTTTTTTATTGAAATTGGAGTAGATTTGAACAGTGAAATTAGATTAGAACAATTTTGTTTACTGATGGGAATCTGATCTAGCCCATTTGGAATTGGGTCATTAGGAAGACAATGGAAGATGATCAAGATAATTTTTATTGGTTAAAATTTGAAATAGATCTTACTAAGGGTATGAGGAACTTTGAAATTCACATGATTTTGGGTTGAAGGCAGCACTCGTGATAATCATGTGCGGGCCAAGGGTCGATTTATGATCAGCCACGTTTATCTATATAAACGCGCACAGAAATCTGTTGACAGAGTGGTTGGCTTGTCTGCCGTCGAGTGCAGTCGAGCTGGGTAGAGAGAGGTCAGAGACTGGAAGTGATGTCAGAGATTGGAACCAAACGCCCGCTAACTTATTTTGTTGATATAAGTACGAAGAAGTGAATTACTCCTCCAACAATCTAAGACTGCTACTATTATTACCACCACTGGAAACGGAAATGTCGAACAAGCTACAATAATCAAAAGGTTGTTTTTGGGCTTGTCTGTCATTGAGTGCAATTAATATAAGTACCGGTGCTTCTGCTACCACAAAGATTACTACTACTGTTACTACCGCTGAGGAGGAACGCAACTATAAGCTTTAAGCCACACATAGAAATCTTTATCTCTCCATCGCAAGAGTCGTATATCGTTATGAGACAATTTCACAACGAGCTAATCACAACCCACTTTCTCTCTGTCTGTCTAGAATACAGTGTATGAGTTTTACGTCAATTATTTTCTTTTCTGTAACATGTTTCTTTTCTATACTATTCTTTTCTGCTATATAAAAGACATTAATAATTCAACCATTGAATAGTTGTTTGTCCGGCTTTCTGCAGATATATATATTTTTTTGGTGCATTCTAAATTTCTTAGCATAAACTCTCCAGCCGTGTCTACATCTTCAGTCAACCGTGAATGGATGAACATCACTTCTGCTTTCTGGATCAAACCAAACACAACATGGGCAGGAAGCAGGATTAATCCAGTGGACTGGTCGAATGATCTACGGATGCTCAGGGGACCTACGGTCACTCCCTTAAGTTCAGTTAAGACCGAGTAGACATCTCAACCCAGAGAGTAAGAGGTTGAGGGGCGAAAGTGTTAGAATAAACCCTGATGCCAAGTCTATGAACATATAAAACATATGAGAAATTCCACACCCCCTAGGGCTCATAATATTCAAACTACTGGTTCTGACTTGTAACAAATCAGATCTTATTTAGTTTTCTGACACAAATGCAAAAAGGAAATTATGTTGGAGAAACTAGAATGGAATTTTGTATTTGGTTCAATAAAAATTTAAAAAAATTATCAAAGATTGCAACAACAATTACCTGTTGCTGCACACTTCAACCAACCATTTCATGACATTGATGATATCAGATACATGCTTTTTGCACCTTCATTCAACAGCCAACAAGAAAGTCACATATCAGAGTTGAAATATATTTTCAAAATAAAAAATAAAAAAACCACTGAGGTATTAAACAGGGATTTGGGTTTACTCAGAGAGTATAATTCCCAGAGGAATCCCTCTAACCAATAACAATATTCCTTGGAAGAGTAAGTCCCACTTTTATGTTTATTCCTCATATCATTGAAAAAGGATACAGGTGTGCCTGACTTCAAAATTTTTCTCTTTGTGGTTCAATATAGTCAAAAGGCTAATATATAATAAATATCATCAGTTATATTGCCAATATTGTTATCATGTTGTTGGCTTATTATTCCTCAAATTTTATTAACCAGCCTATTAAATTTACATATAATAAGAAACACATCTTGACCATCTTTCATTTTAATTTTATATATATATATATATATATATATATATATATATATATATATATATATATATATATATATATATATATATATATATATTAGAGCCATTGGTATCTGTTAGATTTTAAATTAGTTCACTCCAAGTCCATCTGTTTCTCTATTGTGCTATTATTGCTTTTACAATGATTTGTGATATTATGTATGGATGTAATAGAGAAAAAACAGAGTGGGCCAATTTAAAATCTAACAGACTCCAATATATATATATATATATATATATATGTGTGTGTATATATATATATATATATATATATATATATATATAAACAAGCACTTTCTGATCTCTGTTCAGATTGAAATTTTAATTTAAATTAAATTTAATTTATTGACCCACTTATCCTCGAAAATCCTGACACATTTTCCTTAAACTCAGTTTTGTCTTTCATTCTGACCTGAAGCTGAATCCAACATATATCGCAATGGCGAGAGTTTGTTACATTCACTAACATGCAAATACTCTTGGGAAAGGCATGAATCTATCTCTTCTTCTCCCAGATATGGGTAACTAACAGGATAGACATAGTCAATCAGAGATGGGTTCCTCCAACAGAAGTGAAAAGGCTTGAAAGGAGTGAAAAGTTTCTATAATATATATATATATATATATATATATATATATATGTATATATATATGAAGAAATATAGTCTTACAGTGTACTATATTTATGGGATAAAGTGCTCAATATCAGAGATAGAGTGTGTGTAAATATAAAAGTGGACATGGAAGTCAGCACTTAGAGGCGACAGTCTGTTTCATGCGTGCAATCGTCAGGCGACTGACGATTGCACTAGCATGAAACAGACTGTCACCTCTAAGTGCTGACTTCCATGTCCACTTTTATATATATATATATATCTCGCCATCCACAGACAGACTGTTTCGCTCTATGACAGTTCATCAGTGTAGCCAGACATCCAATCACTTCAAGCTGGGACCAAAACCTGACTGATTTGGCAGCATTCGGAGATTCTAACCCCTAGGCTATCGGTGCCTGGCAGAGAGAAAGGTGAAATTTTGCATATTTATTTTTTTATAAACACACCAGTATATATATTTGGTTTCAATCACAGTTCATCAGTCATCACAGAAGCATACAGTCAACCTGGTCAATTTCTTTTTATCCTTAAAAACAACTTTATAAGTAAAAAAAAATACACTTCAATATTTCACACACGAAAATCAACAGCGCAAATTTCACAAAAAAACTTTTCAAGAAACAACAATGCTTTCTTTTATGAAAACAAATTTTGTCAACATATCAGTTGCATCTCGTCCCTTCTGTTTTTTATTTAGTAACAGATATTACTTCTTTAACATTATGAAATTCCTTTCCAAATAATAATAATAATAATAATATCATCATCATCAAGAAGAAGAAGAACAAGAAGAACAAGAATAACAAGAAGAACAAGAACAAGAAGAACAAGAATAACAAGAAGAACAAGAACAAGAAGAACAAGAACAAGAAGAACAAGAATAAGAACAAGAAGAAGAAGAACAAGAAGAACAAGAAGAAGAAGAACAAGAAGAAGAAGAACAAGAAGAAGAAGAACAAGAAGAACAAGAACAAGAACAAGAACAAGAATAAGAACAAGAACAAGAATAAGAAGAAGAACAAGAATAAGAAGAAGAACAAGAAGAACAAGAACAAGAAGAACAAGAACAAGAAGAACAAGAACAAGAAGAACAAGAACAAGAAGAACAAGAACAAGAATAATAAGAAGAAATCATTGAAAGTACCCTGTTCAACATTTTCAGACGAACTGAACTTTTAATATCTAAAAAAGAAACAAATATTTATATAAAAAAAACTGAATATCTTTATTCTTTCTCCATATTTTTTAAATTGTTATTCCTTGCTGTTATATTTCAGTATTTGTTTAGTTATTTGAAACAATATTCCAATGTTTGCAGTATTAGCACTGACATGCTCATAGTTGCACATACTTGATTGGTTGACTTTGTTCAGCTGCATTTCAATCTCTTTGGATCATTTAATGCTAAAATCTAAATATTTTATGGCTTCAACTACAGATATTTCTATTTTGTTGGCTCAAATTACTATAAATTTTATTGTTAGTAATTCTACTATAAATATGTATCATTGGTAATATTTTACTGTAAAAATATGTTTTTATACTGTCATAGTGTTTGAGGGTTCATTATTTGCCCATAGTTGAGGCCCTAACAGGTGCTACCAACCCAGGTCAGGGTGGACCTGGAAACAACAGCAATTAAGTAGTGGTTCCACACTCCTCAAAATCTCCAATCTCCTGATCAGAGACCTTGATGCCAGATGTAGTTTATTATCATACCCAGGACTAACAGATATTTCAGAATTTTAGATTAACAAATAAATTATTTCTTTTAAATAAATAATGACCCTTAGCAAAAATATAAATTAACCCATGGCTCAAATATTTGCAATGCGGAAGGTATTGAAGCAAAGCGAGAAGAAAGGACTAAACATCAATTTCAAGAAGAACGAATGCATGTTTGTTAGCAAAAGGGACAGCCCAATATGCAAATTACAAATTGGAGATACCGAAATCAAACAGGTGCAACAATTTAGATATTTGGGAAGTGTATTAATAGAGGACAGAAAGTACGACATGGAAATCTGAAGGTACATTGGGATAGCAAAAGATGCCTTCCAAAAGCTAAGCAAAGTATTAAGAAATGGAAAAATATCGTTAGAAACAAAGAAACGAGTACTGAACTGCTATGTAGTAGCAGTCCTCCTATATGGCAGTGAATGCTGGACAATCTCTGCGCAGATGAAGAAGAGACTTGAAGCAGCAGAAATGTGGTTCTACAAAAGGATGGATACCATGGATTGAACATGCATCGAACATGCATCGAACATGGATCGAACATGCATCGAACATGCATCAAACATGGATCAAACATGCATCGAACATGGATCAAACATGGATCGAACATGCATCGAACATGCATCAAACATGGATCAAACATGCATCGAACATGGATCAAACATGGATCAAACATGCATCGAACATGGATCGAACATGCATCGAACATGCATCAAACATGGATCGAACATGCATCGAACATGGATCGAACATGCATCGAACATGGATCGAACATGCATCGAACATGCATCGAACATGGATCGAACATGCATCGAACATGCATCGAACATGGATCGAACATGCATCAAACATGCATCGAACATGGATCGAACATGCATTGAACATGGATCGAACATGGATCAAACATGCATCGAACATGGATCAAACATGGATCAAACATGCATCGAACATGCATCGAACATGCAAAGTTCTAGAGACAATGACAACAAAAAGTAAATTTATACAAAATATCAGGAAGAGACGGTTGAAATTTCTGGGGTACATAATGAGGAAAGAAGGCTTGGAAAATGTGATACTCACAGGACAGATTGAAGGTTAGTGGGCCAGAGGAAAGCAATGTACAACTTATTGGGGAGCTTGAGTGAATGGATGGGGGACCAGGGTTTGGGAGAGATGGCAAGAAGACAAAGGTTATAGAGCTACATAGAACAGGAAATTGCAGCGAGCTATGATCACCAACATTATAAAGGGACACAGCACATTGAAAAGAAGATACACACAAGCTTGGATGTCAGGATAACAGAAAGAGAGATCTGAATAGAAAGTGAATTCAGAGGGCTAGGTTCAAATTCTAGGCTAGTCTGTTATATTCACTTTTGCACTAATACTCTTTGAAGAGGTCTGAGTTGATGTCTTCTTCCCCCAGATATGGGTTAAATATCAGGATAGACTGAATTCTCTAGCCTTAGCTGGTAACCAGTCTAAGAGGAGGAAAACCCTAAATTCCAAAACTTAGAGAAAGCAACAGGAAACCAATCCAATATCTTTCCCAAGAATGCCTGGGGAGAATTCACAGATAATAAAGAAATTTACAGAGGCTCATGATCAACTACATTCTGAAGAGACGACATCCTGGAAGAAATGGTATTAAAAACATGAGTATATATGCTGATCATTAATCATCGGCAATTTCTGAATGGAATTTTTTTTTATTTACTCGTAGCTGTAAAATGCCAATCTGAGTAGAGTTAGTTAAAAAACAACTGAAATTAGGATGAAAGAAATACTTGTATAAAAATTAATATGTGCCACTATTCATTTAATAAAATTCAAGCTGATAGCTAGATAAATAGATACATTATTTATTTAGAAAGATAAAATATCGATTGTATAGATAAATGGTGTCTTGGGAGGCGACCTTGTAAGTGCTATCAGTCCGTTCAAATAACGCGAGTTATTTTATTATTTTTATTCCATCTTACTTTTACTTTTTATCAAATAAATTTTTGATTACTTTCTGAATTTCTGGGATGTGGAGTTATTTATCATGCATGATATCCAACTTCTAACATCCAGAAATGCATCCTGGGTAAGATGATAAACTACATCCAACAGCAAGGCCTCTAATCAGGAGGTTTTGATGAGCGTGAAACTGCTGGTGTTCTCAGGTTCACCCTGATCCGGGGTGGTAGCACCTATTTAGGGTCCCAGCTATGGGCAAATAGTTAACCCCCAAACTAGGTTCAAAACACTATTAAAGTGTAAAAATAGGTTTTAATACAAGAAATACTATTTTGTAAAAATTATTACCAGCAATACTTTTTTGAAGAAAAAAATTATCTCCGGCACTACATTATTACCAGCTACACATTTCTGAAAAAAATATTACCAGCTATATATTTTTGAAGGAGAAAATATTACCAGCTACATATTTCTGAAGGTAAAATTATTACCAGCTATACATTTTTGAAGAAAAAATTTTCTCAGCTCTACATTATTTTATTTTATTTATATTTTTTATATTTTTAAATATTTTTTTATATTTTATTTATATTTTTTAAAATTTTTTATCTATTTTTGAAGAAAAAAAATATAATCAGCAATACATTTTTTCCTACTGATGTAATGTAGCTTTGCTATACCTTTTCTATAAATATTTTCATGGTAATTTTTCTGATGAGCTTTCCTCTAACGCACCTAGACTATTAATTTAAGTGCAGTACTAGATTGGCAGCAAAGTTTCATCATTTTAAAGTTGAAATGGCAATATGTAACCATAAGTACTATGCTAACAGTTTCTTTTCTCACACTTCTCACTTGTGGAACACTCTTTCAGTTTCTTGCTTTCCCCCAAAATTTAAATGCAATGTCAATCATTATATTCTGTTGTCTTAATTCTTGTTCTTTTAATGCTCTCACTCCTTAATAATGTTTTTTTCATTAACCCACAATCAGTAACCCCTTCTTTCTTTACTGCCTACCTTGCTTAACAGATCGTGACGTTTATCAGAGAGATGAAATTTAAATTTTTATTATTGCATTATTCCAAAATTTTAATGCATCAGCAGATAGCGATTAATGTCATCAACTGAGCATAAATAGTTATTAGTCTGTATTTCTGAGATGAGGTATTATGTACACTATTTACATTATTTGGACTATTGTCCTCATCTTTGTTGCCATATTTATCACGACTCTTTAGCACAGTGGATAAAGGCGTTGGTTAGATCCAGTGACAGGACCCAAAGAATGTGATTTCAATACCCGGTTAAGGCAGTGGAGAACTTGGAGAGGTGAATTAACAGGAGATAACTGATAACTGACATCCATTAGAAATGGCACGTGGAGCTAGAACAATTTACCCCAGCGAGCAAAATAAAGGGTTCAGTTTGACATTCCAACCACCTGAAGAAGGGCAGAGCATACAACAGCCGAAACGTGACAAATATGGCAACAAAGATGAGGACAATAGTCCGAATAGTGTAAATAGTTATTAATTAAAAAAATTAGTAATTAATGTATAATCTTATCCATAACTACATGTACAAGAATGTCGTTTTTGATAAAAGTTAAAAAATAACCATAAATATGTAAAAAATGCGTATATTGTTGAAAATTTATTTTTCCATAATATAGCTATTTGTGCTATGTTATAATGTTTATTACCTAAACAATAATAATACTGCTTAAATTTTTTTTAAACATTTAAGTATATTTAATCACATTTCCTTAATAGCTGTCATGATCTGTAAAAAAAAGAAAAACAATGAAACAATTCTTTTAGTTAAGAAAGCAGCATTGTATTTCTAAATTTTATATCCAAGAAAATTGCAGGCACCTTCCATTAAACAGATTGAAAAAACCTATAATACCAAGCCAAATTACAATTTCAGAAAATAATTTAAGTCTCTGTGTTGGTATTTAAATGATTCTAAAATGAAAATTGTGTCAGAGACCAGCATGTCTAGAATATCCTTTTCAAATCTGAAGAATTACTCTTTTAATAAGAACAAATTAAGAAACAAAAGAAGCATAGGCACACTTAACAAAATCTAAAAAAATACAGATAAATAAAAGTCAAATTTATTCTTGGTTTATTGCTGATTCAATCAGAATGAGAGAATTTCCCCTAGCGATCAAAAATATTTAATTTTAAAGCATGTTTAATCTTTTTAATATTTCGTCATTTTTTTAGCACCTTTTCATGAAATCCTTTGCAAACACATATTTACAGGAATTCAAGCATATACATGTGTATATTTATCCATACACAAATATGTATGGCAAAACACGCATAGAAAATATATATTTACACAAACATATCTCTTTGGATCACACTATCTTTATCTAAACAAAGAAAGCAAACTTTTATATACTGAAATCTCTTCAGGATGTGGGCAATCATTACTCACTACAATTTGCTGTTAATGGTAGCTCTTAGTAAATTTTGTCTTTTTGCTATCTCTCCTGTTCTTTGGTGCACCAACCATTTACACAAACTTGTTAGGAAAGGAGTGAAGTTGCTCTAAATTGGACACTGACTTTCTGTCCAACATTATGATGTTGAATGGTCCATTTAGAGAATGAGCATACTGCTATACTGGACTCTACATCCTTTTTCATCCTCATCCTTAACCTTCTCTTTCACTCATTTTTTATTTTCATTTTTCTATGTCTTTCTTACTTATCTCCTATCTTTAATTCTTTCCTTGCTTCCTGTTCTTTTCTCAATTCTTTCGATATGAAAATGGATAGATTGGTAGTTGGGGACTTATATATATATATATATATATATATATTATAAATTAATAGATTTAAAATATGGTTTTACCGCTACACAGTGATAACCATGTTTCAGAAATGGAAGCTAAAGCCCCTGAATTTAATTTTGTTATTAAACCAAAGACATTAGTTCCATTTCCTCATCAAGCGAATTTTGGAGTCTCCAAAATTCGCTTGATGAGGAAATGGAACTAATGTCTTTGGTTTAATAACAAAATTAAATTCAGGGGCTTTAGCTTCCATTTCTGAAACATGGTTATCACTGTGTAGCGGTAAAACCATATTTTAAATCTATTAATTTATAATATTAATGCTCTGTAAATTTAAATTTACATAGAGCACTATTGTGTAAAAATAAAAATATCTATAAGAACACCGGATTTTATATCTTACTGTTCTTTCCTTTTTATTTATATATATATATATATATATATATATATATATATATATATATATATATATATACATACATATATACATATATATATATATATATATATATATATATATAAATCATAATTAAGTAATTCATCAACTCTAGAGGAAACCTCCACAGAATGCAGAAAGCACTGGACTGCTGTTTCATCCGATATTTGGGACTCATCAGCAGTGCACATCCGCTACTGTGAATTGAAACCCCGAACAGTTACGATAGGAGGCAAACACCATACCAACTGTACCAATGGGCCTTGGCGATGAAGAGGTATCGAATTAGACTTGATATAGTGCTGCTTGATCACATATTCTGTGGTGGAACTCATTTGAGTTACTCTTTACCCATAGGACTGTGCCTCCACGAGCTATGACTACTATCACCAATATGTGTTTTTATATATATATATATATATATTAATCATTTCTCCCAAAATAAGGTGATAATGCTGCTATAATGCAAGGGTTAATAGGAGTGAGAGAGAATGAGAAAACTTCAGAAGAAGGAAACCTAATCCTAAACAAGAAACAAGGGCTAAACCCCTACTCCTGTTCAAAAAACAAGGAAGGTGTGTGGTGAACCAGGCAATTATAAATATGTCATTTGCAGACAGTACTGTTTTGCAGTGCAGCTAGATGTCCAAAATCCTCAAGCAAGGATTGAAACCTGATTGATGTGGTATCAGTTGGAGTTTCTACTCCTAAGCCATCAGTAGTTGGCAGAGAGAAACTGCTAATTCTAGCGTATTTTTTTAATGAATGTAAACAGTCAGACAGAGTGCTCATATTCATTTTACTGAAGAGTTTAGCCTTTTAGCATAGGCGGTTGCTGTTTGTAGAATTAGGCTCTCTCTCTCTCTCTCTATATATATATATATATATATATAAATATAGAGAGAGAGAGAGATGTGCTTCAGGAAGCAAGTATTCATCTAAATAATGAAATTCAACCAACAAGGTCTGCCTATCTAATTTTTTTCTATTGTATTTTTTCAAATTTTTTAAGTCATTGCATATCTGGATAAAAATTGCAGTCAAAATATTCAAATTTCCTTTTTTTTTTTTTAATTTTTACTCAAGTACTTTCAACCAGATACAAAAATCAAGCAATCACGAAAATGTAAATATCTGGGAAGTGTTTTGACAGAGTATAGACAATGTGACACCAAAATCCAAAGCACATTAGAATAGCGAAACATGCCTTCCAAAAGCTCAGCAAAGTATTAAGAAACAGGAAAATTTTGTTAGAAACAAAGCAAAGAGTTTTGAAGTGTTATGTAAGATCAGTCCTCCTACATGGCAGCAAATGCTGGCAACATCCACACAGAATATGGTGAGGATGCGACAGACCAAACATGTAAGGAACAACAATGTTTAAGAGAAAATCAAAGCAAAAAGGACACTTATACTTAATATCAGAAAAAGAGAGTTGAAATTTCAAGGGCACATAATAAGGAAAGAGGGCTTAGAAAATTTGATACTCACAAGACATATTGAAGGCAACAGAGTCAGAGGAAAACAGCAGATAAACTACCTAACAAGTTTGTGTAAATAGTTGTCAGAACAGGGTTTAGGAGTGATGGATCAAAGATAAAATTTATTAAGAGCTACAATGGACAGAAAATTGTGGAGAGCCATGATCACCCACATCCTGAATGGACATAGCACATAGAAAAATAGGGTTTTCAACCGTTTCTGTAGATACTTAAAATGCATATAAAATAAATATAATATATGTAAAATATCTATATACTTGTTTCTGGTGTTATCAAGCACTGTAAAACAATTCTCTGCATGATGTTACCTGTATGATACAGGTATATTTTAATTTGTAATGTACCATTCCATAAAATATCAATGTAGATAATATACTCTTGTCATCAATACTGATAATATTTAATTATTGACAATAGCTAGATAGATAGCTAGAAAAAGGCAGATTGGTGGCAAAAATAGCCAGAACGGGGCCAGAGATAGCCAGAACGGAGCCAGAGATAGCCAGAACGGAGCCAGAGATAGCCAGAACGGAGCCAGATTGACAAAGAGAAATAGAACATACAAAATAGAAAGGTAGAAAGAAATATACAATCACACTGAGAACTCGTGGGTGGCTGCTCATATCCGAGTATACTTGTCTACCTGGGCTACTATCCAATCCCTGTTCATGCACATTTGCGTTTGTTCAGCACCAACACAGTTCACCTGTGCTTTATACTCTTACTATGCTGAACAGACCTTAGTTACACTTTCTGGGAGAGAGCATATTATCTGGCATGATATGAACAAAGCTAGTATGCTCAAACCCTCAGTCACGATGACTTGAGACTTCATGCTAGCACAACCATCGATGGTTCCCATATAGTTCTGTCTACCTGATTTCACTCACAATGCTTGGGTCAACCCATGATATGGTTTTCAGGAACTTTCCATGCTTGGATAGCTTCCTCAGTCCAATAACATCACCTTCCTGATAAACTGACTATGATGAGATTTAAACTTGGGTCTCATGGTCAGAAAGGGAATGTTCTAACCACTTGGTCATGCACCCATTTTGAGAACTCTAGATAAGAGCAAACTACAAGAGAAAAATTGTACAAGTAAGAGAAATATGAACAGATTGAGAGAATTAAATTGATAAGTATAAACAGACTGGAAGAAATAGAAAAAGGCAAAGCGATTTACATAGAGACATATTTCACTTTTTCATTTGATTTTCTATGTTCTGTTTTCAATCAAACAAAAGCCTTTATGTGATCGTTACATGTTTGCTTGACAGAGAAATCCACAACTGACATCTTCAAGGATCTCGCAAGGGGGACACCTTCTCCAGAAATAACCAGGAGAGCAACATCAGCCAGCGTTTAAAAGCCTGTGCATTGATGGTGGCATGCTTAGAAAATGTAGGCAGTCTCTAACATCACTATTGTCTTTGTCAGAAGTGATGGCCAATCAAGTCTCAACTGACGGTATCTATCAAGTAGATCTGGAGGTCGAGGGGATAAAAAAGATGGCAAGTAAATCTCTTTGGAACAATTTTCTTTATTTGGGAGTGAGGAGACTGACAAGTTATACAAAAAAGTTCAACATTCTTGCTTGCGTATCTGTCTATATTTCTGAGATGAGGTATTATGTACACTATTTACATTATTCGGACTATTGTCTTCATCCTTGTTGCCATATTATCACAACATTTTGGCCGTTGTATGCTCCGACCTTCTTCAGGTGATTGGAATGTCAAACTGAACCCTTTATTTCGCTCGCTGGGGTAGACTGTTCTAGTTTCACCTGCCATGTCTAATGGATGTCAGTTATCAGTTATCTCCTGTTGATTCACCTCCAAGTTCTCCACTGTCTTAACCAGGTACTAAACTCACAGCTTTTTGGGTCCCCATCACTGGATCTAACTAATGCCTTTATCCACTGTGCCATGTGTCCTTAAGGACATCTGTGTATGAATTTCTGGGACTTATCACAGAAGAGAAAGAGGTCATGGTGGCAAGAAGACAGGAGGAGAAGAGAAAGACATCATGGATCCAAGAAGAGTGGAGGAGAAGATAAAGAGGTCAAGGTGGCAAGAAGACAGGAAGAGAAGTGAAAGAGGTCAAGGTGGCAAGAAGACAGGAAGAGAAGTGAAAGAGGTCAAGGTGGCAAGAAGACAGGAAGAGAAGAGAAAGAGGTCAAGGTGGCAAGAAGACAGGAAGAGAAGAGAATGATGTCATAGTGGCAAGAAAACAGGAGGAGAGAAAGAGGTCATGGCAGTAAGAAGGCAGGAGGAGAAGAGCAAGCTCCGGGGTTATGGTATCACAGGTCGATTGTTTGACCTAATTCAATCGTTCCTATCAAACCGGGATTTGAAGGTTGTTCTCAGTGGATTCTTCTCCAACTCCTATCCCACTACCGCTGGTGTTCCTCAAGGCTCCATCCTTGGCCCTACTCTGTTCCTCATATTTATAAATGACCTTCCAGACGCCATAGACTCCCAAGTCTGTATCTACGCTGACGACACTACTATTTACTCCTGCCTCAAGCACAAATCTACTGAGGCGGACAAAATTAACCTGGCAGCTCAAATTGAAAAGGACCTCCAATCTGTTGTGGATTGGGGAGAGAAATGGATGGTCAACTGTAATGCCTCTAAAACAAAACTGCTCTCCATTAACCACCACAAGGACCCATCGAGAGTTCCTCTCTGCGGCTGCTCGGTCTCTCGCTGTCCGCTGATCTGAGATGGAACAAATACATCGAGTCAATTGCATCATCCACCGCAAGAAAAGTTGGTTCCCTGTGCCGAGCCAGGAAATTCTTCTCCCCGGAATCAATCCTCAAAGTCTATAAGTCTACCATTCGACCTTGCATGGAGTATTGCTGCCATTTATGGTCTGGGGCCCCTGCGTGTTGCCTCAGGGTTCTTGATAAGATCCAGAGACGGATATGCAATGTGATTGGCCCTGATCTGTCATCTCGTCTGCAGTCGCTCTCTCACAGACGTGATGTTGCATTGCTCTGCCTTTTCTACAAGTACTTCCACGGTAATTGCTCTGAGGAGTTGCTTTCGCTTGTCCCTAAGCCTCGTGAATTTAAGCGTCCTATGAGGCTGGCATCCCGTTCCCACCCCTTCACCGTTGAAACTGTTAGATGTAGACGTCTTTTCTACTCCAATAGCTTCATGTCTCGCACATCTCGCCTATGGAACTCCCTTCCCTATTACTGTTTCCCTGACAAATACAATCTCCAACGGTTTAAGTGTAGCGTCAATCGTCATCTCCAATTGCCTTGATCTATCCACTTCCTGACATCTTTCATTCCTATCTGCTCTCGCTCTATATCTCCCGTAACCGCCCTGCCTCGATCGACCTTCCGTCCTTCTCTTTCTCCACATCCCTTCCTTTACCACTCCTATCTGCTCTTCCTCCAACCCTTCTGTAACCCCATGCGTGATAGTGGCCACCGGCCTTGCTAGGGGGGATACGCTTAAAAAAAAAAAAAAAAAAAAGAAAAAAAAGAAGAAAGAGGATATGGTGGCATTAAGACAGGAGGTGAAGAGAATGATGTCATGGTGGTAACAGGAGAAGAGAAAGTGGTCATAGTTGCAGCAAGATTAGAGAAAGAGGTCATGGTGGCAAGGAGGAGAAGAGAAAGAGGTCATGGTGGCAAGAAGACAGGAAGAGAAGAGAAAGAGGTCATAGTGGCAAGAAGACAGGAGGAGAGAAAGAGGTCATGGCAGTAAGAAGGCAGGAGGAGAAGAGAAAGAGGATATGGTGGCATTAAGACAGGAGGTGAAGAGAATGATGTCATGGTGGTAAGAGGAGAAGAGAAAGTGGTCATAGTTGCAGCAAGATTAGAGAAAGAGGTCATGGTGGCAAGAAGAGTGGAGGAGAAGATAAAGAGGTCATAGTGGCAAGAAGACAGGAAGAGAAGAGAATGATGTCATAGTGGCAAGAAGACAGGAGGAGAGAAAGAGGTCATGGCAGTAAGAAGGCAGGAGGAGAAGAGAAAGAGGATATGGTGGCATTAAGACAGGAGGTGAAGAGAATGATGTCATGGTGGTAACAGGAGAAGAGAAAGTGGTCATAGTTGCAGCAAGATTAGAGAAAGAGGTCATGGTGGCAAGAAGAGTGGAGGAGAAGATAAAGAGGTCATAGTGGCAAGAAGACAGAGAAGAGAAGAGAATGATGTCATAGTGGCAAGAAGACAGGAGGAGAGAAAGAGGTCATGGCAGTAAGAAGGCAGGAGGAGAAGAGAAAGAGGATATGGTGGCATTAAGACAGGAGGTGAAGAGAATGATGTCATGGTGGTAACAGGAGAAGAGAAAGTGGTCATAGTTGCAGCAAGATTAGAGAAAGAGGTCATGGTGGCAAGAAGAGTGGAGGAGAAGATAAAGAGGTCATAGTGGCAAGAAGACAGAGAAGAGAAGAGAATGATGTCATAGTGGCAAGAAGACAGGAGGAGAGAAAGAGGTCATGGCAGTAAGAAGGCAGGAGGAGAAGAGAAAGAGGATATGGTGGCATTAAGACAGGAGGTGAAGAGAATGATGTCATGGTGGTAACAGGAGAAGAGAAAGTGGTCATAGTTGCAGCAAGATTAGAGAAAGAGGTCATGGTGGCAAGAAGAGTGGAGGAGAAGATAAAGAGGTCATAGTGGCAAGAAGACAGGAAGAGAAGAGAATGATGTCATAGTGGCAAGAAGACAGGAGGAGAGAAAGAGGTCATGGCAGTAAGAAGGCAGGAGGAGAAGAGAAAGAGGATATGGTGGCATTAAGACAGGAGGTGAAGAGAATGATGTCATGGTGGTAACAGGAGAAGAGAAAGTGGTCATAGTTGCAGCAAGATTAGAGAAAGAGGTCATGGTGGCAAGGAGGAGAAGAGAAAGAGGTCATGGTGGCAAGAAGACAGGAAGAGAAGAGAAAGAGGTCAAGGTGGCAAGAAGACAGGAAGAGAAGAGAAAGAGGTCAAGGTGGCAAGAAGACAGGAAGAGAAGAGAAAGAGGTCAAGGTGGCAAGAAGACAGGAAGAGGATAGAAAGAGGTCAAGGTGGCAAGAAGACAGGAAGAGAAGAGAAAGAGGTCAAGGTGGCAAGAAGACAGGAGGAGAAAAGAAAGACGTAACGGATCCAGGAAGAGAGGAAAAGAGAATGAGGTCATGGTGGTATGAAGACAGGAGAAGAAGAGAAAGAGGTCATGGTGGCAAGAAGTGAGGAAGAGAAGAGGAGGAGGTCATGGTGACAAAAGACAGGAGGAGAAAAGGAAGACAACAGGCAAGAAGGCGACATGAAGTGATGAGGCTGTGGCTGTAGGAAGACTAGAGGAGAAGAGGAAGAGCCTGACTAACAAAAAGACAGGATGAGAAGTGGAAGACCCCCTGGTGAGAAGAAGAAAGGCAAGAAGACAGGAGGTGAAGAGGTAGTGGCTGTGGAGAGAAGAAAACAGGAGGAGAAATGCTGTAGTGGCAGGGAAGACAGAGGTAGAAGTGGAAGAGGCCATGGTGGTAAGAAAAGTGAAGAAGAGGAAGAGACTCTGGCAATAAGAAGACAGCGGTGATGAAGAAGAGCTATGGCAGAAAGAAAGGAAGAGAAGATGAAGAGGCTGTAGTAGCAAGAAAACAGAGTTAGAAGTGGAAGAGGCTGTTGCTGTGAGAAGACAGGAGGAGAAGAGGAAGATGCCTAGGCAGCGATAAGAGAGAGGCCATGGCAGCAAGAAAACCAGTGGTTAAGAGGAA
Organism: Acanthosepion esculentum; assembly: GCA_964036315.1. Classification (NCBI taxonomy): domain Eukaryota; kingdom Metazoa; phylum Mollusca; class Cephalopoda; order Sepiida; family Sepiidae; genus Acanthosepion; species Acanthosepion esculentum. The sequence continues at coordinate 31,345,562 of OZ038493.1, read as the reverse complement.
GAGGCCATGACGGCAAGAAAACAGGAGGAGAAGTCATTGCTGCAAGAAGAAAGGTGGAAAAGAGGAAGAGACCGTGGCTGCAGGAAGACAGGAGAAGAAGTGGAGTAGGAAGCATGAAGAAGAAGAGTAGGAGAGAAGGGAAACAGGAGGGAAGAGGGGGAGGAATGGAGAATAACAGGAAAAAGAGGAAGAAAGGAGGAGATGAAGAATAATAGAGAAGAAGAAAGTAGAATAGAAAAGAAGAAGAATAGAAAAAGAATACAGAAGAAGAAGAAATAGAATAGAAAAAGATGAATAGAGAAGAAGAATGAACAGAAAATAAGAAGAATAGAGAAAAAGGAGAAAGAATAGAAAATAATAATAATAATAATAATAACAGATTAGAGAAAAGAAGAAGAAAGAGGAGAAAAGGAAGAATAGTGAAGGAGAAAAAAAGAAAAGAATAGTGAAGGAGAAAAAATAGAAAAGAAGGAGAAAAATAGAAAAGAAGGAGAAAAATAGAAAAGAAGGAGAAAAATAGAAAAGAAGGAGAAAAATAGAAAAGAAGAAGAAAGAAGAAAAATAGAAAAGAAGAAGAAAAATAGAAAAGAAGAAGAAAAATAGAAAAGAAGAAAAATAGAAAAGAAGAAGAAAAATAGAAAAGAAGAAGAAAGAAGAAAAATAGAAAAGAAGAAAAATAGAAAAGAAGAAAAATAGAAAAGAAGAAAAATAGAAAAGAAGAAGAAAGAAGAAAAATAGAAAAGAAGAAGAAAGAAGAGAAATAGAAAAGAAGAAGAAAGAAGAAAAATAGAAAAGAAGAAAAATAGAAAAGAAGAAAAATAGAAAAGAAGAAGAAAGAAGAAAAATAGAAAAGAAGAAGAAAGAAGAAAAATAGAAAAGAAGAAGAAAGAAGAGAAATAGAAAAGAAGAAGAAAGAAGAAAAATAGAAAAGAAGAAAAATAGAAAAGAAGAAAAATAGAAAAGAAGAAAAATAGAAAAGAAGAAGAAAGAAGAAAAATAGAAAAGAAGAAGAAAGAAGAAAAATAGAAAAGAAGAAAAATAGAAAAGAAGAAGAAAGAAGAAAAATAGAAAAGAAGAAGAAAGAAGAGAAATAGAAAAGAAGAAAGAAGAAAAAGTAAAGAAGAAAAAGAAGAAATGGATCAAAGTATAATGTCTTTGTGCTGACTGTGGTTCCCAGATCTTTTGCCTGAGTCAGTGTAGTACCTGTGCACTCTGACTAGGAGTAGAGCTCTCTTTCTCCTTGCCTGGGATCAGTATTGCATCTGCACTATCTGCTTGCTTACCTCCATGTCAAGTCTTCAAATCAGGATAGAATTCACTCATTAATTTTATTTATCTGCTTGCTTGCTTCTAACACAACAGAAGCTATGGACAGGCAGACAGAAAAAGAAACAAAAATTCACATTGTTCATTATAAAATAAAATATACTGAAGCTATATTTGACCCCACAAAAAGACTTGACACTTAATTCATCAACTTTGAAATTTTAAGAGTCATTAATCAATAATTTTTAGTAATATACAAGCTACTGACATGACCACTTGTGGAATCTCAGAATTAGTTTCCGACTTTTTTTTCTTTTAATTCTTTGGAATCGGTAATATTGATCGAGGATATGTATTTTCTTCTTTATATTTTTAAAACCTACTGTAAAAGGAAAGTGAACAAAACCCCTGCATAAAGATCATCATTTTTCTTTTCTTGAACGATTAATAATTTTTTAATTTCCTTTTCAAAAATATTAGTAAACGGTTGCGATTAATTTGCTTTCTGCCTTAAAATAAACATGGAGGAGGAGGGGGTGAAGGGGTGGCGGTTTAAAAACTTATTAATCATGTTCTTTTTATTCTTTTGAATCAAGAAAATCATAATAAATTCTTTCCCGACTTTCCCAAAGTAGAAAGACTTTCTTATATTTAATCTCATCTCAGGAGGTCAAATAATCAATCATCACCTAAATTCTGACATTTCCATAGAAATTTACTTGCTTACATTTATAAATATGAAGAGAAATAAATAAATATATCAGGTGTAGGAATGTGTCTGTGTGTGCATTTTTATTTGCAATTTATGTGTGTACAAGTGATTGCTGAAAGATTATCAGCCTGACCAAGAAGACACACCAAAATAAATTGGAATATTTAGTGAGTTTATTAGAATTTTAAAAATGAGTTGGGCCCAGAACTGTATAGAACCCCTTCGTTACATATATATATATATATATGAATGAGGGGGTTCTATAAAGTTCTACATATATATATATATATATATATATATATATATATATATAGATATATATATATATATGTGTGTGTGTGTGTGTGTGTGTGTGTGTGTATATATACCTTTTATATATGTTTTGTCTGATGATTGCAAATGCATGAAACCTAGGGTCCCAAACAATAAAACTGAAAATATATATATATATATATATATATATATATATATATATATATATATAAAATGACAAATTTATTCATACCCCCATCAATTTTAAATATTTTTATCCATTTCTCTGAATTTCATGCCAGTGTGATGCCAGATTTTTATATGTTATGAAATATGTTTTTATATGTTAATGAGCACACAAAAAAGAAATAAAAAACTTAATTTTCAGAACAACTGGTTAAATACAATAAATTTGACATGCGAATTATGCAAAATAGGAAAAGACAAAATTATTCATACAGTATGAAAAATAGAAAAAATTGAACAATTTTCACAATATTAATTGTCAATAGCATGGCCTCTCATCTTTATAACTTGCTACAATCATTTTCTAATGTTTTTGATGAGATTTGAACAAGCCATTTCAGGGGTTTTCTTTCATTTTACATATTCTAATTCGTGAAGGTTTTTTGGTAACCGACAATTTATTCAGACTTTCAATTCTTGCCATAGATTTTCAATAGGATTCAAGTCAGGACTCATTGAAGGTCATGGCAGAACTGCCATGCAGTCACTGATTTAGACATATGTTTGGGATCATTATCTTGCTGGAAAGTAAATCGCTGACCTCAATGAAGATTTTGCACTGATAGTTGTAGATTTTCATCCCGAATTTTGATATAGTCTGCAGATTTCATTATTCCTCTTATTGCAATTAATTGTCCACTCCACTTTGTTCCCTTGAGCTAAATCAACCCCCAAAACATCATCAAGCCACCTAACATGTTTTAATCTTGCCACTGAATTCTTTGGAAGGAAAACCTCACCTTTCTTGCGCCAAATTTTCTGTATATCATTATGCCCAAAAAGCACAACTTTTGTTTCATCACTCCATAGTACTGGTTCCCAAAAGCAATTTTCTTTGTCCAAGAACGTTTTGGCAAAATTAAACTGAGCAACATTTTGTGAAGAGAAGTTTGTTGTGGTTGGTTCCTATACAATCCATTTTTTTATTTGTGTTGTGTGAGTATTTACGCTGATACCCATCATATCCAAATTTTTGGCAATGTCTTTCAAAACAACACTTGGGTTTATATTCACTTCCCAACACAATTTTTATGCTGTTCTTGGCAACAATTTGGGTTTTCTCTGTTGTACCAAACTTAAAACTTCTTTATAATGGACTGTACTGTAGATCTAGGGACAGCTAACCAGTTTGAAATAGTACTGTAACTATTTTTCCAACTTGTGAAAGTTAGTGATTCACTGTCTCAAGTCAACACAAAGCTTTGTCTTCCCAATCATGTTGTTAATGTAAGAATAACAATGGTGACACTCTCTGTATCACATGATGTTCTTTGCTGGAATTTATCACAAATATTATACTGTATAAATTGTCTAGAAGTTTTCACCAATAAAATAATTATGCAAATTACTTATATTTACATGAACCTATCAATCTAAAATGATATTTTCTACAGTATGAATAATTTCTTCATTTCCGATTTTGCATAA
>OZ038493.1:31296658-31336658 GCA_964036315.1 Acanthosepion esculentum | reverse complement strand
TATTTAAAGCCAGAAAGTGTTTTTAGAGTGTTTGAATTTCTTTTTTGTTTTGGATATAATAATGGTTTAGTTATACAAGTCATATTAATTAACCCATATCTTGGAAGAGAAAAGTTAGGTTCATACCTTTCCCAAGGGTATTTGTAAGTAAGTAAATAGAATGAACCCAATGGGAATTGGAAGTCAGCTCTCTGGTTAACAATTCCAAGGAGTTATCTATTACACTACTCACACATCCAAGCTTACAGCACCTGGTATTCTGAAGTGGTCACCCATTTTAAGTACTGGCTTGGCTTGCCATTGCTTAACTTACATGATTGTACAGGAACCGGTGTTTCAATGTGATGCAGGTGTAAGACATCACACCTCTGTAAGAAAACATGTTCTTCTCTAAGAATCCTTGTTCATTTTGAATTAAATTGACTTGTATAAATAACTTTGTCTGCTAGATCTTTGTCAGCAGTGGAAAGCTAGCAATGCTCGTTTACTTCTTAGGAAGATAGGTGAACTTGCTATTGATTTTGAAAGCTTGAATATCAATTCACATTGCACACTTACTGATTTGAACGCAGTAGGTATCAATTTGCATCAGAATCAATTGATAGGGAAAAGACAAAGACTTCAATTTTTGTTCTTCAATTTCAAAATCCCCCAGGCCTTCCACGGTTTCATTTCAAAGTTGTCAGAGATTTCTATTGAAAGGGGCCACTTTACTTATCCAGTGGCTATTTTCAACATGGGCAATCTCTTGAAATTGTTACAAATAATGACTTATCAAGAGATATATTCGTTCTAAACTGAATGGCCCAGCATTAAGAACCTGGTCATTTAGACACTTGTGTTGCACATCAAAGACTTTAGGTCAGTGCACTGGTCAGTTTTGTATACTGTTCAAGAGTTGACTAATCTTTGGCTATACACATCAAACACTTACAGGCTCAAGGCCAAATTGGCTCAGAGCCAAAAAAATAGGCAGTAGTTATCTCCCTTTAATGACTCCAAGCCTGCTGATGCCCTGACAAGACTAATTTTGGCGAAGGAATGAACTGATAGGCTAGCATTGTTAGTGTTTGACTTAATGATTAGTCTTCATTGTTGATATCAAAAGTAAGCACGGGTTCAGGATTATCGAAAACCTGTATCTATTTGAAATGAATATAAAGCAATATGTATTAAGACCCTGAATGTTACATTTAAACAAAGAAATTTTACTGCTTGTTAATAAAAATTAAATTGATTTTTTAGCAAGGTGGCTCATTTCTCTTGTTCACAATTAAGTTTAGCATGCTAACAACTGCACTACATTTTCTTTAGTTTTATATTTAAATTAAATGATATAATCATGCAACTGTTGTATGTTATTTATATCTGTCTATATTTCTGAGATGCGATGAGATACTGTAACTATTTACACTATTTACAGTGTTCGGACTGTTGTCCCCAGCTTAATTACCATACTCACAATGTTTCAGCCATTGTATGCTCCAGCCTTCTTCAGGTAATATTATTTGGAATTTTGAGCCAAACCCATTATTTAGTCCATGGTGGTAGATTGTTTTAATTCCAAAAGTCATGACACATGGAATTAGAACAATCTGCCACCGTGGACTAAATAAAGTGTTTGGTTTGAAATTCCAACTAATGTCACCTGAAGAAGGCTGGAGTGTATAAAAGCCGAAACATTGTGAATATGGCAAAAAAGATGATGACAACAGTCTAAACAATGTAAGCAGTGTAAATAGTTACAATACCTCTCATCCCAGAAATATAGACAGATGTTGAGAAGACTTGTTGTCACTTTGTCAGAACTGAAACTTAATTCAAGCCAAGTACTTATGAGAAAAAGATTTACAAATCTCAGCTTAATCCTGCACAAAGCACCAGTGTCCTTGGATAAAAACCCAGTGGATAAATGTGTTGGTTGAGTGATCCCAAAAGTGATTTGACCCAACGAGTTGTGAGTTCAATACCTGGCCACAGCAGAGGGAACAAAAACTTGTTCAGTTGAGTTAACAAGGGAAATTAACTGAAACTGAGATATCTAAAGGCATGGCATGTGGAACTAGAACAATCTACCCTCATGGATCGGTTCAAAATTCCATCTAATGTCACCTGAAGAAAGCCGGAGTGCATAACAGCTGAAACATTGTGAATATGGCAATAAAGATGATGACAACAGTCTAAACAATGTAGATAGTCATTTATATACTTTAGCAAAAATGGTGGCATAAAGAAAAGCCCATATGAACTTACAGTGATGAACTTCATATTAACCTTTTCTTTCCCTTCTTATTTAGCAAAAAGGTAATTTTTGAACAACAGAGACTTTTGCGTTAATCTCTTCTCATTACAGTTACAGAGTAAATAGTAGGGTAACTCTTGAGCCTCAGTTGGCAGTCAGTATAGGAGAAGGAACACTAAATTTAAAATTGTGGAGATGCAACAATAAACCATACAACTATCTCTCCCCAAAATGCATGACATTTCACAAATAATAAAGAAAAGGAATCTGTGGAAAGCCATGATTACCTACTTCTTGAAGGGACATGACATTTTTTTTAAAAATAAGGGACTAGTAAGAAATTTATTACTAGAAGAAAGAAATTAGTAACTGATGACACTTCATCTCATAATAGTAAAATTCACGAGATGTTATAATTTTGCTTATTCCTTCATTAGAATGACAATTATGTCCTGCCAATACCTCATAAATAAAGGACTATTTTGTTTTGATTATGAAGAATGAAAGAAAAGACCAATCAGAGATTCTGTTTGGTTTCTGTGAGAAAAATAAAAGGAAGAGAGAGAAGATAGGAGTCAATAATGCTCTCATGTGGATAATGTGTATAATACTATGATGTATAATGTTTATAATGCTATATTGTGTATAATGTTTAATATGCTATATTGTGTATAATGTTAAATATGCTATATTGTGTATAATGTTAAATATGCTATATTGTGTATAATACTCTCATGTGTATAATGTGTATAATGCTCTCATGTGCATAATGTCTTCAGTGAAATGGAAAACATATTCAATTCTGAATCTTTTCATTTGTTCTCTCTTTAAGTAATTATTAATGCAATATGTGACTAAATCTGTTAAACTCAAATATTTAACAATACAACAGGGGAAATTTCATGGGTATTCTATTGTTGTAGAGCTTGCAGTGAGCTTTTTTATTCATTAAATATTATGATACATTAAAAAATTAAAATAGAAAAGCCATGAAACTTTCATGAGTACTGCTAGTTACTACTAATATGACTAATGTAAATAAAGCAAATAAAATTAAGATGAAAGAAAAACTTATTTGCACTATTTACATGTAGACTATTGTCCTCATCTTTTTAGTTGTCATCACAATGTTTTGCTGCAATATGATTAGTGTATAGAAGATAATATTGCTACTAACATGACTAGTATATTCAAGATAATATTGCTACTAACATGACTAGTGTATGTAAACAAACAGTAAAGCTTGGTTCATGATCAGAATACTGACTTGTTATGTAATATTAGTCCACATTTAAATATCTAGGACAGAGGACAGAAAATGCAACACCAAACTTTGAAGGTGCATTGAGATAGCAGAAAATGCCTTCCAAAAACTAAGCAATGTATTAAAAACAGGAAAATTATATTAGAAACAAAGAAAAGTGTACTGTACTGTCAGGTAATATCACTTCTACTATATGGCAGTGAATGTCATTCTTCTCAGATGAAGAAAAAGTTGAGGCAACAGAAATATAGTTCTACAGAAGGATGCTGAGAATACCATGGACTGAACATGTGAGTAATAACAAACTTTAAGAGAAAATGGAATAAAAAAGACACTTATACTTAACTTCAGAAAAAGTTGAAATTTCTAAGATAAATAATGAGGAAAGAGAGCTTGGAAAATTTGATACTCACAGGACAGATTGAAGGCAAGAAGGACACAAGAAAATAATGCATAACCTACCTAGCGAGCTTGAGTAAATGGATGGCAAAATAGGTTTTTAAGAGAGATAAAAAAAAGACAAAGTCTATTAAGAGCTATAAAGGACATGAAAATTGTGGAGAGCCATAATCTGCCACATCCTGAAGTGACACAAAACATAGAAAAGGCAAAGTTGGTTTGTGTTCAATTTTCCTTCTCTTTGCTCAACAGAGAAAGTAGTCATTTTCAGATGGCAATCTAGTGATTGGAAATGAAAAAGCAATTTATTACACAATTCAAAAACGCAAAATCGCCTGAGACAGATCAAAGAGAGCCTTAAATAACTCATGGCAATGTCCTTGGCAGTAGGGGGAGCAGAGTTAATCTCTACATTTAGTGGGATTTAAAAGTAATCCATTGTAAGTAATTGGAATCTGAAGAAATGATTTCTCTGCATTGTTTGAATATGTATATATATATATACAAAGAGAAAAAAGAGATTGAGTTATAATTTCATGACAATGCTCACCTTCATGTAGCAATTACAATGAAGAAAATACTCATGGAGTTTAGATGGGAAGTTCTTCCTCATGTAGCACATGAGACATAACAACTTAAGGTTTTCACTTGTTTCATTTCATGTAGCATCGTCATGTAGTATTCTAATTTTCAGCAAAAATTCTCAAGTAAAGCAAAGTTCTGTATAAACTTACAGAAAGAAAAACTGGCTCATGTTAAACTTTTCTTGTTCAGAAAAAGAAAGGCATTTTTAGACAGCATAGTGACATTTGCACTAATGCTCTTGGGAAAGGCAAGAATCCTTCAAGCGTTTTGAAAATTTTTGCATCAGTGATACAATAAAATTCTTTGCAACACATTACATAAGTTCATTAGTTAAGCCAAATGTATAATTGAAAATATACATTAAAAGAAATAAATTAATAATCAAGTAAATAATTAAAAGGACCTGGTAAGTAATTACATGAAAAATGCACAACATACCGGTTTGGAAAGTTCAGATTAGAGCTTCCAACAAATTAAACATCTGAAAGATTCCTTGAAAAATTAATTAAATCAGGATTAGAATTTTTATTTTATGATGAAATACTCCATTTAATTGAAAAGTGACAAAAGGTGAGAAACAGCCAATGAAAATATTTTAATGACTGAATACTATGACGATTTTGTCAAAACCTGCTGGAGACATATTTTCCAATATAATTAATGACTACTGTGTGGTTGCTTAAAAAAGAAATAAAATATTTTTTTAGTTTGGTAATTTAAATTACGCAGACAAAACAGACAAACACTGGCTTCTTGCTTTCCAGTCAATTTTGATATTCAAAAGTTTAAATGCAATTTCATTTGCTATCTTTGGTTTTCTTAATGCCTGTTCTTGTATTGTCCTTCCTCTTTAATGTTTTTTTCTCATACTTTCCCACATATAGTAACCCATCATATCTTAGTGGCTTTATTGCTTTGCTTGGAGTGAAATGATTTAAAAAAGAAAGTCAGATTTTATTATGCAAATTAATTTTTTCACAACAAAATTGGTATTGACTGTATTGGTAAAATTTTGAGAATATATTTATATGGGCAATATTTATATACATAGTTTTTAATCAAATTTTTAAGTCAATACCAATTTTGTTGTGAAAAATTAGTTTATATTAAGAGGACCCTCTTACCTTCAAACTGTCCTATGAGCATCAAATTTTCCAAGCCCTCTTTCCCCATTATGTCCCCTACAAATTTCAACCCACTTTTTGATCCTAATTATAAGTGTAATTTTTGTTTCCATTTTCTCTAATATTTCATCATTGCTCACATGTTTGGTCCATGGTATTCTCAGCATCCTACTGTAGAACCACAGAATTCAGTACTCTTTTCTTTGTTTCTACTGAAATTTTCCTGTTTCTTAATACTTTGCCTAGTTATTGGAAGGAATCTTTTGCAATCCCAATATGCCTTCAGATTTTAGTGTCACACATTCCATCCTCAGTTAAAACACTTTCCAGATACTTAAATTTTTGTACTTGTTTGATTTTGCTATCTCCAATTTGTAATTTGTATGTTGGGCATAACACGTTACCCCACAAAAGCATAAAATTATCTCACATGTACGCCACATGGCTAAACTACTATTTAGAACTCAACACACAGAAATTCACCATCCAAAATCAACATCCTTGTTAATAGCTATAGAACTAGGCGAAAGTTCTCGGAACCATTATAACTATGGACAATTTCTATATTCTTTAACCCCAGAAAAACAGAAAAATGTTTGAATGCTGAAAAAACTCAGTAAAAGATTAATTAAATATTCCTTGTTGATGTTTTGTTACTGAAAGATGCTTGAAACAAAACTTGCTTCCTAAATACATACATATATATATATATATATATATATATATATATATATATATATATATATATGCAGCATATCTTCTAGACATATTATGTCTATTTATTTTTATTTTAATCCTCTCACATTCCCAGATTGGTTTCTTAGTGCTGTTAGAAAACTGAGTAAGAAAGATGCTGTAGTTTTGGTTATTTCTTTTATTTTCCAAAATACTTTCAATTTCATCCAAGATCATCTTCAGAGGTGAATTGCTAATGTAACTGATAGTTGTGTCTAGATTATTCAACCAAACATGCTTGAATATATATATATATATATATATATATATATATATATATATATATATATATATATATATTCTTGTAATATGATGAGCAGTTTTTTTATATATATATTGTTTTGTCTTGTATAATGTTGTCCCGAGTTAATTTTGTCTCATTTTTTTTACCCTTTGGTCAATTATTCTAAACTATGCCTGCTTATTTTACAATGGCAATTCATAGATAGAGGAAAATATCACCTACACCTGAAATGGCATAGCATTAAAAAAACAAAAAACATGGAATGAGAATTAAGGAGTTGATTAAAAAATATATGATCATCCCTGCCTGATTTCCTTGTTTCCAAGCATAGCCGAGGATATATGGAGATACAGTTGTGCCTATCATCTACTTTGGGAATTAAATCAAGATAGACTGGAAGCCTTTTTTAGTCATTGATCTGAGACATTTAAACATCTACACAATTTCGGCATCTGAAGCGAGACATGACGGAGAGAAATACAGGATTTGCAGAAACCAAAATCAAAATGTGTGTTTCTTGCATTTTTACTCTAAGTATAAAAAATAATAGTTTCATAGTTTGTATGGATAGGGGGGGGGGTCATTAAGGTGATAAAAAAGAAAAAACTTTGAAGAAGATAAAAACAAAGAGAAAATTAGTTCAAGCTTTCAGTTTAGATCATCTTTCACTTGACCACCTCTCTCAGCCATCGCCCATAACCAATTTGGTCAGCCCCAAGCCAAAGCTTCTGGAGACAATACATATTGTATTTATCATGTTTGATGGGAAGGTATATACATACTGGTGAAGTTTTGCAAGGTGGGTAGGGTTCAGCATGTGCAAGAGGTGGGAGGGATATTTTTGAATGAGCAGAGATAAATCTTTCATTCCAAACTGACAAAATTATCACCTCAAGTAAAGACTTATTCCTCAGGCAATCAATCATTATAAAGATGTAAGCTTGTGAATGTCAGCCAAAGATAGCCAATAGACATGTTTCAATTTAAAGATATGTCTTTAGAAATCTGCTGTCCATCTTTGGCACCAGCAATTACCATATAGTGTAGTGTAAAATGCAACAGTGTGTATAAGATAATTCACAAAATTTCCATTTAGAATATATATATATATATATATATATATATATGAGAGAGAGAGTTTGGACCATTTGTTTTGTACAAGTCAAATGCAAATCTGACACAAATAAAAGACTTACTGACCAAGCAATAAATGATTATTAAATGCATTGCACAAATATATGCATACAATTAATTAAACATGGTGAATAACCCTATCACTCTCTCTCTCTCTCTCATATATATATATATATATATATATATATATATATATATGTATAAAATCATTATTATTATCTTCATGGATTGAATTTTTGTTTTAAGGGAATTATCATTATATAGTTTGCTATACCCAACATGTTAGTCATGTCTTCATACTCAGTAATCTCTTCTGGAAATTTCAAGCAATTTCTGTCTAAATTTCTGGAATAAAGAGTTATTATTTACATCTGAACTATTGTCTTCAGGGAATTGCAAACAATTCCTCATTCTGCTGACTGTCTAGGGTTATCACATCTAGTTATTATTTAGTACTGCTCAGTCACTTTTGCCTCATTTCTATTGAGTCCAACGCTGCACTGCCCCGCCGAGTGATTGAACTCACAATAGCTATGTCACCAAATTCCTAAACCTACACTTTAACATGTTCGTTCTCAAGCCCGTTTCCCTTGTTGCCCTAGGGTCCCAACATTATATCTTAATTAATTTTGGTACAAGTGACTTTATGTTTTAACATTGTTTCTGTTGTGGCCTGTTTAGGGGCCAGAAAAAAAAGACGCGGAAGACGAAGGTAGGTTGAACAAGTGCATTGAAATAACAGATATATACAAAGCAAGAGTGTTACTAATAAGCAGATAGAAGTGTACTTACGAACAGTAGGTTAACACAGTGTCTCAGCACCTCACCAAAAAAATAACCTCTGAACTGCCAGAGAAACCCATATTTTTTAAACAATATTTTAATCCACTATGTCAACGGTCTGCTGGAAAAAACGACATTGAAATTCTGGGAACTTAAACCTAATGTCTAGTAGTAGGACTATATAAGTGGCCTTTCTTCCTTTCTTAATCAGAGGCTTTCAAAACAATATTTACTCCATATTAGGCCTATTGAAGAGGATGTCTGTGCCTAATCTGTGCTGATTTCATTCAGTAGTCTTACCTTTCAACATTGTTCTTTGTCTATCTTGACTTAATTCTCAAAAGAATGGTGACCATGTCTTTACCTCCATATATACTAGCCTATGCCCAGAGACAGTGAAATAAGGCATTGGTGATCATATATTTTAGTTTTTTTTATCAACTCCCTAATTATAATTATATATTTTTGTATATTACAGTGTTTCAGTATGTAGGCGTGATTCTTACTCATCTGTGAATTGCCATTGTAGAATAAACAGGCATGGTTAAGCATAATTGACAAGCAGTTAAAAAATACAAGACTAAAAAATTAGGATGGCATAATAAAAGGCAAAACTATATATATATATATATATATATATATATATATATATATATATTATTTGTCAGCTGTCAATATACCACACAACACCCTTGAGCACTTAGCCTTGGAGTGGGTACAATGGAGATCAACGTGTTTTGGTGGACTCAGCAGTTTTCAGTCTGCTTGTCTGAATTGTCTTCAAGAAGTGAGAGCAAGATCTAAAACGTCAGCCAATCTAACAGTGATCTAATCTCACAATCCTCAATCTTGCTCCATATGTGGCCTCCTTTGTAAATCACTAGTAGGTCTTAAGTGCATGACACCAATTTTTTCAGAAATATCTCAAGTCTCAGCTGTATATAAACTACACTTTGTGATGAATGCATAAAAATGGCTTCAAGCAAATGAAACTTGCAGGTCTTTCTTTGAAACTCTTGGATGCCAATGAATCACAAATACCAAAACAACAAACTACATCACTTGAGGAATTTCAAAAGCAGCAACAACTAAAATCAATATCACATATAAGTCAAACAGAAAATGATATTATCATGATGTTGATGTTCAACATTACTTGAAACAAAATATCAAGAAGGACTCCACAGCAGTACTGGAAAGAGCTATAATAGTTTGTGGATTGAGAAAGCTATCTCAGATCAATGGTTAAAAATGGCTTTGAGTGAGTAAAGTCTCTGAGCCTTGCCAAAGACCACACTTCTTCAAACATTGCAGATTTGTGCTATAGAATCATGAACAAACAACTGTACCAGATAACAGAAACCATATCACTTGAGGACTACCAACAGCAGCAACAAATGAAATGGATAGCACATATAAATCAAAGAGAAAATAATGACATAATCAAGATGTTCACATTTGTTCAAGTATAAGCTTAGGAAGGAAACAATATTGGAAGGAGCAATAACAGCTACTGGACTTTTAGAAATTTCAACTGGAAGTAGTACAAGCTGTTTGATCCATGAATGCCAAACGTTTACTTATAAGGAAACAGCTAATATTACTATTACCATTGCTGTTGAGATATATTGTAGAATAAGTCTCTTCTTCCTTACTTACGATTTTGTCAAGTGTTTGGTAAAAATAAAACCAAGACTCAGTTGTTTGTTCATTTTAGTGTCGTAAAACAACTATGGGTATAGAACAAAAGTTTTTAACATTTTTTTAATAGGGGGTATTTTAATATGTGATTTTGTTTCACACATGACTGAAATCTATGACCTGTGTATAAATTTTAACACATCTTTCTATAGGATTCATGAATTTTAAAAGTCTTCACATTAAAAGTAAAAATAGAGTAAGATGAGATGAATTTTTGTTTGTTATGCTCTTTTATTTCTGCAAAAGAATATGCTGCAAAAACAGAAAAGAAGCTGTGTACCATTTATGGAGATGGTGCCATAGCTGAGGGTAGAGTTTGTAAATGGTTCAGAAGTATAAATTTTTATCTGGAAGACTGACAATATTTCAACTGCAGTCATTGATGAGAAGCAAATTAAAATGCTGTTAAAATATATTCCAGGTTACACACTGAACCCCTTCACTGTTGAAACTGTTAGATGTAGACATCTCTTCTACTCCAATAGCTTCATGTCTCGCACCTCTTGCCTGTGGAACTCCCTTCTTTATTCCTGTTTCCCTGACAAATATAATCTCCAACTATTTAAGCGTAACGTCAATCAACATCTCCAGTTGCTTTGATCTATCCATTTCCCTTCTCCACATCCTTTCCCCTTTCATTCCTATCAGCTCTCGCTCCAAATCTTCTGTAACCCCCTTGCCTTGATCGATCCACTATCCTTCTCCACATCCTTTCCTCTAACACTCCTATCTGCTCTCACTCCAAATCTTCTGTAACCCCTTGCGTGCTAGTGGCTTCCAGCCTTGCTTGGGGTGAAAAGCTTAAAAAAAAAAAAAATCTTGTCATTTGAGTGTTGTAAGGCATGAATGACTGATAATATTCAGGTGCCTAATGATTTAATGGAAAAAAAAAATGAACTGTATTTTGATCAGTTATTCTCTACTTAAATAGAGGTTATGGCCATATCACATTGGAACATCAGTAGGATCACAGAAGGTAAGAAACATTGAGCCTGGTCAAGATCTAGAGAGGTGATCATGTGGGAATACAATGTACTGTAACATTACATGTGTGGTTGATTGGTTGGTTGATTTTGTTTAGCAGCATATCAACACCTCTATGGGTTATTTCATGCCAAAATGTAAATATTTTGTATGCAATTTTATGCTTTCAGAATGAAAGTATTTTCAGATATATAGTTTGTAAATCATAAGATGTAATTTTACTATAAAAATGTATTTTTATATTTTTTTAGTGTTGCATCAATTATCATTTTGTTATAAAATTGTATTCTTCCTCATTTTAAAATAAAAAATGTACTGTTTGTTGTATTCAAATGGAAATCTCCATCATATAAATAGCAGTGGATACAGCTGGAGGCTAAACTAATGTTGACCTTGAAGACTAAACTACTAGAGAAATAGTTGCGAATACTTCTAACTAGTTATAGTTGATGACTGTTGAATATTGTTTGGAGGTTCTGTATTTGCCCATAGCTGGCATTCTAACAGGAGCTGTGACCTCAGGTATGGGTGAACCTGGAAACAACAGTAGTTAAGAGGTGATTCCACACTTCTCAAAACTTCCAATTTCCTAATCAGAGGCCTTGCTTCTGGATGTAGTTTATTGTTATACCCAGGACAAGTGTGGGTGATGTAATGGATAATTTTTCGGAATTATTAATTGAAGAGCTGAGATCCAATTTCACTTAGGTTTGTTATATTCTCTTACTTGCAAATAACCTTGGAAAAGGGTATGAACTCTTGGCCTCTTCCAGCAACCATCATTGCACTGGTGCCAATATCCCACCACCCTTCCCTCTTTGGTGCAATGAGGGAGACGCTGCCACAGCATTGAAATCCCCAGGACATTAGCAAGACTTGTATCAGTAAATCCTTATTATTTTTTTAAAATTCTTACTATCTAAAAATATTTTCTGGCTTTAAATAACCTGCAAAATTGTTTTAAGAGGAAGATTTTATAAATTTCGTTGCTTGGTTAATGAATGTCAAATACTTTCTTATAAAGCTAATATTACAATTACAGAAGAGGGGAACAAATACTACACAGTATTTACACGTCCCCCACCCTACAGTGATGGGCTACAGCACAGGACAAGTTGAAAGTGTAGAGCCTAAAAAAATGCACATGGATCAAGTCCAAAAATTGGCCTCTTCCAGCAACCATCATTGCACTGGTGCCAATATCCCACCACCCTTCCCTCTTTGGTGCAATGAGGGAGATGCTGCCACAGCATTGGAACCCCCAGGATATGGCATCCCTTGTTTGTTATGTTCTGTCCAAAGGTAATTGAGAGGTAAAATTTATTTTATCTGTCTGAAGGTAGATACTACACTTTGATCCCAGCTCAATGGTCAATGAGTGCAGAAAAGTCTAATTCGAATAGCACTTTTAAAAGTGATAGTGTGTTCATGTTTGGTCAAAAGTTGTAACTTTACTACACTAATACTCATAAACCAAAAGTCCATATATAAGAACTAAGCCCCGTTACCAGAAATTTTTAACCTGTGAAAATGCCTAATATAAATTCCAGAGGCAAATTAATTTTTTTCACCCTCTAAACCAGTGGTTCTCAAACGGTGCAGTATATATCATAGGTGTGGTGGATGAGGATAGCAGGGGAAGCGGAATGATTGAAAGACAATCAAAGATTTAGAAATAGTTTCAAAAATATTCACATGCCAAAAATAAATATGATTTCAAAATTTCAAATATTATTATGGATTTCTTGTAATTGCAGGCATGAATCCCAGTACAAATAGTTATTGACTGACTTTGCATTATATCAAGTTTTAAGAATATAGTAACTAGGGTCCACAAATTGGAGGAGAGAGTTATCAATGATAATATTATGACTTTGAATCCAGTCATCTCCCATTAACCCTCAGTTCTGGTTTTTATTTTTAATTGTACTTATTATCGCATAACATTTGGTGAGGCAGAAGCAAATTTTCATTCTGAAAATGTGGCCCAGAGAAAAAAATCTTTGTAAACACTGCCTTAAAGAAATTGTTAAAACCTCTAATGGGAAAGGTTTGGACTCATTTTTAATTAGCAGGTGGGGCAGGGTAATTCAATAATATTTGTTAGCTGCTGAGGGTGAAGATTTCAATCCTTAAGAGGATTAATAATCTCCATAATAGTCATCTGAAAGGTAAAAGAGCATATGATTACCATTACCATTCCTGATTTCTCTAAAAAGGGTTAAACAGTATTCCACAGTTTCTGAGACACAGTTTGTTAATGAAGTGCATTTCTGCAGTATGGCTTTCTGGTACATTAACAAAGCAAAAGTGCAATTTTATGTATTTTGTATGTTTCTTTTTGCATCACTTAGTTTGGCCTGGTTAATGTCTTTGGTTCATTGCAAGTCTTCTTTTTTTCTCATGCAATGATGCAACAGCATGAAGAATCAATAATAGAAATCCAGATTTATTAGTTTTCCAGTATCTTATATTTTATTCTGTGTATATTTCTTTTTTTCTTTGTTTTCATCAAGATGCTCAACATGAAATATTAGCTGTAGTAATGGAAATAAGTATATTCACTTAAGTCTGAAAAGGTCATTACCAGGTTGGTCATCAATTAACCTCTTTGCCATTGTAAACTCCCTTCCATCACCACCAGTAATACCATAATTACCAAAACCACTATTATTATCATGATGATAAGCATTAGTTGCATAATTTGTATCAATAAGTATCCACTATCATCCAATAAGGTCATTATCATGTTGGCCATCAATTAAATCCTTTGCCAAACAGATCTCTTTTTCAGCAGCACATTTGCCACAGCTATTTCATTAGAAACA
Organism: Acanthosepion esculentum; assembly: GCA_964036315.1. Lineage (NCBI taxonomy): Eukaryota > Metazoa > Mollusca > Cephalopoda > Sepiida > Sepiidae > Acanthosepion > Acanthosepion esculentum. Next base: position 31,322,635 of record OZ038493.1, on the reverse strand, counting down.
AAGACACGAGTACTGAACTTCAATGTAATATCAATCATCCTAGATGGCAGTGAATGCTGGACAATTTCCTCATAGATGAAGAGGTCACTTGATTCTACAGAAGGATACTGAGAATATCATGGACAAACCATGTGAGTAAGAAGGACATACCAAGATCTGAGATGAATTAGAGATGTCAGAATGAAGTAAGTAGAGAAATTTAGCTAAATGGATAGTCTTATAACAGATGATGGAAAATGTGACACCAAATAAACATGAAGTGGAACAATTAAAGATGCCTTCCAAAAGCTAAGCCAAGTATTAAGAAACAGAACAATCATATGAGAAACAAAGAAAAGAATGCTGAACTATTATGTATTATCATTAATCTTATATGTCAATGAATGCTAGACAATTTTCTCACACATGAAGAGGACATTTGAGACAACATATATATGGTTCTACAGAAGGATGCTGAGAATATCATGGACAAACCATAAGTGTAAGTCGGATGCTCCATAATATGAGCCATGAATTGAAGATGTCAAAATTAAGCAAGGACAGAAATTTAGCTATCTGGGAAGATTTTTAAACTGATGACAGAAAATATGATGCCAAAATCTGAAGACACATTGGAATACCAAAAGATGCCTTTCAAAAACTAAAATGATTAAAGACAGAGGAAAATTCCATTAGAAACAAAGAAAAGAATGCTGTACTGTTATGTAACATTATTTCTCCTATATGGCAGTGAATGCTGAACAATTTCCTCACAGTTGAAGGGGACACTTGAGGCAACAGAGAAGTGGTTCTACTGAAAGATGTTGAGAATACCATGGACAAACCATTAGAGTAAGCTGGACAGCCTAAAATCTGATCTATGAATTGGAGATGGCAAAATCAAGCAAGGACAGAAATTTAGCTATCTGGGAAGATGTTTACCTGACGACAGAAAATATGATGCCAAAATCTGAAGACACATTGGAATACCAAAAGATGCCTTTCAGAAACTAAAATAATTAAAGACAGAGGAAAATTCCATTAGAAACGAAGAAAAGAATGCTGTACTGTTATGTAACATTATTCCTCCTATATGGCAGTGAATGCTGGACAATTTCCTCACAGATGAAGGGGAGACTTGAGGCAACAGAGAAGTGGTTCTACAGAAAGAATATCATGGATTAAGTATGGGAGCAATCAGGAAGTTTTCAAGAAAAACGGAGAAAAAGAATGCTTACACTTAAAAGAAGAAATAGTTGAAATTTCTGGAATACATAACGTGGAAGAGAGCTAGAAGAATTTGGCACTTACAGGATATATTGAGGGTGTAGAGGACCGGCGGGTTAATGTGAGGATAAAATCTCTGGACTAAGACTTCCTGCTGGCCAGTCCCGCTACATAGTAATGTTGGACTATGAAGGAGTCCAGTGAAAGCAAAATAAAATGAACAAGACAGATATATATGTACAAAACAATTATATATTAATGACAAACAGATTGATACAAGAATTACAAATACATCATTTAAAACATGAATAAAACGTTAGTGTCTGTATGGAAAGTTGTTTGTGTGTGTGTTGAATTGAAATGTCCGTACGGTTGTGAATTTTGTTTTAGCGTGTTCCCAGAATATGGGAAACGCTGGTTGTGTGTAAGAGTTCACATATTGGAAATTTTAAAGAGAAAGATTTTTGTACCTCGCCGCACGTGCGAGGTTTCGGCCCGTGGCCGAAATCGACATAGTTGCTCACACGTGGGCGTAAGCAGGAAAAAGAGGAAGAGAGAAGGATGAACGCGTATTTATACACCTGGGAGGGAGACCCCTGTTGAAGGGTTAAGAAATTAGGAGGAGATAATCCAATAAGGGTCAGAGGGAAACTTTGAATAACTCACCTAAAAATATGTGAATGACTGTTAGAAGAAGATAAAGATTGCTAAAAGATGAAAAAGAAAGAAAGTTGTGGAGAGTCATGATCGCCCATTCCTTGATCATCCATTAATACTTTTACTAACACACAAATTTCTTTCTTCAACACCACCAAGCCTACAATTGAAACAACTATTGTGTTTATTATTATATTTTACTTCTAATAAGTACCCTCTATCAAATTCATTACTATGTTGGTAGATCAATTAAGCAGTTTGCCAACTCCAGTCTTCTCTTTTTCCGGCTGGCTGCCTCGCAATTTCCATAAATTCTATGTTTATGTACCTTCCCATCGTAATTGTTGAGCGTCAAAGACTATGGACAGTTGCTACAGTTTTAAATTCATAGTTTTCCTCCTTCTAGATTGGTTGCCAACTACAGCTAGAGAGCCCAGTCTACCCTTCTATTTAATGGCAGGGAGAATATATAGATTCATTTTTTTTCCTCAAGAGTATTTGCGTGCAAGTGAATATAAGGAACTCTACTGGAACTTGAACTTGGCCCTCTGATTTCTCATTCCAAGCCACTGTCAATTACACTGCCTATACATTCACTTCATCCACGGTTCTCATCAGAGGGGGAAAAAGTGATGTTGTTGGGTCCTGAATCCTCCTCCATCCATTACTCAGAAGAGGCTGGAGCTCAGTTGCACATTACAAGGATGAGAGCATTGGCCTCGTGAAGGGTTTTTGTTTAAAGTGACTAAGCAGTCCATCTACTGCCATTTTGAAATCAAATTTTTCTTTCTCCTGTACAGACTACCAACCAACACATTGTCTATCCACAAATTACCATAACTATTGTGTTTATAATCATGTATTTTAATTTTAAGCTGATGATCATGAAATATAATTCCCTTGTTTCCTTTTTAACACATAACTTTTCCAACTGCAGGTATGAATGAATGCTTTACTCATCTCCAAAGAGATGAGTTTCTTGTTAACTTACCCAATTTATTGACACATATCTTTTCCAACTTTAGAAATAAAGGAGTTGTTTTCAGAGAGATAACAGGAATGACAAATTAACTCGCATATCACCTTTTCAGCAAATAACTTTCCCAACGCTAGAAAAAGGAAGTTTTCAATATTTAAAAAAAACAATCTCCTATAAATGGATGCTTCTACATCTGTACAGTGTAAGCAAACCATGTATTTAATCAACAACATTTTAGTTAGTTCTTTTTAATTTTAATCACCTGCTGAGAAATGATGAACACATTTCTTAACTATTTGCACTACTTATATTGTTCGAACAGTTGTTCTCATCTTTATTACCATATTCCCAACATTTCAGCCATTGTATGCTCTGACCTCCTTCAGGTCATATATGTTAGAATTTTGAAATGAACTTTTTATTTAATCAATGGAAGTAGATTGTTCTCTTTTTATCCGCTAGGTCATGTGTCTCCAGTGGATAAAAGCATTACTTGAGTAATCCAAAAACTGACTTGAGCCAAAGAATTCTGAGTTCAATACTTGGCCACAGCCGAGGTGAAGAAAAACTTGGAGAGTTGAGTTACTAAAGGAAATTAAATGAAACTGAGATATCCAAGAAAACCATAGCACATGGAATTGGAACAATCTACCCCCATGGACTTAATAAAAGGTTCAGTTCGAATTTCCAACATCTATCACCTGAAGAAGGCAGGAGTGTACAATGGCCGAAATGTCATGAATATGGCAATAAAGACGAGGACAACAGTCCAAATGATGTAAATAGTTACAATATGTGTGAATGGATGACAGAATGGGGAATGGGAGGGATGGTAAAAACCAGATATTACTAAGCGCTACAAAGGATAGGAAGTTGTGGAGAGCCACTCATGTCCTGATATAACAGGGAACACAGAAGATTATGTATATTTGCCTATGTGCCTGTATGTTTTAATCTAATGATGAGTTTTTCTACAAAATTAAAATAATTATTTTAAATTAATTCTAGTTTTTACAGTATTATTTCCAAAAAGTTCAATAAAATTTAATTTATGATTTTATTGTTCAACCTAGGGAAGGGTTTGTCCAGACTGAGTAGAGAGGAATTTATTATTCCAATATCTTATTTCAAACTGTGTATCTATCTATGTGTATGCATTAAATAACACACGTAAGTCACTAATATGCAATAGGCACATGTATTTTTTACACTATTGTTCAATTAATGTAAGGCCCAAAAGTCACTCAAGCTAGAGACTTACAGAATGAATTTGTTGTAAGGGCATTAGTGGACTAAGAACCTTTTTTAACCTTCTACCAGTATGGCTGATGCTAACCTCCAAGAGAGGGATTCATTTCCCCTTATCAGGCTTACATTTTCTACTAATATGAGGTGGAATGATTATATTCAATTTCTCAGTCTACTGTTACGACATATGGTTCACTGTGACATGCTAAACAATTTTTCTCACCAGAATCTATTTTACACATTTATAAATCTACCATTCGTTCCTGCATTGAATATTGCCGCCATATTTGCTCTGGTGCTTCTGCTAGGTATTTAGCAATTCTTGATAAAATCCAAAGAATCTGCAATGTTATTGGTCTTGACCTAATATCTTGTATTCAGGCATTTTTCCACTGCCATAATGTAGCTTCCTTGTACCTTTTCTATAAATATTTTTATGTAATTGTTCTGATAAGCTTTCCTCTTTGGTTCCTCGACTTCATGAATTTAAGCCCAGTACTAGACTGTCAGCTACATCTCATCATTTTACAGTTCAAATTGCTGGCTGTAACCATAAGGTCTCTGCTGACAGTTTCTTTTCTTGCACTTCTCGCTTGTGGAACTCTTTCCAATTTCTTTATTACTAGTCAACTTAAAAAAAATTTAAATGCACTCTTAATTCCTGTCCTTTCAATGGTCTTTCTCCTTCATAATACTTTTTCTCATATTCTTTTACTCATTGTAACCCTCTTGTATCTGAGTGGCTTTATTGCCTTGCTTGAGGTGAAATGATTAAAGAAAACAAAAGAAAGAAATACAAATTATGCAGATATGTAGGATAGGTAACAGTTGACCCTCGACATGAAGAGATTAAGATCATTCTGATTGGGAAAGCATCCTCTCGGGAGCATGTCCCAAAAAGCAACTCTTCTAGGGAAGAAGCTGTCCGAGTGGAACTTCCTCCTTACCAATGGAATACAAAGGGAATGAGGATGATGATGATTCAACCTTGTCTATATGGCATGGTGGGTCCTAGCTGTGAAGGTTTGAACAGATAAACAGATATGATGACCTACATGTATGTAAAGTCACACACTGTGTGATGGGCTGAGAATTAGCACTTCTTATAAAGGGTGTTTCATTAAGAAGGATTATATATAAGGGTGTTTCATTAAGACAAATCAAAGTCAGCAGTAAATAAATCAATGTTATTGGTGAAAATTTATTTATTTCTCTATTGGATCGTGTTATTTAAATCATGGCAATTATGTGTGAAAAATAATATTGCCTAAATATCTGCCAAATCTGAAAGAAAAAGAAAAAAATTATTAGACGTTTAAACTTAATTCACATTTAAAATCAGTTCAAGTTATTGGAACACCCTTTATTTGTTAAAATAAGTTATTTTATTGTGACAAAGTCCTCATCTATTTAATACTCATATTGCTTGACAATTTATGACTGTTTTAAATATTTGATGGTGGGGGGGGGTAGCCCTGATTGAGTCATATTAATGTATGAAATGATTGGTGAGAGATTTAAGAACTGTAAGTGAAGAAGGAAAAAAAATACTAAGTGAATAAAAGTATAGAAGATTAGTTGACCAGATTGGAACCTAATGGATGAAGGTTCAGTTTAGAAATATTAACCAAAACCATTAAAATGCTTATGAGTAAGGCATCGGGAGGATTTGAACCTAAAATAAACCTAGTAAGATTTAGTAAATTTAGTATGACTGAATTTTCCTACAATACTTCACAAACCTGAGGAAGTTGTGGTGACAAGATTAATGCGTTAGCTAAAATACTGCAAAATCCTGATGAGCCTGGGAACTGTTTATTTAATGGGTATCCTCCCAAATTACATTGCTTCTTACCAAAAAGTCTAAACCCAGAATCTGATTGGAGGTACTAAAAGGACTATGTGCTTTCCGAACAGAGAGGGTTTTTATGAAACAATAACATCCATCAATGTCATTTCCCCAGACAAATGGCTATATAAGTGAGGCCCACTGTCGCTTGTCCATTGTCACAGAGTTTTTCATTGCTTCCAGAGAGAACTGTGTGTGTCTGTGTCTCTAAAAGCTACAGAAACCTCTGATATACAGACACAAGCTTTTACCCTAGCTATAAACAACTCTTATTGCTTCGGGAATATTGTTAGAAATCAACCAGAGTGTTTGTAACCTTTGACAGCCTTTATGTTATTAAACTGATGATATTTTTTTACAATAGTGTTTATTCCTTTGATCCATAATTTTTTTTTTTCTGTCTTTTGACAAGAATCACCAGATCAAAAAGATTACAGCCCCCAAGTGAACAGAAGAATTCTTTAATAATCTCATTCAGATGAGTACACTACATTAAACCAAACTAGACAACTGCATCCGGTAACCAGCGACAAGTAAAAATAGTAAAATGATGAAACCACCAAAGCCTGCTTACAACATTTACATTATTCGGACTATGATCCTAATTTTCACTGCCATATTCACAATGTTTTGACCGATGTACACTCTGACCTTCTCCAGGTGATTGAACTTTCCAGCTGAACCCTTTAATTCATCCACCGGGGTAGAGCATTCTAGTTCCACGTGCCATGCCTCTTCTGGATGTCTCAGTTATTTCCCTTTAACTCAACTCTCCAAGTTTTTTGGTTCACCACTGCTGTGGCCTGGTATTGAACTCACAACTATTTGTGTTTAGTCGCTGGATCATACCTGGGTGCAAAATGGAATGCGGACAATCTCCCCTGATGATGTGAAATAAAGGTTTCGGTTCTAAATTCCAGGATGCTTATGAACTACAAACAGACACTTGACAGCAGCACGAAGAAAAAACAACCAAAATATTAGGCCTATAACAAGCAAGATAGGGGCATTCATATGAACAAATCTGTATAAGAATTCAGATCCTTTTTTTTCACGCAAGAAAAAAATATAATCGTAATCTATATTAGACTCAAGGAAAATGTTGAAAAATTAAGCTTATCAAAAACAAAATGGCAAAATAGGAAGAGAACATAAAGAACGAAAATTACAAGCGGAAACCTAGACTTGTCTGACGTGTCTCCCACCCCAGTTATTTTCTTCTGCGAAAAACTGCTCAGAAGTTATTTCTGCAAATATTTATATCAACACCTATTTAGCATTTGCCATTACAAAAAAAGTCTGTTGTAGAATTAATTTTTGTATTGGTACGTGTGAATGTACTTACAGTTGTCCACATTACATAACATACCCATACCTGTATCAAAGTATACTTTACTTGGTAACACCTTGTTGTGTGATGCAAGTGATTCTAAGTGGTATACGTTTGGTATCATGACCATTTGAAGGTGTACAAAGCTAACTTTAGCTGCATGAGGTTTGTAAGGCTGCTCTGCTGAAGAAGTTGTTCTATTTTAAGTGTCTCTTGAATGTATGTATAAGTTTTTCTTTTAAAGGAAGTTCCATGGAAAATTCATGCAATTTCACTCAAATATTTAAAAAAAAATATTAGGTATATAGTTTACAAATTACTTTAAAAATTGAGAAACTCATTGTAAGAATAAGTAAAAGAAATTACATGGAACACTTGAGAAAATGCTATGTATTTCATTGGTGCATAATTATCAGGCGTTTTTAAACAATATTTATTGTGAAAAAAGAAACATAACAATTCAACAATAACATTTTTAAATGAGTATCATTATCAACATGCATTTTTATAACCTGAAAATAAAATAATATTTTTATTAAAAAATTTAAACAAAACAGCAAATTTTATTAACAAATATCTCGCATACAAAAACGCCTGATAAATATGCACCAACACAATCTCTCTTCATTCTGTATTTTCCACAGAGCATTTACATTTATCAATTCTTCTTTTAAAATTTTGTCTTTTACCTTTAGATCTCATGTAGAAAGAAGCAAATTGCATTGGAATGGCAAAAGATGCCTCCTCCCCCGAAAAGCTAATGAAAATATTAAGAAACAAAGAAAAGTCTGTTGATATTCTATGTAAGGGTTCGGCAACCTACGGCATGCATATCACATGTGGCATGCCAAGCAATTTCCAATAGCACCCAGCCACAAATGACATCACAAAGTTCAAACCAATAATTACTACAATGCAAAGAAGATATTTTATTCAATTTTGATATAAACTAAGGTATATATATATACTATATATTACTATATAAAATATATTGTAGAACAGGTATAATGACATTGTATAAAAATACATATGCTGTTGGCCCACTGAATGATTTTAAAACCCTAAGTTGGCATGTAGTCAGCAGAAGATTACCAACCCCTGTTCTATGTGATATCAATCCTCCTATATAGAAGTGAATTGTGAACAATTTCCTCACAGAAGAGGAGACTTGAGTCAACAAAGATGCTGAGAAAACCATGAGCCGAACAAGGAGGAAGTTTTAAGAAAAATGGAAACAAAAAAGGATGCTTAGACTCAGAAAGAGATAGATGATATTTCTAGGAGAGGAAAGAGGGTTTGCAGAATTTGGCACTCACAGGACAGATTGAAGTTAAGAGGGACAGAAAGAAATAGCAAGTAACTTGCCTAACAAGCTCTTGTAAATGGATGAGAGAGAGAGAGAGGATAGGGAATGGTGCATTGCTTAGAGCCATAATGGATAGGAAGTTTTGGAGCCATTTCTTTCCTGAAAGACAACTTCAGAAAACTGGTAACTTTTTGTCATGGGGCACTGTTTCCATATAGATTCTACATTTCTATAAGAAAGAGTGTTTTCCTTTTTCTGATTTGTGCACTTCTTCCTCATTTTATGGCAACATTGGTGCTTTCAAAATGATTGGTGATATCATATGTGCAAGCATTTAATTAATTTATATCACTAAATTGGGTGGAGTTTCCTGGGCAAATATAAATTGGTGGAGTGTTTGGTATATTGTAAGAGGGTTATGACAAGTTTTTGAGATGCTGTAAGAGGGTCATATCAATGTTATGAGACGTCATAAGAGGGTCATATAAAGTTTCAGGGATGTTGTTAGAGGGTTAAATCAAATTTAGGAGATGTCATGAGAGAGTTATATCACAATTTGAAAATGCCATAATAGGGTTATATGAAGTTTTTAGCATGCTTAAAGAGGTCATATCAAGGTTTTGATATTCCTTAAATGGGTTATATCAAGTTTTTCGGTATACCATTGCAGTCTTATACCAAGTTTTTTGTATGTCATAAGAATTTTTATATGTAATTTGATGCAAGTGAGCTTAGTTTGTTGACAATAGTTGGTGCATCTGACTTCAGTTGGGTTTAATACAGATGTATAGCAGATTTGGAAAGAAATCATTTTTCAGCAATTTCCATGAACACTTTAACTATTTTTGTTATTAAACTCTTCTTGTTAATATCCTTATTTCATGATCAGCATTTCCTCTCAGTATTTTTTTTCATTAAAGTATATCATGTTCATTATCATACACACCCTCTGGCCTCCCAGTTCAGTTTTCAATAACTTTCCTGTAGTGATTAACACTACCCAAACCACCACATCCATCATTACTGAAGCCAATGTCATTTTCAACTTCCCTACCATAATACTTGTGACACACCTTCATTTAGAAGAGAATTACCACCTCAACCACTGTTACACAATACCCACAACCATGAATAATCCAGCCACCATTTTTTTTAAAGTCCCTTTCAGAAATCCTTCATTGCCATTTTGATCAATCACTGACTTTTTTTTTTCGCTTGTATTCACTTTAATTGTTAAAAGTGTTCAGCTAAAACTTTTATTGGACTCCTTGCAAATTGATTGTCTTTTCATCTACCAACAACACACAGCTGTTATTAAAGCAGGACTTCGATTAATTTACCCCCACTTTGTTAGTAACTGGCCTGTTTATGCTTGTCGCAAACACCTTCCCAGCTCCTAGCGGTGGACAGGGCTGTGCAGATCAATTAAACTTTCCAATCACTGTTCACTCATAACAAACAGTAAAAATAGCCCTGCTGACATGGGGGAGAGCTGTTAGTCACAATCGAGGGTGGGGAGAGCAGGGGATGTTTAGGAGCATGTGACAGGTTATAAAAACGAAAGAACCGTGTGGATCAGGATCAAATAATTTCAGCTAATGTAAGCCCCAAACCATACTGCTTTTTATTTTAAGAACAACTGATCAATATTTAATTATATCTCTCTCTAATTTTTTTACTAAATGCTTACCTAATACAAAACCTAAAAGCTGCTCAAGTTAGAGTGTTAATGAATAATATTGTTGCATAGATATAAGAGGAGGAAGCAAGCTCAGATTATGAGGATATATATAGGATAGAATATTGTTGACTGTAGACTTGAAGATTGTAATGACTGAGGAAGCGTTCTCCTAAGAGTTTATTCTATAAAGTAGTAGTTATTGGGAAGAAGCTGCTTGAGTGGAACTTCCTCCTGATTAATGGAATACAAAGGGAATTAGATGTTCAGTATAATGCTTGATTTACATTGGTTCTCAAAAACTATTTGATCAATTATTTTTCTGAAATGCTATGTCCCTTTAGGGTGTAGGCAATCATGTGTCTCCACAGATTCCTTTTTCTTTATTAACTGTGAATTATTGAAATTTCTTAGGAAGTATAGTAGATTGGTTTCCCATTGCCTTTTTTTTCTTAGTTTTTGAATTCAGAGTTCTAGAAGAACCTGAAATACAATCTAAACCTTGAGAGCCATGTCTATCCTCCTATTTCACCCAAATCTGAGAGAGGGAAAAATGGATGCATGTCTTAACCAAAATTATTTGGGAAAAGTACATACAACAGCTGAGGATGGAATTTGAACACTGCTTGCTGATTTCACATTAAGCTCTGATAACCTTTACACTGCTAGCATGTATTTGAACAAGTGCTTCACCCAATTAAAGACAGCAAGTGATAAAAACCTTTGAGAATTCACTAACTGAAAAAGAGTAATATGTCATCGGGATAACACCAGATGACTTTTATTTGGTCACCATGGAAAAAGAAATCGTTAGGGCTTGGCCGGGAAGTTTACACACATTTGTCATGTTCGTCAGAGATTGCACTTTCAAATTACTATCTAACCTAGTCTTTACAAAATTCTATAGAATTAATGGATTTATTTTAAATCTGACGTTTTTATTACTTCAAGCGTTACTTTTAGTGGATACCTGGGTTTGAAATTGATGGCATGTTTTTTTATTTTTCATTTTAAAGAGCATGTATTTAAAACAAAACTCGTCCTGGGTATGATGATAAACTATATTCAGCAGCAAGGCTACTGATCAGGAGATTTTGATGATCGTCGAAACATTTCTCAATTGCTCTTGTTCCCAAATCCAACCTGTGTTGGGGTGGTGGCACCTGTTAGGATACCAGCTATGGACAAATAGTTAACCCCTAAACTGGGGTCAAAACTCGATAAATGTATAAACACTTTCATAGCAAAAATACCAGCAATACATTTTCATAGTAAAAAATTACCAGAAATACATTTTTGTAAGAAATAAAAAAATTACCAGCAATGCATTTTTGGAAAAAAATAAAATTACCAGCAATGCATTTATGCAAAAGATATTAGTAATGCTCCTAAGAAAATTAAATTTTGGCATTAAATGACTGATAAGTAGTTGATATGCCACTAAACAAACACAAAATAAAACACCTTTCATTTAACCATTACAGAGAACCATTTCTGTCTGCCATCAGCATGGCTGATGCTAGATTCCAGAACAACACACTCTACCGTCTTGGCCTCACATTTTTCACTAACATAAAGTAGAGTGACTATATTGAAGCAACAGCTGCATCTACTGCAAGGTAAGTTGGGTCACTCTGTCATGCCAGGAAATTTTTCTCATGAAAATCCATCTTGCTCATTTACAAATCTACCATTCATCTGTGTATTGAATACTGCTGCCATATTTAATCTAGTGCTACTGCTGTACATCTAGAGATTCATTACGAAATCCAAAGAATTTATAATGTAATCAATCCTGACCAGGCATCTGACTTTAGTCATTTTTTCACTGACATGAGGTACTTCCTTCTGTCTTTTCCACAAATATTTTCTTTATTCCATGGTGCCCCGATGACATGAATTTAAGCATGCTACTAGATTGGCATCTTGGTCCCATTTTTTAATGTTGAAATAGCTAAATGCTACTGTCTATTCTACTATAGCAGTTTCTTTTCTCACACTACCTACCTGTGAAACTCCCTCCTCTTTACTTGTTTCCCTGATAACTACAATCTCATAAAAATTTAAATGCAACATCAATTGTTATCTTCTGTCTTCTTGAACCCCACTCAACTTTTGTCCTTTCCTCAATCCTCCTTATTCTCTTTTGCTTTCACTCCCTGTAAATCCCCTGCATGCTAGTGACATTATCATCTTGCTTAGGGTGGAATGATTAAAAAAAATGACATCTATCAGACTGTATACTTGGGAAACTTAATAAAGAAAATGTACTGTCTGGCAGGTGAGGAATATGTGACCCTTTATAGGAAAATCCACCGTTTGATATGGCATGGCTTTGACTGCTCAGCTACAGAGAGCTTCAAAGCCAAGTATGGTTCTCTCACACACTCCCACATACTAATTTTCTTGAAAGCCTATGATTTGGTATCTGAAATGTAAACAAAGCAATTTCTAATGGATTTATATTCTATCTGACATTTTTATTACTTCAAGCATTTTTATTAATTCAAACTTTATTTTTAGTGGATACCCATGTTTGAAATAGACCAACTGGAGAGCAAAATACTTTGCTTAGCATTTGGAAGGCATATTTCACTATCACAATGTTCCTATAGATTTTACTATCACATTTTCTGTCCTCTATTAAAACACTTTCTAGATATTTAATTTTTTTTTCCTTGCTTGATTTTGGTATCTCCAATTTGTAATTTGCATGTTAAGCTGTTCCTTATGCTGGCAACCATGCATTCTATTTCCTTGCCATTAATGTTTAATCTGTTTTTCTCACTTTTCTTTACTACATTCTGTAGGAGCTCTTGCAATTTCCTTTCTATGACTGCTATCAACACTGTATTATCTGCATGTCTTATATTGGGAGGAACAGATTTGGCAATTTATTTTATAAATGCCTGCTTCAACGCAAGAAGAAAGGCATACAAAATATACAACCGAAACCAAAATAATAGCATAATCTGTAATAATATATTAGATGAAAACAGATGCATAATACTACTGACCAACTCTGCAGAGTCCACTATCCAGAACAACCTATCCCATCTAAATAATCTTAAAATAATCACAAACACTTCCAAAATTATTATGGATATAATCAAATCCTCAAGCACTAATAGCAATAATATCTTGTTAAGATGGTGACCACCAATAATGAATCCTGGTAGGACTTCTAATTCTCGCAGAATAGCATCACTATTATGGTTGAATTAGTCTAGTGAGAAGACACAACCTTGTCATACACCCCTTTCTATTTTTTATAGTTACCAAATTTTCTATCTGTGTGCAGGTTGTATGCTTCAAGTATAAGTTTTGGATTATTGTAATATCCTCCTCAAATATATCAGGCTTATTTAGCAGTTCCGATAATTCTTTGTGACGTATTTTATCAAATACTAGCAGCATGGCCCTGTGTTGTCCGTGCTTGATTCAAAAATCGTATGACTCATACAGCAATCGCTATCACTTGACTTAAAATATTTTTGCCCTTCCTTGCCTTTAAAGGAGTACCCTTTGCCGTGCTGATGTTGCTACATGCCTTACTTATTGCCTATCTCACACTGTGAATTTTTTCTAAGCTCTATACTAAACATTAAATCTGTTACGAAAAAAGAACTAAACAAAATGAACACAAAACGATCAGCTTTAAAAAAGGACTCGTAACTGGAAAAACCGAATGAAAAAGAATGTTAACAAATACTTTTTCACACCCAACCCAGTTCTGCGGAATCAGAATCAACGTTGAGTTTAAGCAAGCGAATGAGCCAATTGGTATAAAGTGCCATGCAGATTTAAATTTTTCCCACTTGTGACGAATGCAGCTATCGATTTTTTTTGCATGCTAGCATGCTAGTTAATATTCATGTCAATCAGCTGTTGGCTCTCACACTGGCCAATAGAAACTTCCTGCCTATTCTTGGCAGCCAGCTATAGGCTCTCACTCTGGCCAGTAGAAAATGGCCGCAAACTACATGAAAACTGCCCTAGAAGCATGAAAAAATCTATTATTTCCATTATCGATGGAAGTTGGGAAATGCAAAGTCAGTCTTGGCCTTCCCACTAACTTGAAGCATGTGCATGTAAATTTTGGTGCAAATCCGTCAAAATTGCGGCCGTGCATTCATCACACACACACACACACACACACACACACACACCCACCCTGCCTTTTATAGATAGAGATTTTTGCATAATCTATAAAATAGATATATATCCTTTTATGAAATGTCATATAAAAAAAAAGAGAAACAGTGGAAACAATGAGTAGCTTAAGTAATTGGTTTGTGGGAGTGGATGATAAAACAAGGACAAAGGGGGATACTAAAGAGGCAAAAGTTACATGGATCAACAAAAGACAGGAAGATGTAGAGAGCCATGACCATACACCTTGTTAAAACAGGATCTTGATCAATAAACTGAGTGACAGCACTTCACCAAACAATAAAAAATTTCATCCTGAAAAGTAATTTCAATAAATTCAAATAATGCCTAAAGGTTAAATCCACTTTGTCAGGAATAAAGACAAGATGCCTAGAACACATCTATTAAGCTGAAGAGTGGGAGTATAATATCTTCAGAAATGTGTTAGGCAAGGATGGTGAGTTCAATCCTAGGTAGGACCACAAGTGTCAGCATAGTTAAGACAGTAGATAAAAGATGAATGAACAAAATATGCCTAGTGTCCGAACATGCTAAGATAAATTTTTAAATCTATATTCTTCTTCTATATGCCATGTCCACTCAGGACGTTGGTGATTATGGCTCTCCACATTTTCTTGTCCTTTGTAGCTCTTAATAAATTTTGTCTTTTGTCATCTCTCCTGAACCTTGTTCTGCCATTCATTTACTTCAGCTCGCTAAGTACGTTATGCATTGTTTTCCTCTGTTTTGCCTTCAATCTGTTGTATCAAATTTTCTAAGTTCTCTTTCTTCATTATCTACTCTAGAAATTTTAAGTGTCTCTTCATGATGCTGAATTTTGTTTCCATTGTCTCTAAGACTTTGTCATTTCTCATATATTTGATCCATGGCATCCTCATCATCCTTCTGTAGAACCACAGTTTTGTTGTTTCAGATCTCCTCTTCATCTGTGTGGAGTTTATCCAGCATTTAGTGCCATATAGGAGGACTGATATTACATAACAGTTCAATAGTCTTTTCTTTGCTTCTAATGAAACTTTTCCATTTCTTAAATATCTTGCTTAGTTTTTGGAAGGCAACTTTCACTATGCCAATCTGCCTTGTATTCAGCATCCCAAAATTAGTCGGCATGTACTAAAATATGTGTAGGCCAGTGTAATTTACATTGAATGAAAAATCTTCATTCATATATATATATATATATATATATATATAGTGTAGTGTAACCGGGATATAAGAGAGATTTTCTCTGGTCCCAAATTAGAGCCTGTGTTAATAAAACAAAATAGACAAAACCCGGATATAAGAGAAACCCTGATATAAGAGACTGCTTATCCGGTCCCAACAACTCTCTTATATCCGGGTTACACTGTGTATATATATATATATATATATATATATATATATATATATATATATATATATATATATATATAATAAATCCTCCTTATGATATCAGGAACAGGAAGTTTTGCTATTTTGTATAGCAAGAGACCTCACCTTCAACAGACTTCTGTATTACCACTAAGCTGAAACTTGATGTGCCACTGTTTTCCCTGAGGACTTGTTTTGATAAAGTAAAATACTTAAAAAAAATAAAAAATAAAAATGATTAAAAAAGGAAAAAACAACAAAAGACAAAGACATATTTGGCTAAAGCAAACATCTTTGAAAGTGAAAAGGATGCCACCATTCCTTCAACTTCAGTTTTTGCATTTTTTTTAATTTTGTATTTTCCATTCTGGCAATGTTGCATTTATTGGTTGTCCAATGCCAACACAAAATTTTCAGAGATTCTAACTTTGGTCATCTTTGGTATTTCACCCACTCCTTTTTTTCTCTTCTGCTTCCTGCTTCAAGTGAAACTGCTTCCAGTCTGAAGAAGCCATAGTTTATGATTAGTTGCGTTTAACCATTTTCAGGCAACAAATTCCATCCTTTCACTTCACATTTATTCTGTCTGTTTTTTTTTCTTTCTTTATTTCTTTCTCAGTTTTGAAATTTTTCTTTTATCTTTCTCTCCCCTTTTCTTTTTTATTTCTGCCACTTCTCTATCGGGTTTCTTTTCTTTCACTTCTCTCTTTCCCTCTACACTGTTTTATTTTTATCACTCCTTCACCTTCTCTTCAGTTTCCCCCATCTCCTTTTTTTTTTTTCCATTCATTCTTCCTTTTTCTATTAGAACCTGATTGCAATGGAAATGGGTTTGCCTTGAGCCTCGGTAGTTTGAGTCCATAAAAAGCTGACTTTAAAGGTAAGCAGTTGTTAGTCTCTTTTTCAAAAGAACACCAAATTATTTACCAAGGTTATCCCAGTACAAATCTAAGTCGGAAGAAATTTGTGTTGCACCAATATTCCAAATGGGGAGGGCCTGCCTGCCAACAAAATCTTTCAGAATCTTGGCTTCTGATGTGGGTTTGAATACCAAACTCATGTTCAGGTGCAAAATAACCTTTTCCAATATATAGAAAGCCACCAGAGAATGGTGCAACACAATCTTCCCACTTGTAAATATTTTCATGGTAATAGATCTAATGAACTTTCCTCTATCATACCTAGACTTAATGAATTTCAGTATTAGATCAGCAGCTAGCTCTCCTCATTTTACTGTTGAAATGGCAAGAATTTACTATAAATTCTACACAGTCTTAGTGAATTTAAGTACAGTACTAGATTGGCAGCTAGGTCTCATCATTTTACAGTTGAATTTGCTAGATATAACTAAGTTCTATGCTAATGGTTGCTTCTATCACACTTTTTTGCTTGTGGAATTGTCTTCCAAATTCTTGATTTACAGTCAACTTTGATCTTCAAAAATTTAAATTCACTGTCAATTGCTATCTTCTGTCTTCCTGTTCTTTTATCATTTCTCATATTCTATAACATTCAGAAATCCCTTGCTTCTTAGTTGCTATATTATTTACATTATTCGGACTATTGTCCTCATCTTTGTTGTCATATTTATTACGTTTCGGCTGATGTACGCTCCGGCCTTCTTCAGGTGGCTGTGCCATGTGTCCTCAAGGATACATGGCACAGTGGATAAAGGTGTTGGTGAGATCCAAGGACAGGACACAAAGAGAGCGAGTTCAATACCCGGTTAAGGCAGTGGAGAACTTTCAGGGGAAAAATTAACAGGAGATAACTGATAACTGACATCCATTAAACATGGCACGTGGAACTAGAACAATCTACCCCAGGGAGTGAAATAAAGGGCTCAGTTCGACATTCCAACCACCTGAAGAAGGCTGGAGTGTACAACGGCCAAAACGTTGTAATAAATATGGCGGCAAAGATGAGGACAATAGTCCGAATAATGTAAATAATGTACATAATACCTCATCTCAGAAATATAGACAGATATTCTTAGTTGCTTTATTGCCTTGTTTATGGTTAAATGATAAAAAACAAACTTGTGAAATCTGGATTTCCGAATTTGAGTTTTTCATTCTTCTAAATAAATATGACTGTACATTGGAATTCATCAACAGATAATAAAAAAATAAAAATGAATATATGGTCATTCTGGAAGGATAATGGTTGACTCTAGTCTTGAAGAAGTTAAGATTATAGTGATCCTGGAAGCATCCACTGAGGAGTCTGCTTCACAAAGCAGTGGCTCTTGAGAACAAGCTATCTGACTGGAACTTTCTTCTTAGTAATGGCATCTGAAGAGAATAGAGATGACTTGTCTCAGTATATTTGGCATCATGGCTATTAGCTGTCAATGTCTGAACAGGTGGAACAAAGGAATATAGCTTGTCAGAACATTTGCTATGGAAATGACAATAGAGTAGCAAGAAGATGGTTCCATTTCATCTGTGGGAAAGGGGTTCTAAGGTGGAAAATAATTTATAACCTGCAAGGCTGTGTAGACGTCTGTGAACTCTATCAAGGATAGACAGTGAAGATTGGAGAGCTCCATCCCAGGTATGGCAGCAGTACTCCATTTTTGATCTGATCTGGCTTTTGTAAAGATAGAGTATAGCAGGGGTGGTCAGATACTTACTGATGTGATAGAATGAATTAACCATTATCCCAGTATATTTGATACTTGTAAAGATAGAGGATGGCAGAAGGATTCAGGTATTTTTTGGAGTGGTACAAAGAAAATACATCCTTGTCTCTTGCCCCTTTCTACTTTTCTATATTTATTGAATTCATTTTCTGTTCATATGCAGGTAGTTTGAAGCTAGTATATTTTTAAAGATGGAGACAACAAATCACCAATCATTAAAATATATTGAGAGATGGATGTAAAATAACTTATATAATAATATACGTCTATGTGAAAACATTTGTCTATTTGAATAGGCAAATATGGAAGCTCAAAATTGCAAACCAAAATACATCTTCTGTGTGCAGTGTCCCTTCAGGACATTGGTGATCATGGCTCTTCACAATTTCCTGTCATTTGTAGCTCTTAGTAAGGTTTGACTTTTTGCTATGTCGCCTCATCCTTGTTTTGTGAATCATTTGCACAAGTTAGTAGTAGTAGTTTATTTGCTGCTTCCCTGCCCCTCTTGCCGTCAGTATATCTTATGAGTGTCAAATTTTCTAAGCCTACTTTCCTCATGATGTGCCCTAGATATTTTAACTATCTTGTTCTGCGTCTAAGTATAAGTGTACTTTTTCTTTCAATTTTCTCTAAAAACTTTATCATTGCTCACATGTTCAGTCCATCATAGGTTTATCCTTTGTGGAACCACATTTCTGTTCCTGCAAGTCTCCTCTTCATCTGTGATAATATTGTCTAACATTCACTGACTTATAGGAAGAATTCAAATCTTAGTACTAATGAAACTTTCCTGTTTCTTAACACTTTGCTTAGCTTTTGGAAGGCAACTTTTGCTATTCCAATTCACCTTTGGATTTTGGTGTCAAATTTTCCATCCTCTGTTAAAACACTTCCTAGATATTTAAATTTTTTTGATATTTCTGATTTGTAATTCACATTTGGACTGTTCCTTTTGCTGACTACCTATACCATAATATAACAAATGTAGTACAAAATATAGGGAAATTGAAGAAAGTCTAAGATGTGACGAGGATACTCAAAGTCAAGATTATTAAAAGCCAATAGAAGCACTAAGCAAAAAAAAGAAGCTCTAAGCAAAAGAGCAAGCACTAAGTAAAGAAAAAGAAGCAATCTCTAAGCAAAAAAGCAAGCACTAAGTAAAAAAAGAAGAAGCAATCTCTAAGCAAAAAAGCAAGCAATAAGCAAAAAAAAAGCAAGCACTAAGTAAAAAAAATAGAAGCAAGCTCTAAGCAAAAAAGCAAGCAATAAGCAAAAAAAAAGCACTAAGCAAAAAAAAAAAAAAAAAAAAAAAAGAGAAAAACCGGTTTTCCCTCTTCCCAATCACCCAATAATCTCCCAGTGATCTAGTTATGTAACCTACACAAAGAGGAGTAACATGTCTGATGATCACTTAAAGAATGAAACTGCTAGTCACCATGCAGTCTTGATTTATATATATATATATATATATATATATATATATATATATATATATATATATATTTTATATATATATATATATATATATATTTTATATATATATATATATATATATATATATTATATACATATATATATATATATATATATATATATATATATATTTTATATATATTATTTTATATATATATATATATATATATATATATATATATATTAATTTGAAACTTTTAAAACCATTTATTCTATATTCTATATTATCACTTGACAAGACACAAGAAGTGTTGAAACAAAATGGCTACTTTTGTCGTGATTTTATAACATATTTATGTTGTAATATTCAAATAAATAATTATATATATATATATATAAAGACAGGTAGTAAAACTGGGGAAAAAGATGAAATAGGTAAATAAAAAAAATAGATATGAACAGACTGAAGTAGATAGGTGTGTATGTGTTTCTATTTGAGCAAAGAGATTTGAAAGAAAGCATTTTGCAAAGGAGTTTCAAGCATTATTGTTGAATTCTCATTTTGTTTGAAGAACCAACACCAGTATATAAATAAAGAGTCATAAAAAAAAGCCAAGGAAAGACTTGATTCTGTTCTGGAAGAGCCAAACCTTGATCAAACATGAAAAGATCCAATTTACTGAGATCAATTTCAAGACCAATCAATGTTGATTTGCCGAATCTAATTTTGGCCCAGAGTATTAAACAAAATCCTTTTGTCAATCTCTCAGCCAGTCTGATGGTCAGTTGTTTTCTATTTGTAGGTTTATCAGCCTGATGGAATCGACCTTCACTTGGTTCTTCCATTAAAACTGACAGTATTTTATATATATATATATATATATATATATATATATATATATATATATGTATGTATGTATGTATGTATGTATGAACAAGCCAAAGAAATGACCAACATACTAAAAAAAAAAATAAATCAATTTCTTTAATTTTTACTAAGAAGATGTGATTGACAATCTGCATTCAGGAGTCGTATTTATTTGTAGATGTCATATTAAATCAGGTCACCTCAAACCTTAAAGTCCACAGATAATAAATCCCCAGGTCTTGTTCTTCTTTTGCCCACTCTGTGACACCATTACGTGTTCATAAATTTGAATCTTTCCTTCTCTTTCTCCCCCAATACGATATCTGTATCTCTTGAATTTAACCTGGAGTAATTTTTTCTGTTTATATTTGGTTTGCAGGTCTGAAAGATTGGAAGATATTTTTAGAGCTTTCATGAAAATAAAGATTATTATCTATGGTATTTTAAGTGTTTGATACTTATATATATATATATATATATATATATTAAAATAAAAACAGACCACTTTAAGGTTCCATGTAATAAATTATTTCACCACAGACCTTTTAAAGGACTGCGGATCATCAGACTTTACTTCCAAAGGTTGAAACGAAAAATTAAAAGAAATTTACACATTTTTGACGGGCAGTACTAAGCATATGTAAATTGAGGAAGTGAGGGGGGAGAGAGACATGATTGAGTTAGATGTAAAATTTCTATTCTCTCAAATTTAAATTGTTTGAGGAAGTCAAGACATTGACACGTTAAATCGGTTAACTTAACAGAAGTTATATATTGATATGGAAGGGGGAGAGGAGAAAAAGGCATAAAGAGAAAAAGAGAGAAAGAAGTCATGAGATAAAGTGTCACTAACTTTCTTTGGAATAAAAGGCCCAAAATAGACGCTGTTGTTTTGCTTTGAGAGTTCATAAATATTATAATGTTTGATATAAATTTGAATGTTTAAACAGTCTATAAGGAATTTAATTTGATGTTTGTTAGTGATTTAAGTTTTTTTTTAAAACTTTATTACAAAAATTTTGGGGATTTAATATGAAATAGACGATTAGAAAAATATTCATAGAATTTACATTAAAATACTAAAATTTTATTTTAAAATATAAGTTTACTTCTAGTTGTAATTGATTATTAAGGTGATATCTCTATCAGTTTGAATTTTATTCCTGAATTTAATTTGCGACTATTTTTAGATTGGTAATTTCTCTTACTTAAAGTTTAGTTTTTAAGTTAATATGGAGTGATATTTGAAGGTAATATTAGAGATCTTGCATTGTATATGATATTGCATACTCACACACATATATATATATATATATATATATTTAGCTCACACACATATATATATATATATATATATATATATATATATATTTAGCTCACACACATATATATATATATATATATATATATATATATTTAGCTCACACATATATATATATATATATATTTAGCTCACACATATATATATATATATATATATTTAGCAAACACATATATATATATATATATATATATTTAGCAAACACATATATATATATATATATATATATATATTATATATATATATATATATATATATATATATATTTATTTATTTATTTATTTATATTTAGCTCTTGAAAATACATTTCAATTAAGCACTGTTGAGTGATAAGCTAATTCTATAAACAACAGCCACATGCACTAATGTAAAGCTCTTCAGTAAAATGAATGGAACACTTTGGCTGATTGGCATTTGTTTACATTTTTAAAAACAATACGCTAGATTTAGTTGTGTAACTCTACCGAGTGAAAATAGCTCTAGCTGACACCAAATTAGTTGTGTTTCAATCCTGGCTTGGGGCATTCGGAGGTCTAGTCGCACTGAGGAGCTGTGATACAGCGAAACAGTACTGTCTGTGAATGACATATTATATATATATGTGTGTGTGTGTGTGTGTGTGTGTGTGTGTGTGCGCACTTAGTATCCCCCCCCCCCGCAAAAAAAAAGAAAACTTAAAAAAAATATTAGCCGTCACAGATTTATCACTCCCCAAATGATGCTTTATATCATTTATCTAATTTAGTGGATATGTTGTGGATGTTCTGGTGATGTTTTGATCTTGTTTGAATGTAATTTGTTTTATATATGTATTTGTGGGGGGTTAAAAGGACATCATCAACCCAGAAAGGGATTATAAAATTATAAACAAAATCACATACCAGATGCAACAAAATAACTGTACACAAAAAATGCTTTTGTATACATTTCAAAGAATTGATTGTATATTATAACGGACATATATGTATACAGAAATAAAGGACATAAAGATTTGCTTATCTGGCAACCTGTTTTATCTAGGATGTCTGTCTCCTTCAGCCATTGAAAAATGAAGAGTGAGAAAGTTTTGATTATTATTTCTTTAGGCAGTAAGGAGCTTTTTCTGATGCATCATGGGAGTATTCTATATTTATTTAACTATTATTTTATAATCTTCTCTTTCTTTATTCTTAATTACCATTCTTTTCTGCATTTTAAAGTATTTTTATTTCCTAACTTTTAATTTTTCTTTTTTTACTTCCAGATTACTACATAGTCTAGTAATAAGGACTGGGGATTATTTAGTAATTTATTTATTGCTATCACTACAGATATTAATGAAAATTACTGAAAACGAAAATATACATCACATATGACTTGAAGAAAAAATAATGAATAAGCAAGATGTTAGAAATCTTTAGTTCTTCAAACAAAAAGTTAGGAAACCTCCATCAATATTGAAAAGTGTGATAACAGGTAAATGAACGTGACAAACCTTTTGACCTGGAAATTGTTTTAAGGGTAAGATTTGAGAGATTTCAACCAAATGTCGAACTAGCTGTTTGATCAATGAATGACAAATGTTTCTTTATAAGCCAATTGTAAATTAGATCAGAAGGTTTCATTATAAAAATGGGACACCGAAAAAAGGCTTAATCACATTGAACTAGAAGCACACAAAAAATATAAGAGAACCACCAAAGTAGTGCATTGTTTGTGCTGTAATCTAGAAAAAGTTACTGAAAGAGGAATAACCAAAACAGAGGTTGGAAATGAAATGATAATTGTTATAGTAATTTACCCACACATGCATGGACTCTCCCAGGTATAAATAGGAGCAGGTACTGCCTTTTGGAGAGGGAAGTTTCCAGCAGTCAGCTCAGACATTCGGACCAAACATTCTTGCTGTAACACTCTCGTTTGTATATGTTTGTAGTACTGCTTCAGTTAATATATTTGTTTAACTCAATTCCTCTCTTTGTGTCTTTATTTCTGGCCCCTAACAAGGCCACAACAGTAATCTTTATAACATCAACAAAATACAATACTTGCCAGCGGCATGAAGTAGGTAAACCACTGCTAGTGGTGGACTACTTAGACAACATATTACCCCCACTTCAATAGTGTCCAACATATTTATGAAGATTGGGACATACCCATTAGTGTTCATAGGTATGGTATATAACAATTTGTATGTTTTCTTTCTTCTGTTCGACACTTACAAATAAAATATATTCATAACCTGATTTTCATTGGCTATTGGTGCTGTGAACAGGATCACCAGGATTTAGCTACTTGAAAGAATTATTTACACAATAGCCACTGAAACAGGCAGGAACCACTATTACCTCCAGTTAATGCAAGAGCTAGAAGAGTTGTAAAGAGAAAGTAATGAACTGAGGAAGGCGAGATTTGTTTGATGGATCAACACAGCTCACATGAGGAAACCAGAATAACTTGTGATAGAATCAGATGCAACAGATGGTGACTGGGTAATATTTTTAGATGTGTGGTCCTGTTACAAAGAAATGTGTGGACTCACTAGCTTGTCAGAAATCTGGCACAACCTCAGAATGACTTGTTCTCCTGGCATGAACAGGTTACTATTCAATTTGGCAGGAGCTGAAGATCTTAACACAAACACTCAAGGTCATCCTGACAAGTGACCACAACTAACAGATTTTGTGGTCACAGGAGGGGAGGCCATATAGAGTAGATCAGAAGGTCTCATAATAAAAATGGGATATCTAATAGGATATTACCACATCCAACAAGTTACATCATGAACAATATATAAGAGAATCATTGCAGCATAGATTTAGTTGTACATTTTCTTTCTTCTGTTTGAAGCTTATGAATAAAATATATTCATAACCCAATAGAGTTATATTTTACACAAATGGTTAATATTTCCATTACCATTAGAGATGAGGAGAACAGATAAAACACCTTGATGGTCAGGTAGTCTAGAAAAGCATAACTTGAATAGCACTGGCTGTCTAGACACTGAATGCCAAATATTTCCTTATAAAGAAATGGCTAAGATTTCCCTTACCATTACATTAACAGTTTTTTTTCTTACAAGTTACACCTGATAACAGTTGAACAATGAATCAGCCCCAAAACTGTTTGGTTTATGATTTATTTTGTTTTTTGGTATATCAACCTCAATGGGTTAGTTAATGCTGACAAGGTTTTTAGGATAAGTTTGTATGAATAAAATATGTATTCCTTGTCAGAAATCAGTTTGTAGATCAGGTTCTATTGATGTATTTTTGTAAAGAGGGCTTAAATCATAAGAATTCATGGTGAAAATATTACAAAAATAAAAATACTTGATAGATATATCATAAAGCGATAAATACAACGACATTCAGGCATGCACATCTATGACGTTTAAATGATACAAAACCGCAATTTTCTTGAGTTTGTACAAGATACAAAAAGTGAGTAAGGCATATTACTTTGGTTTGGTTTATTTTGTTTTACTGCATACCAAACTCAGTGGGTTACTTAACGCCAACAAGATTTCTAGGATAGGTTCATATGAATAGAATATGTATTCTTTGTAAGAAATCAGTTTTTAAATCAGGTTCCATAGATGTATTTTTATAAAGAGGGCTTTTGATGAGTGTCAAATATATTGCTGGTAATATTTTTTCGAAAAATGCATTGCTGTTATTTTTTTTTTTTTTTTTTTTTTTTTTTTTTTTATAAAAATGTATTACTGGTAATTTTTTTTTCAAAAATATATTGCTGGTAAGAATTATTATTCAAAACTGTGTTGCTGGTATTTTTACTATAAAAAACTATTTTTACACTTTCATAGTGTTTTGATCCCAATTTGGGAATTAGCTATTTGCCTATAGTTGAGACCCTAACAGGTGCTACCACCCCAGTTCAGGGTAGAGCTGGGAACAACCGCAATTAAGATATGGTTCCATGCACCTCAAAAACTTGGATTAGAGGATTT
>OZ038493.1:31254158-31291658 GCA_964036315.1 Acanthosepion esculentum | reverse complement strand
AATAGAAATAACAGCCCACTCATATTCAAGGATACCTGTCTAGTAGGGCAACTAGTCAATCCCTATTGCAGATGCCTACTCAGGCACAATTGTTGCAGTATAAACCACAGTTTGATTTATACTGCAACTATGCTGAGCGTGTTATCTAATGTGATCAAAAATCTTGAACAAGGCCAACGCAAAACCCTTGGACACACTGACATGTGACTTTATGCTAGGACAGCCATTGATGAATTTACAGTGACTATCAAATATTTTGTCTTGCTTTGAACTTGAGATACTGTTATGGTGAAACATACCTATTCTATAGTTATTAGATTCTACCACCTAATATAAGTAGGAGTAGTAAGAGGAACGAGGGTCAAGCGATGTCGGACCACAGTAGTCGACAGTTAGTCGAATACAAAAGTAGTCAGTGACCACAAGATTACTCTGTGTAATACCTATTATATCAAGTTCCTAACGTTTGGTACGTCGAACTTATTTAGGACCGATTTTAGTACAAATACAAGCCTCCACTGCGAAATAACTCCACAACAGATACTACATCAAATTATTTACAATTTTGAAAGTCTATATCCTCATTAGCTGCTAGTTGCAATTTCACCCGCTACTAATTACACTTACACTGCATTTATAACTCATTAAATTTATGTCATACCTTGAGTTGATAAAAAGATATGTTTTGTGTTATGGTGATATCATGTTGAAACACCTGTTCCATGCAATCATTGAAGTTAAGCAACATCAA
This sequence comes from Acanthosepion esculentum, assembly GCA_964036315.1. Taxonomy (NCBI): domain Eukaryota; kingdom Metazoa; phylum Mollusca; class Cephalopoda; order Sepiida; family Sepiidae; genus Acanthosepion; species Acanthosepion esculentum. The sequence continues at coordinate 31,290,907 of OZ038493.1, read as the reverse complement.
GCCTTGTAAGTATCTAGATGGGTGACCTCTTGGAAATACCAGGTACTAAGTTTGAATGTGCATGTAGTGTAATGGATAATGGGTCGGAATTGTTAATTGAAGCACCAAATTCCAGTTGGGTTCATTATATTCACTTATGCACTAATACCCTTGGGAAAGTTACAAAACCACCTCTTTTCTCCCCAGCTATGGGTTAATTACTAACACTTATATTACTAAACCATTATTATCTTTGAAATGAAAATAAAATTGCATACAAAATATTTAGATTACAGCATTAAATAACCCATAGAGCTGTTGATATGCCACTAAACAAAAACAACCAACCAACAGATTCATTTGATATGTTTTGTATTACTTTCATGTGCTGTATACCCTCAGGATGTGGATGATCATGGCTCTCCACAATTTCCTGTCCTTTTTACCTATTAATAAATTTTGTCTTTTTGTTATTTCTCTTAAACCTTGTTCCACCATCCATTTACTAAAGCTCTCTTAATATGTTAGGTGTTGTTGTCCTTTGTCTGTGATGCCTTCAATCTATCTTGTGAGTATCAGATTTTCTAATCCATCCTGTGAGTATCAGATTTGCCAATCCCTCTTTCCTCATTATGTGCCTTAGAAATTTCATTTGTTTCTTTCTGAAGTTAAGTATACGTCTCAATTTTGTTTTCATTTCTCAAAGGGTAAAAAAAAAGAAATCATGAACAAACTTTAAAATATGTTTTTCTCAAAAAGGACTTTTTTAGGATTTATGACTTCAAGTTATTAGCAACAATATAGAACTTGTCCGCAAGTCAACTGCAGCTTCATTCTTTTGTGGGGTGAAAAACTCATCAATTTGTAATATACATGATGTCTGGGTAAAATGCCATTTTTTGTGGCTAATAAAATAAAAAAAAATTAAGTCAACAAAGCAATATATATTTGCCTATTTTGGTCTCGTCCTACTGAGGAAGTGTCAATCAGCAACACCTGGAATATTGATTAACTGCAGTCCATCTTTTTTTTTTGTTGTTTTTATTTAAAACCACTGAAAGTCCCAGCTGTGATTGTTTAGGAATGATAGATGTTTTATCATGATGAGAATATGGCTCAGCACAGTGTTAATGAAATTGGAAGAATATTAATTTTATTTTGTTAATTGGATACCAGCAGCTGTTATCTAAAAAAAAACTCGTTATGCTAAATAACCATGATTTTGGTTCCTGACAAATGTAAAAGATTAATGGCAAACGTGGACCTTCATGCTCACCAAAAAAAAAAAAAAAAAAAAAAAAAAAAAGTGTCAAAAGGACGTTTTTTTCCCTTGACGCTGCTATTATTTTAACTACCTTCACTCCTCAGCAATGTTTATTGTTTCAAAAAAGTTATGATTATAATTGCAATAAAACCTAAACATGATGAAAGTAAATTTATATATTTTTTTCTTGAGAATTTACAGCAAAAATATTAAACTCTCTTTATTAGAATGTTTATAAGAATAATGTTGGATGATTTCCTCAAAGATGAAGAAGAAACTCAAGGTGACAGAGATGGGCTTCTACAGAAGGATGCTGAGGGTATCATGGACCGAGTGTGTGAGCAACAATGAGGTCTTAGAGAGGATGCAAACAAGGAGGAGGCTTATACTTAACATCAGGAAGAGGCAGCTGAAGTTTCTGGGACACATAATGAGGAAGGAGGGCCTGGAGAATCTGATACTCACGGGCAGAATAGAGGGAGAGAGAGAGAGACAAGAGAAAACAATGTACGACATACCTAGCAAGCTTAAGCAAGTGGATGGCAGAATGTGGTCTAGGGTGGGGGGAGCAGAAAGAAGGAACTTGTTGAGAGCTGCAAGAGATTGATGAAGGTAGAGAGCCATGATCGCCTACATCCTGAAAGGATATGGCATATAGAAAGAAAAGAAAGAAAGAAAGAATAATTTTGTATTTACAACATTCTAAAAACTTATATACAATTAAAAGAAATGCAATATTTATCATTTACCTATTTATAAAGAAATCAATACGAAAAAAAAATCTATTTATAAAGTTATGAACTTTTACTAAATTATAAAAATATATGAAGCAATTATAATGAAATCCTAAATTATTTACCATTTTATAAAGTTTGAATTAATTGGCAATTAACCAAATAAATAATCTAACAAATAATCTGTCTATATTTCTGAGATGAGGTATTATGTACAGTATTTACATTAGTCGGACTATTGTCCTCATCTTTGTCGCCATATTTGTCACAACGTTTCAGCCGTTGTATGCTCCGGCCTTCTTCAGGTAGTTGGAATTTTGAACTGAACCCTTTATTTCGATCACTGGGGTAGACTGTTCTAGTTCCACGTGCCATGTTTGATGGATGTCAGTTATCAGTTATCTCCTGGTAATTTTCCCTCTGAAAGTTCTCCACTGGCTTAACCGGGTATTGAACTCACACTCTTTGGGTCTGTCACTGGATCTAACCAATGCCTTTATCCAGTGTAGGACACAAGGCACAGTGGATAAAGGCGTTGGTTAGATCCAGTGACAGACCCAAAGAGTGTGAGTTCAATACCCGGTTAAGCCAGTGGAGAACTTTCAGAGGGAAAATTAGCAGGAGATAACTGATAACTGACATCCATCAAACATGGCACGTGGAACTAGAACAGTCTACCCCAGTGATCGAAATAAAGGGTTCAGTTCAAAATTCCAACTACCTGAAGAAGGCCGGAGCATACAACGGCTGAAACGTTGTGACAAATATGGCGACAAAGATGAGGACAATAGTCTGACTAATGTAAATACTAACAAATAATGCTTAATATTTTTGTTTTCTCAAGAACAAATAAATGTATAAATTTTCTTATGTTTCGGTTTTATTAAAATTTTAACCATCAAATTTTAAAACAATACACATTGCCAAGGAGTTAGAAGTTTCAATGGGAAAAATCGTCCTTTTGACATTACATTTTTGTGGGTACAAAGTTCAAGATTGCCCAATTAATTTTATGAGAGGTGCTGAGAATTAAGTAAGAAAAGACAATATCTAAACAGAACTCTTTGTTAACAAAGAACAAATATTAAAGAAATTGTTGAATATAACACTTACACACAATTACAATTTTTTCGTCAGGCAGGACCAGGATTAATCTCACACAACTCAACATGTGTTACCCTGACAAAGGATTTGTCATTGTGATTTGAGGCAAGTTTTCCATGTTGGATGCTCTTCCTGATATAAAACACACTCAGACACTCACGGTAGTCCAAGTATTCTGATTCTTTATCAAGATACCATCTATAGGAAGGTTGCCATTCAAGGTTTGAGAGCCAATCCTAGTATTATATATATATATATATATATATATATATATATAATATTCAAGCATGACTGGTTGAATAATCTAGACATATGTCTATTTATTTTAATCCTCTCAAATTCACAGATCAATTTCTTAGTGTTATTACAAAATTGATGAAGAAAGATGACATAGTTTTGGTTATTCCTTTTATTTTCCCAAGTACATTCAATCTCATTTTCAGGGGTGAATTGCTACGACAAAAAAGTTAATGTAATTGATAGCTGCGGATTTTTTTGTAAATGTGCATGAAACGCGCTCCGTTACAGTCAATTTAAAAATTAATGTAAAGAATATGTAAGGGAGGTAATTTAATTTTTATTAAGATGATCTTGGATGAGACTGAAAGAACTTGGGAAAATAAAAGAAATAACCAAAACTTTGGTGTCTTTCTTAATCAGTTTTGTAATGGCACTAAGAAATTGATCCATGAATTTGCTGGTCATCACAGGTGATTGAAACCTCCTATAGTATTATAACTATAGTATATGGGATAGGTTATTTAAGTCAGGATGACATGCAGGCAGGAACAGAATGCCAAGAGTAGAAATGCACAAGAAGCCAGAAGTAAGAAAAGAAATAAAAAAGCCTAACTTATTGGCAAACAAAAAAAAAATGGGAATGTAACCTAATATGCAATCTGTCCAATGGCCAGGGGCCTGTGTTTCTTCTCTCTCTGACCTTGAGTTTGGCAAGAAGACGCCAGATTATATTAAGGGAGAGCACAACAATCACAGGTCTAGCAAAATACTAAAAATCTTGAGGAAAAATAAGTTGAGATTTGCTATGAAAAATGAAGGTATAAAAATGGTCAGGAAGTGTATTACAATTAGGTTTGTAACACAAAAGGAACTAAAAAGTCATTAAATCAATTCTAAAACTAAATGAAATGAAATTACATTGTGTGTAGGAAACACGAAAAAGTCAAGGTCGAAGCGTCCTATTTGTTCCCATTTGGGAGTGGCCGACTGTGGCTGCAACATGCTTATGGTCATATCACACTGAAATACTGGTCCTTGTATGATCACTGTAGTTAAGCAACATTGAACCTGGTCAGTGATTAGGTGAGTGACTGTTTGGGGATAGCAGTTGGTTTAATCTTGTGTGTGCATATGGCATAATGGATAATAGTTTGGAATTAGAAATTCCAGTTGAGTGTTATATTCACTTATACATAAATACTCTTGGGAAACATATTGTTGGGATACAATAGGCGATTACCTCCCTTTGGTTGGGATGGGGTCATCCGACAGCTACTTAATGACATCACTTCATAGAGTGACAAACATGTTCAGCTTCCAGTAGTCAAATAGTGTTTGCTTTTCTTTAGCTGCCCAGGTCAGCCCATAGTACCATTTTCTATTTCAAAATATGTCCTTATCAGAAATAAATCTGGCCTACTTGAATTATAGAAACTATCTGTGGCTCGGAGTCCTCATGTTGGGAAATGACTTTTCTTGTTTGAGGAACATATTCTCATTAGTGACATAGAAGATGATTCTGGCTTGCTTGAATCTCCATTGGGAATTATTACAAGTAAGATCATCTATCACTTCACCATTTTTTTCACTGCTTGTGTGGAATACATGTGTTATAGTTTCTCTGTGTGAGACACGTAAATATGTGTATATAATTTTGTGTAAGATTTTGCAGTATAAAACTGAGAACAAAGCAGGTTTGTAACTTATTTTCTTTTAGCTATACCTTTCTGTTTGTGTATTAAGGTGTTATATCATGGATATAATAATGTCCATAATGGGCGAAATACCAACTGGAAGCTTATTCCTTTCTTCCATAGCTCATCCATTATCTAGTGAGTTACTTGATGTGATATTAGTATCCTATTAGTATGAACCAACTCTTCTCCCCCAGCTATGGGCTATTTAATAGGACTTGTATCAGTAAATTATTATTATCTCCAAAAACTTCTTACTATAAATATATGTCCTGATTCCAATAATAACAACTAAAAATATTAAATATTTAAAGAAGAAAATAGAAAAAAAAATGAATAAATTCAAAAATATCATTTATTGAACTTAATTAATGTTAAAAAACAGGTTCACCCAATGCAAGGCAGTAAAGCCACTAAGACACAAGGGGTTACTGGGTGTGGAAAAATTAAGAACAGAAATATTACTAAAGAGAGAGAACAAAATAAGGAGGACAAAAGATAATAATTGACATTGCATTTAAATTTTTGAAGGTTAAGTTGGCTGGAAAGCATGGTGCCAGAAGTGAGAAGTGTGAGAAAAGAAACTGTTAGCATAGAATTTATGGTTACATCTACCCAACTCAACTGTAAATGGATAGGACCTTGTTGTTAGTCTAGTATTGAACTTAAATTCAAAAAGTCTACATACTATAGTGAAGAGTTCATCTGAACAATTACCATGAAAGTATTTAGAGAAAAGGCCCAGGGAGGCAATATCACGGTGGTGGGGAAGTTTTGGTATAACTCCAAGTTGAAACTCAGAGTTGTATGGTCGAAGTCGGTGTTGTATGATAACAGACGAAGAAAAAGTAAGATGATGTGGAGTATCATCATTGTTGCCCATGTCCTGAAATGATATGTAATCTGAAAAAAGTATTTGATACAGGATTGACATAGTATACTTTATGGACTAGTAGACATAAAGTTTATGTTTACTGTACAGTACACTATGGACCACATTACTTGACATTTTCAGATTTAGTGTTTTTTTTGTAACTTTTTCAGCTTATTTAATAATTTCTGAAACTTACACACAAGCGAATTCAAAACAGAAAAACATTTTTCTGCAAAAGATGAAGCAGAAACTTGAGGCAATAGAAGGATGCTGAAAATCCGATGGAAAAAAACAGTTAAGTAATGAAGAAGTTTTAAGGAAAATCGAAGCAAAAAGGCCACTTGTACATAAAATCAGAAAGAAACAGTTGAAACTTTTAGGACACATAATGAGGAAACAGGGTTTGGAGAATTTGATACTTACAGGACATACTGAAAGCAAGATGGCCATGAGTAAACAGCTTATGCAAATGAATGGCAGAACAGGGACTGCAGGGGATATTAAGTAGACAAACATTAAAGGATAGGAAGTTGTGGAGAGCCATGGTTGCCCAGAACCTGAAGGAACACAGCACACTACCATATCTGGCCTGGAGCTGCCCAGTCTTCACTTGCCTGTCTTGATAGAGTTCAAAAGTGTAGACACAGTTTTCTGTGTTATTAATTATTTCTCACCCCAAAGCCCTTTTCTACAAACAAAATGTTGTGAGCCTGTCACTGCTCTATCACTACTTCCATGACAGGTGTTTTGACAAGCTACATTCTTTAGTCCGATCACCCCTGACCTTTACAACTAGGACCCACCATGCCAAGTACACAAGAGTGAATCACATCCATTCCCATTGTATTCCAATAGGGAGAATTAAGTACCATTTCAACAGCTTCTTCCTATGGACTGCTATTTTGGGGAACAGACTCCTGGCTGGATATTTTCCCAATCACCACAATCTTGACCTCTTCAAGTCTAGGGTAAACCCTTTATCTTTTCTGAATAGGCTCCTGAACATCACTTCTTGCCCTTTTTACACTCATACAACACCACACAGTAATCTTCTACCTTGAGTGACACTTGGGCCTTGTATTAGGTGAACATTAATATAAAAACAGAAAAATATAAAAGAAGAATTAACTTACATGGTCACAAGTAAAATAAAAAAAATGACTGGTTTTGTGTGTGTGTGTGTGTGTGTGTGTGTGTTTCGCAAGAGTTTTTTCCTGTCAAAATGTTTACAAGTATAGATGTCCTATTATCGGAAATCGCAAAGAGAAAACAATCATCATGCTTATTTCCCCAGACATGACTGTGAAAGACCTTTATTTTTCGAGAGGTCTCAAACTTTTGTTCTGTCATAAATATTTTTGCTATGTACATACGCCTACATTGATCATGGGACACATCTCGTAAAAGACATTACATTTCTTTAAAAAATGCAAAAAATCTTTAGAGCTGCATTTTATTGCAACAGCAGTAGTACAATATTTTATTTTCCATTATTACTTTGACTGAACTTATTACTTGGAGCTTTGCCCTACATTTTGCCTGATAAAAAGAAAACAAAATTTGAATGCATTTCTTTGCATTGAATTTCGTTACCAAATTTTCTTTACATGCTTCTTGTAAAATAACAATATTGTCCTGATTTACAGTTTCAACAGCATTGTTGGAAAATGTTCATTGAATATTTCTTTGGCTATTGTTAAGGTTATTAAATCATTCATTCTCTTGTGGGTTAAAATTGTTTGCTCCTTCAGATATTATTTCTCCATTTTCCTGGTATGGATAGTTAAGGAATTATTGTGGCCTTATGGGACAAATTTACATTACCACTTAAAAGTTTTAAGACACCATACCTTCAGGAAAATTTCATAAAATACTGGTAGCGTTTGTAATTTGGAAATTAAGAAAATATTTATTCAAAAGGCTTGGTTACTGTTATGCATGTGTGATAACTCTGCATAGTTTTGCAGTCATTAAAAATGGGACACTTCCTGTTTCATCCTCTTGTCACTTGTGGAGCGAAGACAGAAATAAACACAAAGACAGTCAATCAACAAATGACAAAAAAAAATGATTTCTGAGTCGGAGGATCTGCATATCCTTCTGGTTAATAAATTAATCCTTTGAAAATAAATATTTAAAATTTTTCGACCAATCAGCTCCATTTCAACTGAGAGTAAAAAAACAAAAAACAAAAAAAAACAGTTTTAATATTTCATATTATTAGGATTCATTTGGTTTACTTACCCATGGATTTTTACCTATATATATATATGTGTATTTAGGCAGCAATTCTTCTTTCATGCACATTTCATTGAATACAACAGACAAGGTGCTTTGATTTAGTTTTTTTTTATACAATTTCTCATGTGATCTAATATTTTTTTCTTTTCACAGGATAAATGATATAAAAACTGTCCAATTGTTCTTTTTATCCAAGTGCTTTTGGCTATATATTTAGCCATTTTCAAGGTTGAAATATATTAACTATTAACACTGAGACCAGTATCAAGTGGCAACAGTTTGCTTCACTAGGCCAGAATAATTACCCAAAATGGTCTGAAGATTGTATTTAATGTATGAAACAGATTATTGCAGATTAGTTTTTATGTCAGTGTCCATTTTATATATATATATATATATATATATATATATATATATATATATATATATATATATATTACAATGAATCATTCATACAAAAAGTTGATTAGTAAAGTTAATGATATGAAATAGCAAAATCCTTTTGCAAACAAAATTTTAAAGTTGCATTAACCTACAAATCACTCGATGAAGGTTATGATCCTTGTTTGTAATAATTATAAGCTGTATAAACAATCTAAGTATTGGTAAAATGTGCAAATACAACACCACGGACACAAAGCCTACCAAAACACTTCAAACAACAAAAGAAAATAAAAGGAAAAAGCAAGAGGGTCAATAAATAAATGAACCAACAAAAAAAAAAATAAAAGAGAAAAAAAGGAAACAGGAAAGAAAGAGAAAGCAAAAGACAGATATCTACCTATGCAATAATGCAAAGTGCTCAATGTCTAAATCAAATCGACTAAGACGGAGTGGTAACCCTAACCAACAACACCACATTACATTTCAGTTCAAATCGATACTCTTTGTGTGAATCTCAAAGTGGTGATTTGAATGGAGTCTGTGCTGTGCGTGAGTATGTATGGGAACCTCAACGTGGTGTAATGGTTAGCAAGCTCATCTCAGAACGATTATGACCGAGTAGTTCAATCCTCACTGTGTGCCCCATTACTTTCAGCCTTGTTCCACATTTAAGCTATGCTTAGGAAATAACCATATATATATATATATATATATATATATATATATATATATATATAGCATGGTGGATAGTGACTTAGATTGAGGAATCGGAGAGCCGAGCTCGAATTCCAATCAAATCCATTACATTCACTAATACCCTTGGGAAAGGTGTGGATCCTCTTTTTCTCCCTCCAGCTATGGGTAAATAGCAGGACAGACTGGGCTCTATAGCCTTGGATAGCTACTAGTCTAGGAGAAGGACAAATCTGAATTCAAAAAACTGCGGAGGGTCGTTTGGGGACCTTGTGGCATGTAGTGCACCAAGTCTCTGTATTTGGCCCTTCAATAAGTGTGGATGGTTCTGCACAAAGATTCCACCACTATAATCAAATCTTATGTGCTGGTGTTGGGCTATCAGTTTCTAGGAACTGATCTGCTTGACCCTCAAGCATCGAATTTGACGGGAAAGTTGAGTATATATAGATAGATAGATAGATAGACATATATATATATATATGTATATATATATATATATATATATATATATATATATATATATGCAGAAATATAGTCTTAAAGTGTGCTATATTTATGGGGTAAAGTGCTCAATATCAGAGATAGAGCGTGTGTAAATATAAAAGTGGACATGGAAGTCAGCACTTAGAGGCGACAGTCTGTTTCATGCTAGTGCAATCGTCAGGCGACTCTCTCTCTCTCTATATATATATATATTTATAATTATTTATTCGAAAATTATAACATATGTATATTGGCTTGATCCATTGAAAGAAGCCAGAAATCAATCCTTGTGCCTTCTTGTACACTCTCTCATAAAATATGCAAGTCAGTTTCTGAATTAACAAAACACATGAAAATTCATGTTGATGCTGTGCCTGTTGGGCTTGTGGGGGAGTCTCCCTTTCAGGTGCAACATTTGTGCAAAAGCTTGTAAAAGTAAGGCTGGTTTAAAAAGTCATCTGCGCTCTCATGATTGGTGAGTCTGAAAGTTCTAAAAAAAAATTGTTGTGGAGATGGTCTTCTGTCAAGAAGTGAAAATCACCATATATATATATTAGGTCATCCCATAAGTTCTGTCCGAATTTTAGCTTTTTGTTAAAATGAACAAAATTTAAAGAGTATTTTATAATGTCTAATGGAGCTGAACATTATTTTTATGTTTAGATGCATTTAAACTGATCAAATTTTATTTCAGAGAACAATAAAATAAAATTTTCTTTGATTAAAACCCTGCTAACATGGAAGTACCGAAGAATCATTTGAGGCACATAATTCTTTATGAGTTCAAGAAAGGAAACTCAGAAGCCGAAGTGGCTAGAAACCTTCACTCAGTTTATGGAGAGGAATGTGTGAATGAAAGAACTTGCAGAAGATGGTTTGCAAAATTCAGAGGTGGAGATTTCACCCTTAAAGATAAAGATCGAACCAGATGTCCAGTTGAGTTTGATGAAAAGCTTCTTGAAGCAGCCCTTGAAGAAAATCCTGCTTTATCAGTTGAGGAAGTGGCAGTGATTCTCAGTTCAAACCATACAACTGTTCATCGTGATCTTCAACAACTTGGAAAAGTTCCTAAACTTGGAAAATGTGTGCCTCATGAATTATCTGAAAACAACCTCAAATCCCGAGTTGACATCTGCTCTTCTCTCCATTCTCGCCGACTTGTTTCACCTTTTTTGGATAGACTTGTAACTGATGACGAAAAATGGATCTTTTATCGAAATGTTAAGCATTGTAGACAGTGGCTTGGTAAAGGGGAAGGACCCCAGCCACAGCCGAGAAGGGAACTTCATGGGCAAAAGGTTCTTCTTTCAATCTGGTGGGATTGCCAAGGAATAATCCCCTTTGAATTCTTACCACCTAATGCAACAATTAATGCTCAAATATAATGTCAGCAATTAGAGCGTTTGAACCAAGCTTTGAGAAAAAAAAAGACCTGCTCTAGTGAATCGAAAACGGATGATGTTTCATCAGGACAATGCACGAACACACACAGCAAGAATCACGTCACAAAAGATCGGTTGGGAGATAATTCCTCATATACCTTATTCTCCTGACCTTGCTCCTTCAGACTACCATTTGTTTTGTAGCTTACAGAATCATTTGTAAGAAACAGCTTTTGTAACACAGGAAGAGGTTAAAACTGACATTTGTGAGTTCTTCGAATCAAAGTCAAAAGAATTTTACAGTAATGGAATTAGTAAGCTTGTTAATAGATGGAAGGAAGTCATAGATAATCAGGGAAAATACATTGTTGATTGAATCTGTAATTAAATGTAACATTTGGTCACTTGTTTTCTTTATTCAAAATTCGGACAGAAATTATGGGATGACCTGATATATATATATATATATGTGTGTGTGTGTGTGTGTGTGTGTGTGATGTTATAGTAGCATGGGACATCAGGGTTAAAATGAGGAATTAATTTACCCATGCCAAGAAGATTAATGATGGAGGATAATGACAAGAAACACACGTGCAGTTTTAACAAAACACGAGAAGGAATTTGTTTACAAATGTACACGCTTGGAACCGTGTCAGTAGCTCATTTCAGAAAAATAAATAAGAAATTTTTAAAATGCATAGTTTTAACGGATTGTCATTGAGAAGAAATGTTCATACAACAGATTAAATGATGTGACACAAAATAATATTCAGAAATGTTTAAAACACGAGAGTTTGTTGTTCACAAAAGAGATGTACAGTTGTATACATTCAAAAGTAAACGAAGAGAGAGATAGTTTGAAATACTTAGCTTTCTTGGATTGTTAAAATAAATTTCTTTGAAGTCCCAGGTGCTTGGTTAAGGCCAGTGATATAATTGGTGAGTAATTTGACACTGGCAAAAATTCGAGCTGGACACATGAACAGAAATGAAAAGACACACTTCTAATTTTTATTTCATATGGCTTTAGACACACTTCTAATTTTTATTTCATATGGCTTTAGACACACTTCTAATTTTTATTTCATATGGCTTTAGACACACTTATTAATTTTTCTCCTCGTTTTATATAAAAAATTATTTTACATAGGCTCGCTATTTTCTTTTCTTTTTGTAGACTCAATGGCTAATTCTCATAAAAACAAGGTTTTCATTGGTCCAAAGAAAATTTCACATAGGCTTGTTAAATTCTTTCTGGATTTTTCTCAGCTCGCCCAAATTGGAAGGGAGAGAGTAAAGGGAGTTGTTATTATTTTGTACTAACCACAGTGGCACAAAATCCTTGCATCAGCCCTGGGCTGTCATATTTGCTCCTTCAGAAGCCATATTGTTTTCTTAGCAGACTGTTTTCAATCATTATCATTGGTACATGTATCTTTTTCACAAGTGTTTAAGTGAAGGCAACATGTTTCCTTTCAATATTTTGACATAAATTTCAACAATCATGATTCCGGCAATAAAATGCAGCTCAACAATGTCACTAGAGCTTACACAAGGCATTGGGCATATGACGTTTCTACCATCATGCTTCTTAATGGTTGAGACCAAACACGTTTTTCTTTGTACACCTTACCATGACACCACCGAACTAGTCAAATGCCATTAGATCAAAATTGATTTTTCTTTCATTCGAACGCAGTTTGCTGTCTGAAAACTTTGAGTTTTAAAATCGTTATTCTCCTGTGCAAACTTTAAAAGCATGACTGTTTACATCTTGAATTCAGTAGCGGTTTTCAGTGTGATTGTTGTAATCCTGCCTGTCTTGATGAGGGAACGTTTGATGGTTGTAATAATCAAAATGTTCATTGCACATGCTTTTTATTTTTCCTTAGCAATATCCACAGTAGACTTTCTCAAAAATAGTTTACACACCAATGTACTGGTATGGCAGAAAGACCTTGTGGTCATTTTTCATAGTCAACCTGATTACTTTTGTACATTGACTTTTCCACATTTTTTGATTTTGCACAAATGTGACAAGAGTACTTTTCTTAATATCAGTCCAGTAGCTATTTTATTTGGTGACCATTGTTGTTCATAGTAATAATATAGTCTTTTAAAATGAGAATAAATTACTTCTAGGTGGAGACATTTTACAAGTAATCATCTATACACTGAAAACAATGTGGGTTATCTTACTTGACTTACCCAGATTTGAAGGGAGTGTATAAAGGGAGTTATTATTTTGTACTTGCTACAATGTTATTGAAAAGCTTGCAGATTTTAACCATGAGTAACAAAATTATTTACTCTAATACTTGTTTTCTCCGCATCTAAAGAATGATCTTACATACGTCAGTGACAAAAATCCATATCCCATTTGATTTGCATGCAATGATCTGTCCTTCAAAAGTTTGGTTAACAGCTTGATTTGATTATACTAACAGATATTTGCAGAGCAATGTGAAACTTGTCACTAGATCAGGTTGATTGCCGAAATGAATATGAAACCAGCATTAATGACTTGTGAGATGAACACGACATACTAAATTCTGTGCAGGTGATCATTTCTTACTTATATATTCATGTCCTCTTCTTCTTCCTAAACACTCAACAGCACAAATATTTTCTTCTCTTTCCATCTGCCTTTTCTTAACAGTGCAAAGTCTTTACAAATATTACATTGATTTCTCCAGACATCTCATCATCCCCACATTCACCATACACACAATGCTTTCTTTCTTTTTTTTCTTCATTTTTTTCTCTCCTGATTTTTGAGTCTTTCTTTGATTCCGAAAATACTTCAAACGATTCTTTCTTCATTGCCAAAGATATCTGACTTCATTGAAATATATGTACATGGTAGGATTTATTTCGGCTACAATGATTGTAACTTATGCAAGATATTGATTCGAGTTTGCAACATTGTATGTATAAAGTAAAAGAGAATGAGTTAAGGTTAAAGATGTTTTTTTTTTCTAAGTAACGTGTCCCTTCAGGACTTTCACAATCATGGCTCTCCACAATTTCTTGTCCTTTGTAGCTCTTAATAAATTTAATCTTTTATCTCTCTTAAAACCCTGTTCCAGCATCCATTTACTCAACTACACTGAGCAGAATGCATATTTTCCTCTGACACACTTGTCTTCACTATCCAGTGAGTATCAAAATTTCCAAACCCTCTTCTCTCATTATGTGCCCTAGAAATTCCAACTCATTCTGATGTGTAAGTTTCCTTTTGTTTCCATGTTCTCTAAAACTTTGTTGTTGCTCACATGCTTGGTCCATGGTATTCTCAGCATCCTTCTGGAGAACCACATTTCTGTTACTTCAAGTCTTTTGATCATCTGTGAGGATATTGTCCAGCATTCACTTCCATATATATTGTATTACAGTTCCATACTCTTTACCTTGTTTGATATTTTCCTGTTTCTTAATACTTAGCTTTTGGAAGGCATCTTTCAGTATCCAATGCACCTTTAGATTTCAGTTTTGCTCTTTACATCCTTCATTAAAACGCTTCCTAGAGGGAATATTTCTGATATATACATATATATATATATTTCATAGGGTCAGTTGATGGTCACAAGATGCACAAAGGGAAAAAGAAGAATATGGTTGCATTTTCATTGTTTCGTTAATTAACAAATCAGCAATTAGTGCTGAGAGGAGAATTACTGGTTTCAAGAAAGGGGAATTTCTCTTCGAAAGACTTTTAGTGAGAATTTTCATATCATAGGAACAGATGCATATATAACTGCTAGCATTAAGAAGTCTCTCTCTCTCACTTACTCCTCCCTCTTCGTTCTTCTATGTGCCAGGTTCATTCAGGGTGTTGGCAATCATGGCTCCCCACAATTTCCTCTCCTTAGCAAATTGTCTTTTTGTTATCTCTCCTACACTTAGTTCTGTCTACCATTTATGGAAGCTCATTAGGTAGTTTATATGCTATTTTCCACTTGTCTCTCTTTTCCTCAATGTCCTGTGAATGTCAAATTTTCCAAGCCATCTTTCCTCATTATGTGTCCTAGAAATTGCAGCTGTCACTTTTTGATGTTTGATAGTGTTCTTTTTGATAACATTTTTTCTGAAACTTCATCATTGCTCATATGTTCAGTCCATCGTATTCTCAGCATCCTTCTGTCATTCTCTGTTACTGATAAGTAATCAGCAATATTTCCTTACTGTGAACAATAAATGTAGCAAATACAAATCTATCTGACCCAAACATTTTTTTCCGGGTGAAAAAATGGTTGTTATGCTTTTCAGGAAGAGACAGAGACAATTCGACTTGGGTATACTGACCTGAAGAAAACTGTAGAAACTATGAAACAAAGAATGGCCATCAAACATTCTTTTGAACCACATACTTAAACACATATGATGTCGTGACTAAGACGCAGTTAGACCACTTCCTTGTAAAACACAAAAACTGTTACTTCAAATGAAAGAGAACGAGAAGACTTTAGTGAGGAGAAAGGACAATGAAAAAACACAATTCAGGAAGAGAGAAGATGGCGATAATTCCAGTAGGACACAAGGGATTACTGAGAGTGAAAGAGAACGAGAAGACTTTAGTGAGGAGAAAGGACAATGAAAAAACACAATTCAGGAAGAGAGAAGATGGCGATAATTCCAGTAGAACACAAGGGATTACTGAGAGTGAAAGAGAACGAGAAGACTTTAGTGAGGAGAAAGGACAATGAAAAAACACAATTCAGGAAGAGAGAAGATGGCGATAATTCCAGTAGGACTCAAGGGATTACTGAGAGTGAAAGAGAACGAGAAGACTTTAGTGAGGAGAAAGGACAATGAAAAAACACAATTCAGGAAGAGAGAAGATGGCGATAATTCCAGTAGGACACAAGGGATTACTGAGAGTGAAAGAGAACGAGAAGACTTTAGTGAGGAGAAAGGACAATGAAAAAACACAATTCAGGAAGAGAGAAGATTGCGATAATTCAAGTAGGACTCAAGGGATTACTGAGAGTGAAAGAGAACGAGAAGACTTTAGTGAGGAGAAAGGACAATGAAAAAACACAATTCAGGAAGAGAGAAGATGGCGATAATTCCAGTAGGACACAAGGGATTACTGAGAGTGAAAGAGAACGAGAAGACTTTAGTGAGGAGAAAGGACAATAAAAGAACAGTTTCAGAAAGACAGAAGATGATGATTGATGTTGCATTTAAACTTTTGAACATTGTAAGTGGCAGGAGAGCAAGAAATCGGAAGGAAGCTCCACAGGTGAGAAAAGAAACTATAAGAATAGAACATGGTTGCATCTTGCTGGTTCATCAGTAAACTGGTGAGACCTAATTACCGGTCTAATAGTACAGTACAATTCATGCAGTCAAGGTACCAAGGAGTAAAGCTTATCAGGAAAATTGCCATGAAAATATTTGTAAAACAGATAGAGGAAAACCTTGTCATGGGGGTGAAGTTAAAATGTCAGGTCAGGATTGATCCTATGACACACCCGTCTTTGAATTTTTGGTCAAGAATCTCAAGATATATAGTAGGAGCAGATATACCAGCAATATTCAATGCACGGACAAATGTAATAAACTTAAAAACAATTTGGGGGCAACTACTTGATATTTTATAATTATATTCATTACAAATACATTAGGTTTCATGATCTCTGTGATAAAACACTTGTTCTTACACATTTTGCACAGTAGAGGACCCACCAATATTGCTTCTAGTAAAGTACCATGATATCTGCCTGCAGGTTTCATTTAGTTTCATTTTTAAAAAATTGTTATGAAATTCAGAGACTTCTTATTTTTTAAATTTGTGTTATTCAGGAAAATAAGGAAAGATATGAGACTGCAGTGAAGATTCAGGTACAACTACTTAAGGAATAATTTTTAATGTACATATGTATGAAAGAATGCAGTATATATATATATATATATATATATATATATACATATACATATATATACATATACATATATATATATAAAAACAATATATTAGGAGGATTTGATAAATATAATTAAGTGATTCATCGAGTCTGAAACCTCAACAGAATGCAGAAAGCACTGGACTGCATTCTGTTGAGGTTTCAGACTCGATGAATCACTTAATTATATTTATCAAACCCTCCTAATATATCGTTTATATATCATTGCTTGAACCGGCTTCTAATGCTCCAGTTGGCGCGGCTTGGTGTTGTAGTCGTGGCTCCCGGGGACACAGTCTTATGGTTAGAGAGAATCTCAGTTGGGTTCCACCACGGAATTTGTGAGTGAGCGGAGCTATATTGAGTCTGATTTGTCACCTCTTCGTCACCGAGGCCCATAGAACAGTTGGTAGAGTGTTCACTTGACAACCTAACTGTCAGGGTTTCAATTCTCGGTAGTGGATGTGCACTGCTGATGAGTCCCAAATATAGGACGAAACGGCCGTCCAGTGCTTTCTGCATTCTGTTGAGGTTTCAGACTCGATGAATCACTTAATTATATATTATATATATATATATATGTATAGTCAGCTGTATGGATATGAGTTTGTGACGCTGGGTTTCATGCTTTTGCGATCATCAGAAAAAAACATATCCATGCAATTGAATATATTAGCTCTATCACTGATATTGAGCACTTTCCACTAAGTACTGCACATATAAAATTATATATATATATATATATATATATATATATATATATATATATATATATATATATATATAAGTTTTAAGGTATGCTATATTTATGGGTGAAAGTGATTAATATCATGGATAGAATGTATGTAAATAAACATATGTTTTATTTATTTTACTTATATTATTTTATTATATTTAGTTTTCGATTTTTGAGTAACATAGTAAAAATCGTTTTATGGAAGATAATTATAGCTAATTTCTCCTACAGACAGAGTTTACTGTTTTTGGATTTATTGTTGTAAGCTGTTTTCCTTACTCCTTGTGATATTTTTGTTTGGATTTGTTTTTTAATCTCCTTGATATGTTTAGAAAGCATTGCGCTCTTCACATATTTAGTATTTGTAAAGGGAATTTTTTTAATGTAGTTTCTTTGTTGCCAGGGTCCTTCATGAAATGTAGATACTCCTATATTTTTTCTAGATAAAATAAATAAAATATATTAATTCAAACCCATAATTAAGTAAATAATAAATAGATTAAAAACACACACATAAACATAAAAGTAAATGTAATAATACCAACCAAAAATAAAATAATCAATAAAAAAAAGTTAACAAACAATATGATAAACTGCCAAAATATTGCATCTGCACAAGAATTATATGCATGAATGATAATTGACAAGATATATTTCATCTTCTGGGAAAGCGTTAATAAAGGTGAAACATGTTAGATTAATAAACATTACATTTGTGTCATATCATTCTGTATGATTTCAATCCATATTTGATCCCTACCTGGATTCTATCCTCTTGGAAATATATATATATATATGTATGTATGTATATATGTAAAAAAAAAAGTAAAAATCCATGGGTAAGTAATCCAAGTGAATCCTGTTAATATAAAATATTAAAACTGATCCACAAAAGAGAGCTCAATACATTTATTATAGAGCATATAAATGAATTACATAAAAATGAAATTCAATTGTACCCCATTTATATAGCCATTTTGCTTCTCAAGAGATTTCTCTTTTAGAGTAATTCCCTGGAGCTTGTCAATAATAAAACATTTGATAAAAAATGAATTGTACCGTTCTTTTTTTTCTTCTTTTAAATGGAAAATTTGAAAAAAAAGAGACATATATATATATATATATATATATATATATATATATTTAGGCAGCAATCCCTCTTTTATACATGTTTCATTAAAGACGACTGATTAGGTACTGCAATTAAGCTTTTTATTTAATTTTTCTTTTGTTCGTACAATTATTTTCTTTTCTGGACACAAAGTGTTTGTAAGAACTGTCCAAATGTTCTGCATTTCTCAGTATTTTTGGCAATACTTTTAGCCATTATTCAGGATGATTTTATTTTTACTTTTTAACTGAATGTATGAGTTGTCTGTATGTATCTAGAGTTATAAGGAGGTTTTATTTTCCAAACACAGTCAGCACATTGTGACCTTGTTCATAGTTAATGCCATTGTGTGTTGTTTTTTTATTATTATTTGTCTTTTTTACATGTGGATGAGGTTAGTTTGCTTGTATTTTCTACTAGTATGCTTCGGATGGGGGTCTGGTAGGTTTGTGTGTGTGTGTGTGTTTAAATGAGTTCTAATGGAGCTGTGGTTGGGTAGGTGTAACTCAAGTCATCTGGATTGGCATGTAGTAGTGTGACCTGTGTAATTATTTATGAGTTTAGTTTGATCAGGAACACAGTTCCTTAAGAGGCATTGGAACTCGTAAATAATGTTGCCAGTTCACAATGTTCAAAGAAGGATGGTCTTTGCCAATACCCACAGACTTCACTTACTCAAAGCCATTTTTAACCATTGATCTTAGAAAGTTGTTGCATTCGACTGAGAGTTTAAATATCTCTGAATGTGCTTGGTGCCATGCGTGACATCCATATAAATGTTTCAATTTGACATGGCCATTTAAGAATATACAATGTTAATTGTCTGTTCATAATGTGTGTGTATGATTTTGTGAGGAAGATAATTGTAAGTTTCAACACCTTTGAAATAGGGGTTTAAAATGTTATGGGTGTGGCATCTTTGTCTCAAGTCATACAGAGTCTGTAGCAGATTGAATGTGCGACCTCAGTGAATTTAAAAAAATTGGGGGAGCTAAAAGGCTTCATGTAAATATTTTTTAACTTGCTTCTGATTAGTTAACAAGTGTTTATTTATTTCTTGAAACCACATAATGTTCTTTTTTATGGGTTAATATATCTAATATATAAAACTGAAAGAGCGTGTGTCCCCATTCAAAACACTGAAAATTAATTATTATAAAGTTTGTTTTTGTGTATCTTGAAATATTACATAAAACTTCAACACCAGATAAATGTGGTTTTGTCATGCTATTTGTACACCCAATTCTACAGTATATGGCACAAGGCTGAGTTTAAAATGGGAATTCTACGCATACATGGTATTGGTGAAAAAAAAAAAAAATTGTTCTGTTCCTTTAGGGGTGCTTCAAGGTTCCATTGGGGAAGTTGCATTTCAGCTGAACAATATTTGTTTTACTCAGGTGCCTCAAGGTGTTGAATGGAATTTTTAGTCAAGTGCCTCAGAGTCCCAAAGGACTCTTCCTGACTGAGTGCAATGAGTGGAGTACTGCCTCAGGGAAAGGCCTCTTGAATTTGAGCATAACAGTAATAATGAATATGCATAAACATTTTTATCATCAATTACTACCAGGGTGTGTCTTATATATAGTTATCCTGGGTATGATAATAAACTACATCTAGCAGCAAGGCCTCTGATCAGGAGATTGGAGGGTTTTAGGTGCATGGAATGACCTCTTAATTGCTGTCATTTCCAGGTTCACCCTGACCCAGGGTGGTAGCACTGATTAGGGTCCCAGCTATGGGCAAATAGTGAAAAAATCAACAGTACATTTTTAGAATAAAATGACCAACAATGCAAGACTAAAAAAAAACATAAAAATACATTTTTATAGTAAAATTACCAACAACACATTTTATGATCTAAAAAAATGTAAATTTACTCTGAAAGTATAAAATTATGTACAAAATCTGCCTATATCTCTGAGATGAGGTACTATGATGACATGCATTATTTACATTATTTGGACTGTTATTCTGATCTTCATTGCCATATTCACAATGGTTTGGGTGTTGTACGCTCCAGCCTTCTTCAGGTGAAAGAAAGAAGCATGGCACATGGAACTAAAATAACCAACCCTGGTGGATGAAATAAAGGGTTCAGCTTAAAATTCCAATCACCTAAAGAAGGTTGGAGCATACAATGGCTAAAACGTGAATAGGGCAATGAAGATGAGGATAACAGTCCGAATAATGTAAATAATACAAAATATCTTTAGTTGAAAGCATAAACTTACATACAAGATATTTAGATTTTAGCATTAAATAACCAATAGAGGTTGATATACTGCCAAACAAAATCAAACAACCAACATGAAAGAACTCTTTCATGGCATTGGTCTATATAACATCCTACAACTTCTTAAATCAAATAGTATTCAAAAAATATAACTTCAACAAAACTACAACATAAAACACACACAGAGTAATTCTTTCCACACAAAACATGTATATGCACAAAAATGGAGTATCATCTACCATGTACTCAATTGTGAAAGCAGAACAACATATTTTTATCACTTCAAAGCTACCAATAAAATTAAATGATCCATAAGGAGTTGATATGCTGTTAAACAAACAACTCAATCAATCAATCTTACATATAGCCCAACTTGCTGATCTTCTCTCATTGTAGCTGTCATGCCAAAAAGGACCCGCTGGAACAGGGCAGTCATCTCTCATGCAGGACAGTCATCTCTCGTCTGCTCCCTCGATCCCGACTGCCAAAGCCTTCAGACACACTCATTTTATAGACCATGACGAAGCAGCAGATTGGTTGAGTGGGAGAGATTTACATATGCGTAGACGCAATCCGCCAATTCTCCCTTCCCCCAGCTGCTCTGCGACACCATACGCATGCAATGCATGGACGTTTTCGGGCATGATGTCGCGTATCTTGCTCATGACAATCACAATCTTTATGAAGCAAGAATCATAAGAGAAGGTAGTAAAGAAAACTGTGAAGAAAGGACTAACTACCAACTGCAAGAAGACAAAATGATGTTTGTCAACAAAAAGGAACAGTCCAACATGTGAAATTACCAATTGGAGATGCAAAAATCAAGCAAGTACAAAAATTTAATATCTAGGAAGTGTTTCAATCAAGGGTAGAAAGAGTGACACCTGATTACGAGAGCAAACTGGGCTAAGTTTTATCTTTTTGCTATTTCCCCCAAACCCTGTTCTAACATCCATTCAAGCCCATCAAGTATGTTACATGCTGTTTTCCTCTTGTCCCTCAAACGGTCATTTGAGTATCAGATTTTCCAAGACCTCCTTCCTCATTATGTGCCCCAGAAATTTCAACTGCGTCTTCCCGATGTTAAGTATAAATTTCCTTTTAGTTTCTGTTTTCTCTAAAACATCATCACTGCTCACATGTTCAGTCCATGGTAACCTCAGCTTCTTTCTGTAGAACCACATTTCTGTTGCTTCAAGTCTCTTCTTCATCTTTGAGGAGATTGTTCAGCACTCATTGCCATATAGAAGGACTGATATCATGTAACAGTTTAGTACAGTTTTTCTGATTCTTAATACTTTGCATATCTTTAGGAATTCATCCTTGGCTATTCCAATGCATCTCCAGATTTCAGTGCCCCATTTTCCGGATGCTATTAGAATACTTTCCAGATATTTAACTTTTTGTACTTGTTTGATTACAAACAATTATTGTAAATATACATGCTCCCTGGTAAGATTATAGTATACCCTATTTGTTATGCTTTGCTCATTCCTTTGCTGACAACCATGTATTCTGTTTTCTTGTAGTTTATATATAGTCCTTTCTTTTCATTTTTTTTGCTAGCTGCTGCAGGAGCTTTTGTAGTTTCATTTCTGTGTCTGCTACCAACACCGTGTCATCTGCATATCTTATGCTGTTACGACTGTGGCTGCCAGCAACTAATCTCAGCAGGAAATTTAATTCTCTGAGAATTGCCTCAATGTATAGGTTGAACAAGTCCAGTGAGAAGACACATCATTGACTTACACACCTTTCTATTTTGGTATATCTGCTGAACACATTTTCTATTCATATGTTGCCAATACAGGTTCTTGATTATTATATTCTTCATGAATATGTCAACATTGCCGAACAGTGCTAACAGATCTTTGTGGCATACTTTATCAAATGTCTTTGTGTAATTTATGAAGCACAGGTACATGTTGTTCTGCATTTGCATTACTCTTTCTGATAATATTCTGAGCATAAATATAGCATTCCTTGTTCCAGTGTCTTTGACGGACCCACACTGTTCTTGTCCTGTATCTAGTCTGATTCTGCTGTTCACTCTATTCTTCAGAATCCAGATGATGAGTTTTATTGTATGGCTTATTTCGTAACATCTAAGCATCAAAGAGGAAAGTTCATTAGAACAATTATCATGAAAGGTTTTATAGAAAAAACACTGGGAGCATGTGACAGAATTAAATTGGAAGCTTCATTAAAAGAATGAGATATTTATGCTCAGTATGCTATCAGAAAGAGCAATACAAATGCATTAGGATGTACACATTATAGATTATACAAAAGCATTTGATAAAGTATGTCAAAAAGAACTACTTAAACTACCAGGTAAGCTTGATTTATTTTGGAAAGATAGAATAATACAAAACTTATACGGGGCACAAACAACCTACATATGGTTAGAAAATGAATTCAGTAAATATATAAAAATAAAAAGTGGCATAAGACAAAGATGTATCATCTCCCCAGACTTATTCAACTTTTACAGTGACACAATTTTGAGAGAATAAGAAGTCCTACCAGGATTCATTATTGGCAGCTACAGTCTTACCAACATAAGATATGCAGAGGACACGGTGTTGATAGCAGATATAAAAAAAGAACTTTATGAACTCCTACAGAAGGTAATGAAGGAAAGCAAGAAGGGAGGACTAAAAATCAATTGTAAGATAGAATGTATGGTTTGCAGAAAAACGAACATCCCAAAATGTAAACTAATAATTGGAGATCCAAGCAAATATGAAAATTTAAATATCTAGGAAGTGTTTTAAGAGACAATGGAAAATGTGGTGCCAACATCAAAAAGGCATGCTGAAATAACAAAAGAAGCCTTCCAAAAGTTAAATGAAGTATTAAGAAACAGGAAACTTTCATTAGAAACAAAGAGGAGGGTGTTGAACTGTTATGTAATATTGGTTCTGTAATATGGCAGGTGCATTGGAGTAGCATAAGAGGTTTTCCAAAAGCTAAGCAAAATATTAAGAAACGGGGAAATTTTGTTAGAAACAAAGAAAAGAGTGTTCAAATGTTATGTAATTTTCACACTCCAATATGCCAATTAATGCTGGAGATGTCTTCAAACTTGAGGCAAGACAGATGGGATTCTACAGAAAGTAAATAGTATGGACAGGTCATGTAAGCAACAAGGAAGTTTTAAGGTAAATGGAAATTAAAAAAAACAGAAAGAGACAGTTGACGTTTCCAGAATACATTATGAGGTAAGTAGGCTTGGAGAATTTGACACTCACAGGATATACTGATAGCAAGAGGTGCAGATCAAAAAAATACAGAATCAAGAATCTTTAAAATTTAACTTTTGATTAATTGCCACACCACACATTTATATATATATATATATATATATATATATATATATATATATATATATATATATATATATATTTATATATGCTAGGTAGTTCCACATAATTAAAAAAAATAGTTGAGAAACATATTTTAAGTAATTTAAATGTCTTCATTAAATTGTGGTTAAGATTTGGATTATATTTTCAAAGTATCCAAACTTGATATATTACCTTCATGGACTTAACTATAGGAATTAAATCCTATATCTATTTTTCAACCAATAAAATCCAATCAGAACAAATACTACCAAAATACTTGCTGATGTAGTTATAGACCTACCACATGCTTTTGAACCATTTAGAAAATAATAATAATAACTCTCTTCACAACTCCTGCAAATTTGAGAAAAAGATTCTTGCAAGACAATGTGAAACTTATGAAAACGTTGTATTGAAAAAGCATCAAACCTCTATGTGAAATAAGATTTTGATCTCCTTTATTGATATAAAAATAGAAGCATACTGCTGCTTGAAGCTCAAAAACAATTTCAGGGACCAGTTTGATGTGTACACCAATGGACACACTGGAAGAGATGCCAATTAAAACTGTCTATGAATTCACAAAAACATTATGCTGACCAGCATAAAGTATGTTTGTCCACACATCTCACAAAGTCCTAAAAAACATTTAATTACTTTATAAAACATACTTCACTGCAAGGAAAATTGAACATTTTGTTATTGTATATTTCTGAGAATATATAAATTTTATTTCAACTGATCTGATGTTCTCTATCTACTTTGCCTTTAGAAAATAACCTTTTTGTTTCATTTAAAAGGTATGTTGTTTTTGTTTTTGAATAATTGGAATCCCGACACTCAGATAACAAAAAACTAGGTAGATGGACCCAACAAACCACATAAAAATGTAAAAATTTTGAAAAATCTAAAAATTCACTATTACAGATTAGCTTTGACTTCAGTAAAGTGAGAGGGAGTATCACTCAGTTAAGTGCCATGCGTGATACATGCTTAGGTGATCATGTATCTTTTGATACATGACTGACGAGGTAGATTTTTTCCTGCAGTAGGTTGCCCTTTCTTTCTATGGTAGATCAGTTACCATCCAAGGCTATAGAACCTGGTCTGTTCTGCTATTTACCCATAGCTGGGGGGGAGAAGAAGAGGATTCATATCTTTCCCAGGGGTATTAGCACATAAATGAATGTAATGGATTTGACTGGATTCGAACTTGGCTCTCCGATTCCTCAATCCAAGCTGCTATCCATTACTCCATCATTCCTCCTTGAGAGGGAGTATAACTGACTTGAAAAAAAATACCTCTACAAAACTTAAAATTTTATCTCCAAATGAAAAAACAGATAAAGTAAAATTTCACTGTTCATAGCATTTACTTTTAAAAATGTGCTCAATACAAAGTAGAGCGCTATATTATTAGTAGTAGTATAATAAGAATTTATAATAAAAAAGTATTGAAATTGCTATACAAAAGCTTTCATTTTTCAATACTTTGCCTGAAGTAGTACAATTAAAGTATTGAAACATGAAAGTTTTTCTGTTGCGATAATCTCTTATAATAATAATAATAATAATGATATCCTATATATATATATATATATATATATATATATGTATGTGTGTGTGTGTGTGTGTGTGTGTGTGTGTGTGTGTGTGTGTGTTTCATTGAATAATATAGACATACCGTGTCTGCTTAGTTTTATACTGATCCTTTCCAGTTGTCTAATCAGTTTCTTGATGTTAAGATGAAATTCCTCAAGGAAGGTGCTGTATTTTTTTTTTTCTAACCCAAGTATTTTCGATATTTTGCATGTTGAAAGTGGATATAATTTTGGAGCTAACAGACATCAGCAAATCTCCCAAAGAAATGACTGCACAGTGCAGCAGGAAATGAAATAAATTATTTGGACTGTGCAGTGCTGGATATCATTTCAAGTAATATACATGTGCATGCCCTTCTCCCACATAAATATAATAGAAAAATGCTGTTTAATCTGTTGAGTCTCAAATTATTCGGGGTAGAAATATTTTTTGAACAAGCTGGGGTGACCAAAATTACAAGTGTTATGGTTGAATCTGCTGAAGTGTAAATGTATTGACATAATCTAATATCTGCTTATCTTTTTCTTTTAGAGTGATTTATGCCGGTTGTTGAAAGAATTTTAAGCAAACGAATGGGATTAGTTGATTGATAACATTATCCATTAAGAATAAACAAACAAGCAATCAAATTAATAATCCATTCCTAAAATTTCCAGGAAAAGAAATGAGAAAATACATTCACACACACACACACACACACATATATATATATCCTATGATTTGAAAATGTTTATTTTAATAGATGAAGGGGGAAGTGATTATTTTGAAAAATATAAACAAACATCTAGTGAGAAGTTTTAATAATGCGCAAAAGTGCTTTTCAAAAAAAGAAATGTTCATTTCCATTTTTGGCTATTATCGCAACTTGGGAGAGTCTACTCAAGGCCATTAATCACTATCAGATTTATATATTTTGTATTACATTATTTATGTTATAGTCATTTAATTTTTGCTATCTACTTGCATATGCTTTTAGTTTTTATTAATTTTATGTACTGTAATTCCCCATGTATAATACACCTTCATCCATAATATGCACCCCTAAAATTGTGCTGAAAGTGTGAGGAAAATGCTTCTACTCATGCATAATACACACCCCTTGTTTGGTAAGCAAGCCCTATAAATTGTACCTCTTCAATTTCATTACAGCCAGCATTTCCTAGTTTTATTTTAAAAAAATGGTTTTAAACATAGAATAATATTATTCTAATTTAGTTTTATGATAATTCTTATTTTATTTTATGGCAATTTTTTAAAGATTTTTTTGTAGCTGTGCATAACATGCACCCCTGATTTTGCTTATCGCTTTTTTTAGTATAAAATGCGTATTGTACATGGGGAATTACGGTGTTCCTTATTTATTTATATTTTGAATATTTAACTTATTTTATATTTAATATTATCTTGTTTACATATAATTGATATTTCATTTGTATTCATATTTTTATATTTTATTTATATTTATTATTATTTTTCTATTAAATTTTTAATATTTATTTTAGAAAGGGGTAAAGCAAAGATGTATCTTCTCACCAAACTTATTCAACCTATACATTGAGGCAATTCAGATAGAGTAAGAAGTCCAACCAGGATTCATTATTGGCAGCCACATTCTTAACAACATAAGCTATGCAGATGATACAGAACAGATAGGAAGACATAGAAAGGAAACTACAAGAACTCCCACAGAAGGTAGTAAAGGAAAGCAAGAAGAAAGGACTAATCATCAATTGCAAGGAGATAGAATGCATGGTTGTCAGCAAATTGGAGAGTGCAACATGCAAATTGGAGATACCAAAATCAAATATGTTTTGTAATAGACGTGACAGTGACTTACCAGGAACAAAATGAATTCGCTGCCTCTTGTGTTGAACCATTCTCTGAGAGTCGGTCGCGCGTGCGTACGCCTACTGCCATTTTTATGCAGCAGGCTTATTTGCATAAGAGAACAACGTTACCTGTTAAAAAATGAGGCGAGTGGTCGTGTGGGGGACAGCTCTTGTAGGCTTCGGTGAGACTAGACGTATTGCTGAAAGAAAGCGACATCAATTTCTTGACAACTGACATGTTTAAAAATTTAAATATCTAGGAAGTGGACAGAAAGTGTGACACTGTAGGTGTATTAGGATAGTGAAATATACCTTCCTAAAGCTAAGCAAAGTATTAAGAAACAGGAAAATTTCATTAGAAAAAAAGAAAAACCTACTTAACTGTTATGCAATATCAGTCCTCCCCTATGCCAGTGAATGCTGGACAATCTTCTCATAGATGAAGAAGAGACTTGTTGTAACATAAATTTGGTTCTACAGAAGGATACATGTTCAGTTAATACCATTAACTGAACATGTGACCAATCACAAAGTTTTAGAGAAAATGGAAACAAAAAGAATACTTAATATCACAAAGAGAGAGTTTCGATTTCCAGGACACATTTTTTTTATTTTTTTTATCATATCACCACAAGCAAGGCCGGAGGCCACTATCATGCAAGGGGTTAAAGAAGGGTTGGAGGAAGAGCAGATAGGAGTGGCAAAGGAGGGGATGTGGTGAAAGAGAAAGACAGTGGGTCGATCAAGGCAAGGGGGCCACAGGAGATCCGGAGCGAGAACAGATAGGAATGGAAAATGAAAGGATGTGGAGAAGAGAAATGGATAGATCAAGGTAACTGGAGATGTCAATTGACGCTACACTTAAACCGTTGGAGATTGTATTTGTCAGGGAAACAGTAATAGGGAAGGGAGTTCCATAGGCGAGATGTGCGAGACATGAAGCTATTGGAGTAGAAGAGACATCTACATCTAACAGTTTCCACGGTGTAGGGGTGGGAGCGGGATGCCAGCCTCGTGGGGTGTTTAAATTCACGAGGCCTGGGGACAAGCGAACTCAACTCCT
This sequence comes from Acanthosepion esculentum, assembly GCA_964036315.1. Classification (NCBI taxonomy): domain Eukaryota; kingdom Metazoa; phylum Mollusca; class Cephalopoda; order Sepiida; family Sepiidae; genus Acanthosepion; species Acanthosepion esculentum. The sequence continues at coordinate 31,261,996 of OZ038493.1, read as the reverse complement.
TGGAGCAATTACCGTGGAAGTACTTGTAAAAAAGGTAGAGCGAGGCAATATCGCGTCTGTGAGAGAGCGACTGCAGACGAGATGACAGATCAGGGCCAATCACGTTGCCTATCCGTCTCTGAAGGAGAAAAGTGTGCTTGGAAAATTAAATTGGAAAATTTTTATTGCTGGTAATGTTTTTCTTCAAAAATATATTTCTGGGAATATTTTTCCTTGAAGAAATCTATAGCTGGTCATTTTTTTTTTCAAAGAATGTATAGCTGTATTGCTGGTATTTTTTTTTTTTTTTTTTTTTTTTTAAATATTGCTGATAATTTTTCCTTCAAAAATTATTGCTGGTAATAATTTTTTTTATTACAAAGTATTTCTTGTATTAAAACCTATTTTTACACAAGTTCAGGTGTTAAGTATTTGCCCATAGCTGGGACCCTAACAAGTGCTACCACCCTGGTCCAGGGTGAACCTGGGAACACCAGCAATTAAGAGGTGGTTCCACGCTCCTCAAAACCTCCTGATCAGAGGCCTTGCTGTTGGACGTAGTTTATCATCTTACCCAGGACGCGAATGTAGTTTATCGTCATACTCAGGACGAACTCTATGTCTTGGGATATTTCATCTTGGTTAATTGTTCAGTTATTGCTAGTCTCATTTCCGCTGAGTGAGCCTCTTCATATTGTCTGGTCCAGAAATTAAATGTTATCAAATTCACTCACCAACTCTTTAATCTGCCTGGCAATTTTCCCCTGGGACACTCCTGAATATAGAATGTAGAGTCTTAAAAATGATGTTCTTGAAATACATAAATACATATTTGGGACACTGCTAGCATTTATTACGTTACTTGTACATGTAAACCACCACCAATTTCCTTTTAACTGAGGTTCCATACCTCTTGTACACCATACAAAATGAAAGGTGCATACCCCACTTGTACATTTACAGGAAGATTATAAAATTCTTATTCTGCTCAGCTCGTTTTTGTTGTGGAAGCGAAGAATGGGTAACCTGGAAGACAGAACTTGTTACTGCTGTTGTCATTGCTGTAGAGGTTAATTCCTTCTTGTCCTCAGCAAACGTGAATTCAAGGAAAAGAAATACATCAGATTTTCGGGTAAATAAATGTATAATTTATTTGCATATATACAAAGCAATCAAACTACTAGCTGTTGCTGTTGTAAAGGCAATGGAGTGGGAGAGAAAGAAAGAATGTTGGTGGCTGTCAGCTGATGATCTGTGAAGGCGGTTGCATTGGTGTTGAAAGTTGAAATTGATAGCATCGTGTTCAGTATGCCTGCTGCGTTCTCGGCCAGCCTCTGCATGTCAACATCTCAGCTGGGTCCGTCTCTGTTCTCTTCAGTGTTGAATTGAGGAATTTATATCAGTTGTATTGGCTCCAAATCACAGTTTGGGTCTTTTAGTGGGAGTCATTTTTACTGGCTAATATATAGTTCATTTTATTTTTGTTTAATGCTGAAAACATGCATCGAGCAGAGATGTGCAGAGACACATTTTCACATTCTGCTTTGGGTCATCAAGCAGTCAACATCTGGTTTATATAGAAGAGTGTAAGAGACATGAATTCATTGTAGCAAAAAAAAAAAAAAAAAAGTAAATACATGGCTGTTTGGAGTACCAGTTGTATCCTGTCTTCTTTTCAATCTCAATCAGGGAGACTACCTTAAAGTTCCCCACACAGAGCATAACCACTTGACTTGTCGGTGCCTGCAACCTGTCCAATATTGTCTTACTCATGCTCATTTTATTCAGTGACTGAGGCTCAGAAATTTTACAAGACATATTTGTGGCTAATGTCAATTTCTTAGAGATCAAGTGGTTCTTAAATTGCAGCTTTTAGATCAGCTATATTTTCTTTCATGAGGCACAGTGGAGTAATGGATAGCAGCTAGTAGATTGAGGAATTGGAAAGCCGAGTTAGAATTCCAGTCAGATCCATTACATTTCATGTATGTGCTACTTTTAGGAACGGTATGAATCCTCTCTCCCCACCCAGCTATGGGTAAGTAGCAGGACAGACCGGGTTCTATAGCCTTGGCAACTGGTCTACCGCAGAAAGAAATGGCAACCTACTGCAGGAAAAATCTGCCTCATCAGTCATGTATCAAAAGTTACATGATCACTTATGTGTGTATCACGCATGGCACATAACTGACTATTACTAACAGGGGGCACGGTGGAGTAATGGTTAGCGGCTCAAACTGAGGAATCGGAGAGTAGAGTTTGAATTCCAGTCAAATCCATTACATTCACTTATGTGCTAATAACCTTGGGAAAGGTATGAATCCTCTTCTTCTGCCCTCGGCTATAGGAAAATAGCAGGACATACCGAGTTCTATAGCCTTGTATGGCAACGGGTCTACCACAGAACAAAATGGCAACTTACTGCGGGAAAAATCTGCCTCGTCAGTCATGTATTATTCTTCATCAATTTCATCATTGATTGAAGCTTCTACGGTTCTTTCTGTTGATCCCAGTCGCATCAATAGCGGCTCAGATTGAGGAATCAGAGAGCAGAGTTCGAATTCCAGTCGAATCCATTACATTCACTTATATGCTAATAGCCTTGGGAAAGGTATGACTCCTCTTCTTCCCCCACTCTAGCTATGGGTAAATAACAGGACAGATTGGGTTCTATAGCCTTGTATGGCAACTTGTATACTGCAGATCAAACAATTATGTTAATAACTATAGAATATATTAAGGAATATTAGTAATATACATACAAGTGGCTAGTGTAAAGTTTTTGGTTTAACGTTTAAGTTCTTCCCTCCAGAAAAAAAAACAAAATTAAATTCTGATGTTTCTGTGATATTTAGATAATGAAATACAATGAAAAAACATTTAAATTTCTTCACTACATACCATTTCATCCGTAACACTAAAAAACAAGCATACAAAGTTAAGTCCAAAAATGTAGGGCACCACCAACAGCAAAAACACAAAATTCATAATGCTACCCTCAAATACTTTCAACAAAAATTGAGAACTAAATAGTTACCCCCAACACTGAGATCACCATCATTTATGGCAACTGCTCCAACGAGCTACTTTCACTGGTTTCCAAACTGCATGAATTTAAGCGTGCTACTAGGTTGGTATTTCGGTCCCATCCTTTCACTGTCGAAACAGCTAAACATCTCTTCTACTCCAAAAGCTTGTTATCCTGCACCACCTGTCAGTGGAACTCCCTTTCCATCACTTGATTCCCTGATAGCTATAATCTTCAAATATTCAAATGTAATGTCAATCGACATCTTCTGATGCCTTGACCTTGATCCCTGTCCTTCTCTTTATCCTTTTCACAAACAATCCTCTTTACTCTTACTCTCATTCTCTGTAACCCCTTGTGTGCTAGTGGCACTCCTACCTTGCTTGGAGTGATTTGCTTAAAAAAAAAAAAAAAAAAAAAAAAAATCACCTCCAAAGTGATTAGAAATATTGTTAGCAAGAAAAAATTGATCCAACACCAAATCAGATGACAGATTTTATATGAAATGCCTGCAATCTCTGTCATGTATCAAAAGATACATGATCATCTATGTGTTTATCATGCATGGAACATAACTGACTGATATTTTCTTTCATATATTTTGCATGCGAGACAACCTCCCCACCTCGATCGGCCCTCCGTCCTTCTCTTTCTCCACATCCCTTCCTTTACCACTCCTATCTGCTCTTCCTCCAACCCTTCTGTAACCCCTTGCGTGATAGTGGCCACCGGCCTTGCTCGGGGTGATACGCTTAAAAAAAAAAAAAAAAAAAAAATATACGTGTGCATTTTGTTTGGGGGTAAGCCATTTTCTCTTCAACATTCATAAATAAAAATATGTATACAGTGTACTTATTAGAGTGCAATTACTTATCCAACCACAATGAATACTTTGGTCTGTGAAAGTTAAGTATCATTCACTTTTTATAAAATCTATGTTGAGGTGGTAAATTCTGGTAAGCCTTTAAAGAATTTAATATTAAAAATATTTAATTTAAATTTCTGACAGACTTAATTCTTTAAAGGTGTGGAGATGTGCATAATGAAGATTGATTTGATTTTTTTTTTAATGGTTTATTTCCCCTTTTTTGGTTATTTCAACATATTTGGGATTCTAAGAATTTTTTTTCCCTAGTAAAGGGTATTTGCATGTAAGTGAATATAATGAACTTGAGTGGAATTTGAACTTGGTACTCCAATTTCTCATTCTGAGCCACTATTCATAACACCACCCACACAGTATAATGCTGAAGAGTATCAGATGGTAAGATAATAGATGCTTTGAAATTGACTTATAAGAATGAATGTACTATTATGTACAGTTGACAGTAATAATGCATTTTATTATCTGAGTAAATACGAGGAAAAAATACAAAAAGAGAGTAAATGAAGGCAGAAATGTCTTTAACATACATAAATGTTATCTTTTTTTAAATTTTTTTTTACAATGATGTTCACTCAGTACAAGGCCCACTGGCCACTCAAGGTAGACGGTTAGAGAATAAGAGGCACAGTTTTTTTTTTTTTTTTTTTTTTTTTTTTTTAAGCATATCACCCCAAGCAAGGCTGGAGGCCACTATCACGCATGGGGTTACAGAAGGGTTGGAGGAAGAGCAGATAGGAGTGGTAAAGGAGAGGATGTGGAGAAAGAGAAAGACAGTGGGTCGATCAAGGCAAGGGGGTTACAGAAGATTTGGAGCGAGAGCAGATAGGAATGAAAGATGAAAGGATGTGGAGAAGGGAAGTGGATAGATCAAGGCAACTGGAGATGTTGATTGACGCTACACTTAAACCGTTGGAGATTGTATTTGTCAGGGAAACAGTAATAGGGAAGGGAGTTCCATAGGCGAGATGTGCAAGACACGAAGCTATTGGAGTAGAAGAGATGTCTACATCTAACAGTTTCAATGGTGAAGGGGTGGGAACGGGATGCCAGCCTCGTAGGACGTTTAAATTCACAAGGCCTAGGGACAAGCGAAAGCAACTCCTCGGAGCAATTACCGTGAAAGTACTTGTAAAAAAGGCAAAGCGATGCAACATCGCATCTGTGAGAGAGCGACTGCAGACGAGATGACAGATCAGGGCCAATCACATTGCATATCCGTCTCTGGATCTTATCAAGAACCCTGAGGCAACACGCAGGGGCCCCAGACCATATATGGCAGCAATACTCCATGCAAGGGCGAATGGTCGATTTATAGACTTAGAGGATCGATTCCGGGGAGAAAGATTTCCTGGCTCGGCACAGGGAACCAACTTTTCTTGAGTTTAAAAGAATATGTGGAGAAGATAACTATTAACCCTAGACTTGAACAGGTTAAGATTGTAGTGATCGATAGAACATCCTCTTTGGTGTTTGTTCCACAAAGCAGCAGTTTGTGGAAGAAGATGCTTGAGTGGAGCCAATGGAATATGAAGGGAACGGGTGTGGGGTCTTAGCCATGATGATTAGAACTGGTGGAACTAAGGAATATAGTTTGTCCAAGCACTTTCCATGGAAATAGCAATAGAGCAGTGGGAAGCTCTAAGTGACATTTCTGTGGAAAAAGGGTTGTAGGGTGGAGAGTAATTTGTACCCTACAAAGATGCGGGGATGCTTTTTAGACTCTGTTAAAACTGGAAAGTCAAGACTGGATAGCTCCTGCCCATATATGACAACAGCACTCCATTTTATTATGAATGTCATTTTTAGTGGATACATGTAATTGAGTTGCTATCAGTGAAATTAATAAAAAAAACAGACATAGCAACTCGAATGTTAGTTTAGTTTTAGTTTTTCCTTCTGCTTGTGCTGTTAGGTGTCACGGAGAGACAGTCGTCTGTCAGCTGCAAGACAAGTGGCCTGGAGGAGAGATAACTTGTGGGCTCTGAGAGTGTCTGCCACTGAGTTGTTCCAGTATCTTCTTGGTCTGCCTCTCGCTCTCCAGCCAGAGTACCTGAGGGTGTATGCTCATAGGGCTGGTTGGTTGATAGGCATACAAGTGTGGTGTTCAAACCCCTTGATCCTCTGTCATTCGATGTATGATTAGTATTGCTCCTACCATATCACTTATTGCCTCATTCCTGATTTGCCTGCCAAAGCCCAATCCCTTGTCCTCGTTGTGGGAGGTGGAAACAGGTAATGCTGGCCAACGGGGCACTAGTGAAGCTGTGACCAGCTTAAAAGGCTGACAGTGGATAAAAATTGCTCAAGGAAACAAAAAGGCAACTCCAATGTGTGCCTACTAAAAATAACGTTTATAGTTGTGGAGTGAGTAGCTATGGTCAAATGCAAAATAAGTAACAGAACTGTCCAACAAATTGACAAAATTTGCAGTAAGTAATAAAAAGACAAAAATAAGAAAAGGGCAAAAAATAATAAAAAGCAAGTAAATATATGCAAGGCAAATTAACAGTAATAAGGCAAAGCAACAGTAATAAGGCAAAGCAACAGTAATAAGGCAAAAAGTTTGCAAACTAAGAATTGGTGTTGACACACAAGAGCAAGTTTGGACATGTAAACTTAGTGTTCTGACTTCAAGATAAGAGAGACTGGGACTAAATCAAATGAAACTGAGAACTGGCCTATTTTATTATCTGGGAAGAAATCCCCAGCATGCATTTGTAAGGTTCTGCCTATAAATTGGGGAGAGGCATGTGTTTTTTAGTCATTCCTAACAGAGATTGGAATCAACAATAGTAATAAAGAAATAATGTTGGAAAAATCCTTGAAACATTATGTAAGTATGTGTAAATTTCCTATAAATGTAAGAGACTTCCTGTTGCTTTGATAGAATTATAAAATAATTTATTATTATAATTTATTGATGCATCTGCAGTAAGAAGTATAAGAATAACCAAAAATCAGTTTTATTCTTTTCGAAGAAAAAAAAAAATGAAAATTCAAAATCATGTTTTTATTAATATTTACCATCTTGATTTTGTTTATATTTTCAATACAAAACTGATCTTATCAGAAAACCCACTTTCCTTAAATCCGCTTGAGCATACACAAACTGACCCAAGCTCATCTCATGTTTAGACAATTCACTTCCACAAAACTGACTTACAAACTCTTTGGGATACTCAAAGCTTTTCACAGATGACTGAATTCTGTCATATGTGAATGTGCTTGGTGCCAAAAATTTGGATTTAGAAATTTAGTCTATTGCCAAAATTGCTTGTGGCTTTGAATTGGTATAGGAATTTGTAACAAATAGCTTTAGCTGTCGTTGTGGAATTTTTCCAAATGGTCACAATCTGAGATGACATGATGAAAAACATTAATGTTTATTTAGTGACCAATTTTTCTGTAAAGCTCTGCGTGGAAGGTTGATCGGTGTATAGTTCTTATAACGTTTCTTGAAGATCTTTATCGACATCATAATAGATGAAAGGAGTTAATAAGAAATATGAAAAAGAAGCTGGAAATCAAATGAGACCAAAAGCATAATTTGAACCAGAAGATTAATCAGAAGTATTTGTTCCTATTATTTCAATAAAAATGGATTCTTTTTATATTTCTGTCATGAAATAAAAAGAAAATGGCCACCAGCTAGTAAATTCGAGCTCTCCCAACTGGTAATCCAACCTCTGGTCGTTCCTTCTCGAGTTCCGTCTCAAAATCGCACAAACAGACTTTTCCAGCCGCCAACCGTGAACGTCACTCTAAGCCTTTTCGAACTGGGAAAAACTAGGTGCTTTTATATTTGTCCATATACCCATAATCCCTTGCGTCTTCATGCGATCCCATAATGCATTGCATCTTCATTGCATAAAAATGCAATGCGAGTTCCTCCTTATTCTTTTACGTTATCTGGCTGAGGACGGATTACGGCAGAGCGGTAAGTGC
>OZ038493.1:31152090-31229590 GCA_964036315.1 Acanthosepion esculentum | reverse complement strand
ACTTGGCACTTCAAAGAACTTTATTTCAACAATCCAATAAAGCTTTGAACGTATGTGATCATATATCTCTTCTGTGAGCAACAAACCCTCTTTGTTTTGTTGAAACATTTATGAATATTATTTTGTGTCAAATCATTTACTCTGTTGTATAATCATTTCCTCTTCATGAGAATTCATTAAAACTACGCATTTTAAAAATTTCTGATTTATTTTTCTGAAACAAGCTACTTCAAGTGTGTAAATTTGTAATTAAATTCCTTATCTAGTTTTGCTAAAATTACTCTGTTTCCTTGTTATTACCATTTTCTATTAATCTTTTGGCCATGGGTAAATGAACTGTTCATTTTAACCTCAAAGTTCCATGTCTCTAAACCTATCTACTCCTAATAAATGTAAGATATTCAAACAAATTCAAATTCTTTTTTTAAATATTTGGGGTATCAGACTGTAATGAAATTTACTATATATGATTAGTAAATGTAGTTTTACTTAATAACAATATTTTCTAATTGTTTCACCATTGAAACTTTCAAAATATTTAAAAATTTTATAAGTTATTCAGTTTAACATTGTAAAAAATTAATTAAAATTCATTTATTTTTCTTCAGACAATATTGTCTTTTATAAATATTATTTATAAAAGCAATTAAAAACTCTCTAATTAAATAATGTCTTAGTTTTATTATGTTTCTTATTTTTCGATTCAGAACAGTTTTTCCTTAATACGGGGGTCTGATTTTGTGAAAAAATTCTGTGATTAAAATTCTTCAAAGAATTCTTCTTTTAACTAAAATAGTTACTAAAAATTATCACAAGGAATTTCTCAAGTTTTCATAAAATTAAATAAGGAGGTGAAAGGTAAAAAAAAAAATTTTTACCAAGATTTTCTAATAAAAAAAATTTCAAAAATACTTTTATTCATTTGTAAATAAGTTTTTAAAATTTCATTAAAATCTGACAATTATTTGCTTTTTTGATAGAATTTCCAAATTAATGTGTAACACCACAAAAACGAGGCTAAAATTTGCTATGTTAAAAGTTAGTAAAACCGTTGATTCAAGAAAACAAGTTTTTTGATCAAAATTTTGAGTATTCTAAAATAAAGTTAAAAAATTTCATTAAATATTAAAAAAATACTTTGATCCTTCCTCTTAAAAATAACTGATATTTTGATGTTTTCATTATGTTTGGAGCATGTTTTCATCATGGTAGACTGATTTTTTAGCGATTTTATGAAAGAACCTCGATAAATGGCATCATCAATGTTGCAGACACAAATACACCAACATCAATAGATTGGTAAAGAAACACGCAACACATGTTACAATTCATTTCCTTTTATTTTGGGTAGATATTTGCAGAAAGAAAAAATATACAGGGTGTCTACTGTAGTGTGATAGTGGCCGAGTTCATCACACAGTATGTATCTTTTCAATATTTTATTATAAGTCAGCCTGGAAAGTAGCTACCAAGGGATCACTCTCACAGTCTCTGACGGGTTTTACATGTGACCAAGGGAAAAACAAATATGGCCAATCAAATCTGAGTTCTTCGGAAAGAACTGCTTCATGCTAGTACACAACTACAGTTAGTTGTCAAATTTTATTATTCTTACTAGAGTTCAGGTTCAAATGAATGTCAATTCTATTGAAGTGTCTGCCTTCTCAACCAGTTTATTTATAACTTAATATTCTGAAGACTAGCAGAATTAAACCAGAAATAGGACAAGAATAGTGCAGTTTTTTATAAGACATTGAAATAAAGAATGCGATATCTATGTCTGGAATGATATCAGAAAGAGCATTACACAACATCCTGAGCAAGTCAGAGTGATTGAATCTAGTGCAAAGGAAAATAAGTTTCATGCCTCAATACATGTAACAGCAACATTGTTTCCTTTTGAAAATAGCATGAATATCACCCCACTTTAGATTATTTCAAAAGTGTATGATTCTGTAATGTTGACTTTTATACAGCTTAGCATGGTTCGACCAATAGTAATTTGTGTGCTGATTAGTTGGACTGGAGAATGACATTTGACTGTTTGACTGAAGACGAAGTGAAAAATGCTGATTGGTCAGTCGGCTGTGGTTTTGGCATAATAAAAGAGGGGTGAAGTAGTGAGAAGTAGTAGCAATTTTTATGTTGGTGATGTGCACATGAAGCCGAGAACAGCCTATTGAGAAGGACCATCCGGTGTTGTAAGTGTGGCATTGGAGGAATAGAACCTTAGTTAACTACTCATGCATACCAGTGTTTTGCAGGTTATGCAAAAGCATTTGATTAAGTTCATCACAAGGAACTGTTCAAATTGCTGGGTAAGCTTGATTTATTTGAGAAAAAAATATCAATATAATCCAGGACTTACATTTGGAGCAAAGTATAGATAGAAAGTAGATTCCAAGGACACATGGCACAGTGGATAAAGACATTAGCTAGATCCAGTGACAGGACCCAAAGAGTGTGAGTTCAATACCTGGTTAAGGCAGTGGAGAACTTGGAGAGGAGAATTAACAGGAGATAACTGATTAGTGACATTCATTAGACATGGCACGTGGAACTAGAATAGTCTACCCCAGTGAGCATAATAAAGGGTTCAGTTTGACATTCCAGCCACCTGATAAGGCCGGAGTGTACAGCGGCCAAAACATTGTAATAAATATGGTGACAAAGATGAGGACAGTAGTCCGAATAATGTAAATAGTGTAGAGAATAGATTCATTAAACAGAAAGGGGTGTAAGGATGACTCTTTTCACCACACTTATTCAGTGAGGCAATCCTAAGATGATTAGAAGTCCTACTAGGAAACATTATTGGTGGCCACAATCTTAGCAATATAAGATATACGGATGCCACAATGTTGATAGTGTACATAGAAAGTGTAGCAGGAAAAAAACTTTAAACTTATTGTAGCAATTAATGCCTGCAATCAGTTTCTTCTATCTCTCTCATCCGCGACACTTGTCGCCACTTCAACATTCAATCAAAAATCTGTCATAAAAGTCCAACAAGCAATATAGTAATGACAAAATGGGGTCAGAAATCCAACCTCCACTTTGCAACAACAGGAACACACATTCATCCACCTAGGTAAAAAAAATCGTTCTTCTCAGTAAGCAAAAAAACAACGGCCTTTATTCACCGAGCAATTTTTCTGATTGGCCATGCCATTCAGGGAGGAAGGAACATTAGCATAGTTTCTCTAATACATAAAGTAGCAGGTTTTTGCTATTTTCTTTCATTCTTCTTCGGCAGACCCCACACAAAGCACGGACTCTTTTTTGAGGTAGGTGATTTTCTCTTTTTGCTACAGAAAGGAAACTAGAGGTAGTAAAAGAAAGCGAGAAGAAAGGACTAAACATCAATTATAAGATAGAAGATATGGTTGTCAGCAAAAGGAAAACCTCAAGATGTAAATTTGAGACACTAAAATCAAACAAGTACAAAAATTTAAATATATAGAAAGTGATTTCATGGAGGATGTAAAATGCAATAGTAGTGTGAACTAGTGGAAAAGGATGATAGGGTAACAATGGGCTTGGAACATTGTGCATGTGGAGAAAGAGGCAATAGAATAGAAAATAAATCATCCCCCACAAGACTGCTGAAATAATTTTGAACTCTTTCAAGGCTGGAAAGTGAGAATTGGGCAGCTCCAGCTCAGATATGGCATAAATTTTCATTTAGGAGCTCAGCTGTTTTCATTCTGAGAAATAGCACTAATTAATCTTTTTACCTGACAGCAATCAATATTTATCTGCTTCTGAAATCTGCCAAAATCTCTGATATAATTATACAATTATTTTTTATTTTCTTTTTTTACATTCCTCACTTGTAATCTTTTTTATCTGCTATTTTTTTTGACATTTTTTTTTTATATTTTCAAAATTTACTCACTCAGTATTTAGTATATTATTTCAAAATCAAATAGTCATATGGTGATGGTTGAGAAGGAAGGAAGGTTTCAATTCAATCAATGATAAAGGAAGACATCTTAGTTCTTTTGTGGTTTGTCCTACATTTCTTGCTTTTTATATGACAATCTTCATTTTCTGATGTTGATTTTAAAAGGTATTGCAGCTTTTGGTTGCAATAGAAGACAAAAAAAAAGAAGAAGCAAAAACTCCAGGCATGAGATGGAAGTAACAGCTTTCTGGTTTAAACTGAAATATTAAAACTATGAAAAAAATTCCATATTAAAATCTGCAGGGAATTTTTCTATAAATCTAATATATATGCCTGGAGTTTTTGGTCGGGTTAAGATTAAGCCTTCTACTAGTAACATATAACTCAGTATAAACTGCTTCAATGATGAATAGTTGGCATTTAAACTAGCTCCCCACTAGCTAGCTAATGGCAACACACACACACACACACACTAATTGAAATAAAATGAATAATTCCATTATTATTTACTTTTTTTTAATATTTTTTTCAATGAAACATGACCCGGTGCACATGTTAGTACTTTGTATGTCCATTCCACAAAGTCTTTCCTTGCAGACTGATCACAGATTCTCAATTGGATTTCAGTTAGGAGAGTTTCCGAGTCAGTCGGTAGTACTTTGATTTGCTCACTGGTACGGCTTTCCAGTGTGTTCGTGCAGCGTTAAAATTTTCGTACGCTTCGTTGGAGTAACGCCCATCGCAGAGAATATCTGTAGGACAAATAATCGACAGTCGAGACAATAGTGCCTGGGGCGTGATGAAAAGCTGATGCAATCATGGATGATCCAATATTTTTCAAGGCCAAATAAATTTCATCATACACCCCGAAAATAGATTCATATTACTGCACACCACTGCAAATGACCTAACCTGAGGAAAAAATAGAATTCAATTAAACCCGTCACTCCAGTAGGTCTAGATTTGAACATATGGTGAAAGAAAGGAAACTAAAGTGGTTGTTACAATCAATTTGCACAAGGCTAGGATGGTGTCTCAAGTATTAAATGGCAACCTTCCTAGAGAGAGTATCTCAATAAAATCTTGGTGTACTTGGACTACAGTGAGTGCATGAGTTGAGTGTCAGGAAGAACATCTGGCCTGGTAAACCTGGTAAAATCATTTTGACAAGAGATTCTCTGTCAGACAACCCACATGGTATTGCGCAAGATTAATCACAGTCCTGCCTCAACAACAACAAAAAAAAGCCACAGCTATTATGATGATGTTGCATCATGGTTACCAGCATGAAATGTAGCTTGACTAAGCAAAGTTCAAATAATGACCTAATCTGTTGCATTCTATTTTGCACTAATACCCTAAGGAAAAGAAAGATTTCATCTCTTCTCCTTGCTTGAGCAATCACTTAAAGTAAAGGACACTGGGCTCTCAAGGTTTTGATGTCATCTGTTTTAAGAGAAGGATGATTTAGAATTTAAAACTGGGCAGAAGGTAAAAGGAAACCACCCCCACTATTTTTCCTAAAAAGTCATGGAAATTCATAGATATTAAAATGAAAGTAATCTGTAAAGAAACATGATTGCTAACATCCTGAATAACCATCAGTCAGTTATGTGTCTTGCGTGATACACGCTTAGGCGATCATGTATATTTCAATACATGACTGACAAGGCAGATTTTTTCCCCGCAGTAGGTTGCCATTTCTTTCTGCGCTAGACCAGTTGCCATACAAGGCTACAGAACCGAGTCTGTCCTGCTATTTACCCATAGCTGGGGGGAGAAGAAGAGGATTTATAACTTCCCCAAGAGTATTAGCACATAAGTGAATGTAATGGATTTGATTGGAATTCGAAATCGGCTCTCCGATTCCTCAATCTGAGCTGCTATCCATTACTCCACTGTAGCATTTAAAAAAAAATTATATGCTTTAAGCTAGCAGATTTAAAGCAAACAGAATTTGGGATTTCAATTGCAAATTCAGAATGATTTTTTATAAAACTGCAGTTTAATTTAAGTCATTGTTGCTAACACAGAATATAATATTAATGTTTTGTTTTATTAGATTTCCTCCTTTTATTTCCTCTATAAAGAAGACTTTTGTTCTAGTTGAGCTTTTAATGACTTGTTGGGTTACCATATACATGTTGAATGACCGTAGTAGGATCTGATCATCAAAAGTTGATAATTACATTTTTTATAAAAAATAAAAAGACAGCTCGAGAGAAGTCAGAAGAATGTAAAAGAAAACTTCTAGAAAAGTAACATGCTAACAAAATGCAAATATGCTTTCTCTCTGACCCTGAAATAGAAGGTTATTTGATTTTGAAAAGAAATATGTTTATACCGCAGTCATACATTTTTTTTTAGTGGTGTCTATCCAATAACTGTCTCTCTATACAGAATGGGCTATGCTGATTGGATATATCAAGGGTTAGGGTTAGGATCATGGAGTTCAATTGGGGGCACAGGGAAGTGCTTTGTGACCCTCACTATCAACTTCTGCTTTTTTTTTTAACTATATTTGTTGAAATTTCTGAGACACACAATGAGGAATGGGGGCTTGGAGAATTTGACATCCACAGGGCATATTGAAGGTTAGAGCAACAGAGCAAAACAGTGAAAAAATTACCTAATGAGCTTGTTTAAATGGATGGAAGAACAGACAGTGGGTGGGTTAGTGAAAAGACAAACATTGCTAAGAGCTACAAATGATAGGATGTTGTGGAGAGCAGTAATCACATACTTAACAAGCTTGTGTAAATGGATGGCAGAACAGGATAGTGAAAAGACAAATATTGCTGATGTCTACAAAGGATAGGGTGTTGTGGAGAGCCATAATCATTCATGTCCTGAAAGAACATGGCACAAAGAAGAAAACCATGATTTTTTTTTAATCTGTTAAATATAGTTTTGTTACAAAATTGATCAGAAAAATAAAATAAAACCAAACATTGGCATAACTATTTCATGGGTATTTTCTTAGTTACCCCTAAAATATTCACATTGGTTTTTTTTTTAGCATCAGGTAATTTAATCGAGCTAGGTCACGCTTAGCAAATTCTCAAATTTGAGCCTTATTTCCTGCTTAAAATATAATCCTAATGAGAGCAAGAAATTTCAATCATTTTCTGTATGTTTATTGGATAAGGGTGTAACAGCTTCATGCTAATAAAAAAAGTATATTTCTTGAGTGGTATTTGAGAAATACATCTCAAGTTGTGTCCAAAAGAGTAGAAGAAAATATAAAAGAAAAAAGAAAATTTTAAAAAATTCAACCAAAAATGTAACAAAATACAACTGACATCAACTGTTTTATTTCACACATATATCAAGTTTGCAGTTTGGAGGATGGTGTGTGCGGGTGCTGGGCAGTGTGTGTGTGTGATAAAAGAAAGTTGCTAAAGAAAAAGTATCCTACCTTATTTCTCGTTTCATCCTCTTGCCATAGGAAAGTAATTCATTTTTTTTAATCATTGTACCCTAAGCAAGGCAATAAGTATTATAATATTTTAAAATATTCAGAACAATTATAAAATAAAGAAGGCTTGGAAAAGTTTAACGTAGGTATACATTCAGTATTTACATTATTCGGACTATTGTCCTCATCTTTGTCGCCATATTTGTCACAATGTTTCGGCCGTTGTACGCTCCGGCCTTCTTCAGGTGGTTGGAATTTCGAACCGAACCCTTTATTTCGATCACTGGGGTAGACTGTTCTAGTTCCACGAGCCATGTTTGATGGATGTCAGTTATCAGTTATCTCCTGGTAATTTTTCCCTCTGAAAGTTCTCCACTGCCTGAACCGGGTATTGAACTCACGCTCTTTTTGGGTCTGTTACTGGTTCTAACCAACGCCTTTATCCACCGTACCATGTGTCCTCAGGCAGTGGAGAACTTTCAGAGGGAAAAATTACCAGGAGATAACTGATAACTGACATCCATCAAACATGGCTCGTGGAACTAGAACAGTCTACCCCAGTGATCGAAATAAAGGGTTCGGTTCGAAATTCCAACCACCTGAAGAAGGCCGGAGCGTACAACGGCCGAAACGTTGTGACAAATATGGCGACAAAGATGAGGACAATAGTCCGAATAATGTAAATACTGTACATAATACCTCATCTCAGAAATATAGACAGGTATACATTCTTTTTTTTTTCTTGAGAATTGACAACAAACATTAAAATCATTAAATACTATTTTTGTAAATAAAGTCTAAATAGTAAAATAAAACTAGCGAAAATAAGCTGTTCCATTTCTTAGATACTTACCCACTGTAGGTGAAAGCCTATACAGGGGAAAATTTCCCAAAATATTGAGCACTAGACCCAGGTAGCCTCCCCACCCCCAGGTAATAAATCTTCGGGAGGGGGCTGGTTTTATTGCCTGGTGCTAGAGGCATCCCCAAAAGAGGGAGTGCTAAGGGGACCTGGGAGCTTTTTCATGGTATTGCCACTAAACCTACATTAAATTGGCCTTGTGTCACAATTGGTAGTGATATAGAGACACTGAAAAACACCCTTAGATATGTTGACACATGAGAAGTGTAAACAGTGCCAACTTTCTCTCAATCCTATTTTTTTACACCCCTTGTGTCTTAATGGTTTTATTGCTTTGCTTGGGGTAAAGTGATTAAAAAAATAAATAAATAAAATAATGAAAAAAAAAAGGCATTATCACAAAATTCCTGAAGAGACACAGCACATGAAAATATTTTTATAGAAGTTTTTGATACACTATTTACATATATACGGACTATTGTCCTCATCTTTGTCACCATATTTGTTACAACGTTTCGGACGTTGTACAATAGTCTGAATAATGTAAATAGTGTACATAATACCTCATCTTAGAAATATAGACAGATACTGAAGTTTTTGATAATTTTGAATTTAATTGTAAAAATAGTAAGAGAAATGTGATCAAAGCATATTTCTCTTGGCACCTTTACAATATGTGGCCATCTCTTCTACTTCAATAGCTTCTTGTCTTGCACCTCCCATCTGTGGAATTCCCTTCCTATTACTTGTTTCCCTGATATCTATAATCTCCAACTATTCAAATGTAATGTCAATTGACATCTCCAGATGCCCTGACCTATTTCCTATCCTCTTCATCCTTTCCTCCATCAGGCCTCTTTACTCTCGCTCACACTCTGTAACCCCTTGCGTACTAGTGGCATCCCACCTTGCTTGGGGTGAAATGCTCAAAAAAAAAAAATTCTAACTTATCAAAGATTTCTAAAAAGATCTTTTCATGTACTATGTCACTTGAGGACTCTTGTGATCATGGCTATCTACAAATTCTTTCCATTTTTTTACCTGAAGTAATTTTTAACCCATCACCAAGATTCACCTTATATTTATATATATATATGTGTGTGTGTATGTATGTATGTATGTATGTATATAGCGTGTGCGTGCATGTGTCTAATGAATTTTACTGTGATTTTAGATATGAAGAATTAACAGTTCAGCTTCTAGAACTTATAATGAGAGAAAACAATGGAAGAAGGGTTTATTTTCCTGTTTGTATTTCCCCATTATGAGCATTATTATATCTGTGATATAAAAACACTGTAAGGAATGGCTGAAAGGAAAAGGAATGACAAATATGCTTTGTTCTCAGAGAGACTGTTATACTACTAAGACATACACAAAACATATATATATATATATATATATATATATATATATATATATACACACCTGTATATATAGTTTTGTGTATATTCTTGCAGAGCATAATATATCACATCTACCTACATTTCCCTCATTATGAGCATTATTACATGCATGATATAATAACACCATAGTTAACAGATGGAATGGAATAGCTGAAAGGGAAAGGAATGACAAATATGCTTTGTTCTCAGAGAGACTTTTATACCACTAAGCCAGACACAAAACTATATATACATATATACACACATGTCTCACGTGAAGGACAATACATATCTATGCAGTGAGCAGAGTGTAAGGAGAAACAAAAAGAAAGAGTCTTACATATAATATGGATATTCTTCTGTGTTTCTGGATAAGCCATGTTTAGGACTCCAGATTCAAACAGGCTAGGTTCTCAGGTGAGGACATATTCCAGGAAGGAGAAATGGCAAGTCTTAGGATTTCCCAAATTGAGTACTGCAAGCTGGAGTTTCTTTCTATACCTGGGGAAGATATATTCCCAAATGAAAACAGCAGCATGGACTTGTAAACTGTAGAATTTGCTGGAGGAGGCAGATTTAGCCTCAGCCCGGGTCTTTTGGCCCCAGCTGAAAAAGCAACTGCTCAGTTTGGTTGCTGTGAATAAACTGAATGACTGGCCACTCTCATCACTGTATGAAGTAATGTCACTGAGCAGCCATTATGTCACCGATGTGACTTATTACTATCAAAGGGAAGATAAGTGCCTTTATATCCCTACAATATAAAACAGTCAGACTCTCCGTAATTATAATGATTATAGTAGTGAAAACTTGTGCAGAAACAGCCACACTTTTCAGAACCAAATGCAGAGAACTGCAGTACATAATGTGCCACAAGCTCTCCAAATGACACTCCTCAGAGTTCAAAATTCACAGTCGTATTTAACCTATATCTAGGGATATGGAGCCAAACATTCTTTAGGCTGGGTTTTCCTTCACCTAGACGGGTTGTCAGCTAATGCTACAGCTAAGTCTGATGAAATCCTAATGGAAGAAATGCATCACAAAACCTTTTTTCCAATTTGTCATATTATTTTTCATACTATTGTTTCTCGATACATAAAATTATACAAAATTATATATCATTACATCATATATATATAGTTTTAAGGTATACTATATTTATGGGTTAAAGTGCTCAATATCAGGGATAGAGCATATGTAAATATAAGATATAAAAGTGGATACTGAGGTCAACACCTAGTGGCAACAGTTTGTTTCATGCTTGAATGCAATCTTCAGGCCACATTATTTAGATAGATATAGATAGATAGATAGATAGATATAGATAGATAGATATAGATATATATAGATATAGATAGATAGATAGATAGATATAGATATATATAGATATAGATAGATAGATATAGATATATAGATATAGATAGATATAGATATAGATAGATATAGATATATAGATATATATAGATATAGATAGATATAGATATATAGATATAGATAGATATAGATATAGATAGATATAGATATATAGATATATATAGATATAGATAGATAGATAGATAGATAGATATAGATAGATAGAGAGAGATATAGATAGATAGATAAGTGATATATGAGAGAGATAAGTCCCTGGTAGAAAGGAAAGAATAAATTTGAAATTTCTTGTGGTTGAAGTTAATTTGAAAAAGAAAACCAATGATATTCTGAACATTATATTTTCAAAAGAGGCATGATAGAAAGGAAGATTCTTGTTGAATACGCTGTTCATTCAGAAATTTTTCTTGGTGATTAAGATGGTCAGTTATAATTGAGTAACTGGATTTTTTTTCTCAACTTGATATTGTCATTTTTAACATCTCTCGATTACTGAAGTATTTTGACAAGTATTCTAGATTTTTTACTTTTTTTTTATCAAGTCTTGATACAAAAAGGTGCCTCAATTAACTGTTAACTAATTGCATTCTATTTATCATTGGTCAGAAAATATCAAAGTTCCAGTTCAAAATTTCTTGTTCCTCAATTAACTCTTGGTGAAAATTTCTGTCTATTATGAATATAACATAAAACTATCCTCCATAATGAATATACATCAACTACTAATTTAAAACTTAAACCTTTTATCTTTTACATAATGATGTTCACTCTGTACAAGGCTCGACAGCCCTCTATGTAGTGCATTACAGAGTAAGGCGCACAGTTTTAGTGGGGGAAGATAACTGTTAACCCTAGACATCAACAGGTTAAGATTGCAGTGATCATGGAAGAATCAT
Source organism: Acanthosepion esculentum (assembly GCA_964036315.1). NCBI lineage: Eukaryota > Metazoa > Mollusca > Cephalopoda > Sepiida > Sepiidae > Acanthosepion > Acanthosepion esculentum. The sequence continues at coordinate 31,217,748 of OZ038493.1, read as the reverse complement.
CTTGGGAGTTGGCTCCACAAAGCAGCAGTTCATGGCATCTGCTGCTAGAGTAGAATGTATATCTCATCAATGGAATTATAATTGTTCGCTACAATGTGCATAGCATGGCGGATTTTAGCCTGGAAATTTTGAACTGGTGGAACTAAGTTCATCTGAGCACTTTCCATGGAAATAGTGATAAAGCAGTGAGGGGCTTGCAACATTTCATCTGTGAGAAAGGAATTGTAGGCTAGAAAATAATTTATCACCCACAAGTATTCAGAAATGCTTTTAAACTATTGAGACTGGAAAGGGGAAGATTGGGCAGCTCTCCTGCCCATACATGGCAGGGGTACTACTTTTTAGGCCTGATCTGGTTCTTGTAAAGGTAGGGGAGAGCAGGAGTAGACAGGGAACTGACCATTTTTCCAGCATCTTTAATGATGGATCATATGTACCAGTTCCACTTGTCTGCATAGAGTTCATCCCAATATGTATTCAAGGCATGGGGCCTTCACTGAGGGAACATGTATTCCTTGTGATTGGTGATAATTTAGGGTCACCTCAGTGATGGAATGTACTAGTTTGGTTTTCAAGGCATTGAATATAACTAGCCATTTGAACCCCCCATTTTGATGTTAGAGCTAGGTCAGAGGAGTCATCAGCAGTCAATCTCTGGTTGTCTATTGAAGTATATGCTGTCAATAGGACCTTATTGAAGCAATCAAACAGAAGTAAATAGTTGTCATCAACATAGATACCGAGTTGAGACAGATGACATCAAAAAGGTCATTTATGAAAATTAGAAACAATGTAGGTCCCAAGAGAGAGCCCTGGGGAAGACCTGAATTTATTTAAAAAAAAGATCTAGAAGAGTGGCCATTCAAGATAACATTCATTTCATAATTTGATAAGAAAGACTGAATCAGTTCAAAAATAGTAACTACTATAATTACTATAAATAAATAATAAATAGTAACTATTAATAGTAATACTATAACCTTTCAACTTGTGAAGAAGACCAGTATACCAGATCCTGTCAAATTCCTTCAAGATATTCAAGGCATCAGTCCGAGCATCACCATTTTTCTGTCGAACTTGATAAACTATTTCAGCAATAATCATTAACATATCAGCAGTTGACCTAGAGAAGCAAAAGCCATATTGCTTATCTGAAAGAATACCTTGCAATAGGAGATGCTTAACCAATTCAGAGTAAGTTAGAGCTTCTAATACTTTGCCAAAAAAATGGTAGGAGGCTAATAGGAGGATCAGATAGTTTGCCAGAGTTCTTAAAGACAGGAACTACAGAAGAGAATTTCCAACAAGCAGGAAAGCAAGAAGCAGCAAGGCATCAATTGTAAACTTTAGAGAGAACAGGACATAGTTCAGGAGCACATTTTCTAAGGACTATTGCAGGGATACCATCATGAACATGTACTTTGTGAGGATCCAGTTTACAAATGATAGCAGAAAACATAGACGGAGTTATATTGCTTAAAAACCCCAAAATGTATCTTTTTAAACCATGCCCATCTTCTTTCTTTTTATGTGCCATGTCCTTTCAGGACATGGGCGATCATAGCTCACCACCGCTCTCAATCCCTTGCAACTCTTAACAAGTTCCTTCCCTCTGCTATTTCCCCCAGACCATGTTCTGTCATCCACTTGCTCAAGCCTGTGAGGTATGTCATGTGTTGTTTTCCTTTTTCTCTCTATCACTCTATTCAACCTATGCGTATCAGATTCTCCAGGCCCTCCTGCCTCATTATGTGTCCCAGAAACTTCAGCTGCCTCTTCCTGATGTTAATTATAAGCCTCCTCCTTGTTTGCATCCTCTCTAAAACTTCATTGTTGCTCACACAAACGGTCTATGAGATTCTTAGCATCCTTCTGTAGAACCACATCTCTGGCGCCTCAAGTCTAAAAAGTTTATTTTGGCTGGTTTTTAGACCATAAGACTCATTTTTTTTCTTTTTTTTTAAAAAATATGAAAACCAAATTTTTCACATGTATGATTATCATAAATCGTCAGGTTTCATTTTGATGGTATTTTTTACGGCAATTTAACCCACACATATATAAATTTTTAACATCAAATTTATTCAGTTATTTTTTATTAACAGTTTTTCTTTCTTTTTATAATTATTTTTTTATACTCTCCTCTTAAAAAAGTACAATAAACCTAGTTTATTGTAGTATTTAAAAAAAAATTTCTTTTATAGATTATGCAAAAATAAGTATGTCATAAAGAACTGTTGAAACTACTAGATAACTATGACCTACATGGGAATGATGCTAGAAAATGAGTAAAAAAAAAATTTAAATATCTGGGAAGTGTTTTAAAAGAGGATGGACACAAAGTGTAACTGAAACCCAAATGTGCATTGAAATAGTGGAAGTGGCCTTACCAAAGCTAAGCAAAGTATTATGAAACACAAACATTTCATTAGAAACAAAGAAAAGTGTACTGAACTGTTACATAATATCAGTTCCCCTATATGATAGTGAATGCTGTACAATCTGCTCACAGATGAAGAAACGTGAAGCAATAAAGATGTAGTTCTACAGAGGGATGCTGAGAATACCATGAACCAAACATGTGAGCAACAACTTTGTTTTATGCAAAATGGAAACAAAATGACACTTATACTTAACATCAAAAACAGATAGTTGAAATTTCTAGGGCACATAATGAGGAAAGAGGGCTTGGAAAATTTGATACTCACAGGACAGATTGAAGGCAAGCGTGTCAGAGAAAAACAACACATAACCTACCTAGCAAGCTTGAGTAAATGGATGGCAGAATAAAGTTTATGAGAGATAACAAAAGTCAAAATCTATTAAGAGCTACAAAGGACAGGAAAGTGTGGAGAGCCATTATTACCAACGTCCTGCAGAGATATGGCACATAGAAAAAGAATTATTTTTATATAATTTTACATTTTTGATTTTTATAAAAACTGTTTATAAAATGAAGAGTAACAGTGTCTTATATAGCTGTGCTGGATTTTTTACTAAAATTGTATAAATAGAATAATTTTAGAGGTGAGAAGAAAGAAATTATACAAGGATTTAACTTAGATATTAATTTTATGGATACATTATTTGTTCATTAATGTCGAAAATAAAGTTTTTTAGTTATTGCTAATATTAATTCTTTTACAAATATACCTATTGCTAACATTTTTATAATAAACCTCTTTACAAAAAGATTTTATAATATTTATTGACAAGAATTCATTAACATAATTCTATAAAGTCTTGCAAAAAATCTGCTTTCAGTGTTGTACATCTTAAAAACTTTGTCGTTGTTGTTATTATTATTATTATTAAAATCATATCATTTCTGTGTAATACAGTCCCTAATGGAATCATTATTCAAAACCTGGGGCAATGTCAGGTTGACAATATATGCAGCCGGCTTCTACATTTTCTGATATTAAGTGATGCTTAAAATATAGGGTGCTTGCCTCTTTTTTACATTGATAGAGCTTATTATTGTTATGAAAATTGAACTTTCCTTTTTTTTCAATATGATAGTCTAAAACAACATCAACCAACTGGTCTATGGATTTGGTTTATTTTGTTTTATGTCATATCAACCTCAATGGGTTATTTAATGCCGACAAGATTTTTAGGATAGGTTCATATCAATAGAATATGTATTTGTAAGAAATCACTTTGTAGATCAGGTTTGACGTATTTTTGTTAAGAGGGTTTTTTGTCAATAGTCAATTGCTGGTAATAATTTTTTTTTTCAAAAATGTATTACTGGTATTTTTACTATAAAAATCTATTTTTACACTTTTATAGTGTTTTTACCCCAGTTTGGGGGTTAACTATTTGCTTAATAGGTGCTACCAACCTGGTTCAAGGTGGGCCTAGGAACAACAGCAATGCAACTAAGAGATGGTTCCATACTCCTCAAAACCTCTTGATTAGAGGTCTTGCTGCTGGGTGTTGTTTATCATCATACCCAGGATACCTGGTCTATGGGATTAGCTTGTTAATCATTACATTAAGTACTGGAGATAGATATGAATAGTTTAGATAGTATCTAAAGTTGTTTATATATAAACAGCTTTGCTCAAAGCTATAATCACAGTGAGGCACCAATTAACAATGAAATGCTAGTGAAATGTCTTCATTAGCATTAACACTAAAGTGGAAGTGACAAAACAAAAAAGACATGGGCAAGATAAGTAAAGGGATTTTATTTCCCATGATTTATCTTTTGCCTGTTGCAGGGTATCATATATCAGTCATAGGAGACTGAGAGTTTGTTCAGGTTATAACACAGGGTAGTAGTTGAGATAGACACATAGAGAAAATCAACACACATCTGTAGTCAAGCGAGATAGATTCATGGGAAAAATATTTCCACAAATTATTGCATTGAAGTAGTAAGTGTAATAAACAATGGCCAAATTGAACTTTATACAGGAAAATGATCTTGTCTGCTTAACCAACAGATTTCAAAAGAAGTGTTTTAAACAATGAACATTCCCCCACACCAATGACACAAAGACCGAATTGGATCCCATCCTGACAAATGAGTGGAAGAACAGTGCAATGAACTGCCAAGCGTTCAATGCATTTGAAGGCATATCTTCACAACATCGTATTGTCTCTTCCATCATCCGACAGCCTTAGAATCAATAAGAAAAAGTAGTCTGCCTTCCAACTGTATGATTGGTCTCATTTAACAACAAATAGTCATCTCAAAGAGCAGTACACCATTGCTGTCAGGAACAAGTTTGATACACTACAAGCAGATGCCATGGAACTATTTCCTAGTACAATCTACAACAATTTTGTTACTTCTTATAAAAAGGCTACAGCAGATGCCATACCCTTAAAACCTAAACATCAGCAACACATTCCTTGGGAATCAAATAACACTGAATCACAAAGAGCTAATGTGAAAGAAAAAAACACCATAAGAAATCTGAACACGTCCCTTAAATTTAGCCAAGATTTCAATGAAGCATTTGCTCAACTCAAGAATTCTTATGAAGATCAACAAACTGAATAAATCCAGGAAAAATTGGCTCATCAACTCTGCTGATACCAATAAACAATCTGCTCTTGTTTGGAAAACTGTCAATGAGATCAGTAGCAGAATATCAACAAATAAAATCAAGTTAAAGGCTGATAGTCAGGCTGAAAAGCTGCATAAATGGTAAGGCCATTTTAAAAATCTCTTGGGATATGAACCTGACATTTTAGATACTGATGTCGAGCAAATTGTTGAACATTTTCTTGACATTAAACCTGGAAACTTTACAGGTGCAGAACTTGAAAAGGCTTTAAAATACACCAAAAATAGGAAAGCAGTGGGACTTGATACCATTCCTATGGAGGTTTGGAAGACTCAGTATTTTAACAACATTCTGCTCCAACTGTGATAAAAGGCAGGATGTGTGTGTGTAACGAATGCACGGCTGCAATTTTCGAAGGATTTGTACCAAAATTTACATGCACATGCTCCAAGTTAGCAGAAAGGCCAAGACCAACTTTGCATTTCCAAACTCCAATCGATAGTGGAAATAATTGATTTTTTCCTGCTTCTATGGCAGTTTTCATGTAGTTTGTGGCCATTTTCTACTGGCCAAAGTGAGAGCTTATAGCTGGCTGCCAAGAATAGGCAGGAAGATTCTATTGGCCAGCATGAGAGCAAACAGCTGACTGACACGAATGTTAACTAGCATGCAAGAAAAAAAAAAAAAAAAAAAAAAAAAAAAAATCGATAGCTGCATTTGTCACAAGTGGGAAAAATTTAAATCTGCATGGCACTTTACTCCAATTGGTTCATTTGCTTGCTTAAACACAACATTGATTCTGATTCTGCAGAACTGGGTTGGGTGGGAAAAAGTATTTGTTGTTAACATTCTTTTTTCATTCGGTTTTTCCAGTTACGAGTCCTTTTTTAAAGCTGATCGTTTTGTGTTCATTTTGTTTAGTTCTTTTTTCGTAACAGATTTAATGTTTAGTATAGAGCTTAGAAAAAATTTGCAGTGCGAGATAGGCAAGAAGTAAGGCATGTAGTAACATCAGCACGGCAAAGGGCACTCCTTTAAAGGCAAGGAAAGGCAAAAATATTTTAAGTCAAGTGATAGCGATTGCTGTACGAGTCGTACGATTTTTTAATCAAGCACAGGCAACGCTGGGCCATGCTGCTAGTGCTACATATAATGGAGAAGTCATAGAATAATGGACATCTGCAAACTTCTTTTCTCAAAGAAAGGAGATCTAGCACCAGCAAAAAATTATCGAGGAATCACACTCACCTCCATTGCAGCAAAAATTTACAACACAATGCTTCTCAACAGAATACAAACTGAAGGAGAGAGTGTTCTGAAAAAATCAAATCCTGACTGTTTAGCAGATTATTGAGGACATCAGGGCAAAACATCTACAGGCTGCCTTACTTTTTGTAGACTTCTCTAAAGTCTTTGATTCTGTTCATAGGGGAAAAATGGAAAAGATCCTTCTGGTATATAACATTCTCCCTTAGAGAGTAGCTGCCATACTATACAACTGCTGATACTATACAAAAATACCAAATATTTGGTTAGATCCCCAGACAGAGACACTAACTCCTTTGACATCAAAGCAGGGATCCTTCAGGGTGACACCTTTGCGCCATTTCTCTTTGTTATCATCCATGACTACATATTGAGAACTTCCCTTGACAAACATCATGATCTCAGTTTTACTCAAATCAATTTCCTGCGACAGATATTGACTATGCAGATTATTAGGTTGGTGCAAAAATAATGTCGTTTTTTGACGTTCAACTACATGTGAGAAAACAACATTATTTTTGCACCAACCTAATACATAGCTATCACTACAAACACCATCATCAATTTTCACAGTTCTCCTAAATCATCTAGAAAATACTCCTATTGAGGTTGAACTATATCTCAATATGAGCTGTCTCAGGTGAATCAATAAAATCTTTTGAATCTTTTACATACATTGGAAACAAAAGAAATTCTATTGGAAAAGATGTGAAAATTCACGTAGATAAAACCTGAGTTACCTTGAATAAAATGGATGTAATCTGAAAATCTGATCTACCAGACAACCTCAAACATAGATCTTTCAAGCGACTGTAGAGGCAGTTTTAATGTATGGTGCCACAGCTTGGACATTAACTAAAACCCGAGAGTCTAAGCTTGATGGAACCTTCAATCAGATGCCTATACTTAACATCACCTTGGAGACAACATCCAACTAAATCATAAGACACCTAACCATGGTGCAAGATCGGCTGGTCACCCAGTAATCACCTACATCAACACAGAATGCCACCCTAATGACCTTCTAACCTTGATGCAGGACAGTCATGGTGTGATAGACTCATAAATGTCCAAGCTAGCTTGACCAAATAAGTAGTGAAGAGTTAGTCTCTGTTATTGCTTCTGGTTTCATTGCTGATTAAAGGCATTGCTGTTAATGGAAGTGCTTTGGGGTTTCTGGCTATGCTGCACTGCAGAATTTTTCTGGTTGTTCAAAAAAGATGTTTTATGGTCTGGTATTTTTGCAGTATTCCAGAAGTGAAGACGAAGAGTTGGACAAATTAGGTTTCGTTTTTAGCATTTGAGCTGTGGATGTTGAAGGGAGGACTTTTGTTTGAGTTAAAGAATTACAGTTCTGACAAGTTTCAACAATAGCATTAACCAAGATGATTACTTTCCTAACTTTCTATGGTAATGGAGATTTCATATATATATATATATATATATATATATATATATAAACTCCCTTCCCCTTATTTGCTTCCCCAGTGACTATAATCTTCAAATATTCAAGTGTAATGTCAATCGACATCTGACACCCTGAGCTTGTTCCCCATCCTTCTCTGTATCCTTTCCTCAAACATGCCTCTTTACTCTTGCTCTCAATCCTCTGTAACCCCTTGTGTGCTAGTGGTACTCCCACTTTGCTTGGGGTGAATTGCGTTAAAATTATATATATTTATATATATATATATATATATATATATATATATATATATACACACACACACACACACACACACACACTGGGTGTAACAGCAAAATTGTCCAAATCATGTAACAGGATAATTATCCATCCAACAAAATCTTTAAAGAACCACTAAACTGTGTTTCTTTTTTCCAGGTTTTCAGATAAGACGTTTAGCCATTTTGATACAATTTTTTGTAAGAATCACAGAAAAACTCTGAGTTATTCAGCTAGAAAGAGAACAAGTTAAAATCGTTTTGTGTCAGAACCACTGTATTCCTAAATGAGCAATGGAGGAAAAAGATCATTCAGGCCTTCAGTAATGGTACCAACATTCATACTCTGGCTTCCATCTTCAAAGACCATTCAAGAGTCATGAAGAGAACAGTGAATAAGTTTTAAAAAGTGGGAACAGTAGAGAGGAAAACTGGATCAGCAGGTCACAGCAAGAAGAAGAATCATCATTTCAACTTAGGGCTAAAGAGATCAATTAGAAGAGATCCAACTCAATTCATAAGATGTTTGGTACGTGAGAGAGGAGTTTCAGCTATGACAATCCAAAGACCAGTGAAAAAAGACCTGAAAATAAAATTGTATAATAAACCTGTGAGGCACCTTGTATAACTAACTGGACAGAAAGTTAGAAGGTTAGAGAGGGCAGAGATCATCATAAGTTGGAAAATTATCCTTGAATAGTACATATATATATATTTAAACTTTATTTCAATAGTTTGTGAGCTTCTGACCCTTAGCTATGATTAATTATTGATGAATATGTCATTTTCATTAATGATCGATTTCATCATGATTCTTTTGTTAAGCTTGGAGAGTAATTATACATGCTTATTGCTCAAAATAGAGTGCCGTAGTGTTATAAAAATCTTGGAGAATTCCAGTAAGATATATTTAATCATTTCTAATGTACAATTCAGACAGTGTACACAGATCAATATGAAATGGTGACAGTTTCATGCTTGAACACAATTATCAAGATGGCCTGAAAATAGTGTTCAAGTTTAAATTTTTGGACACATGAGGAAAGATAGATAGTTTGTTTGTTTAACCAGCATATCGACCTTCATTGGGCCATTTAATGCTGAAAATTTTTTTTTTTTTTCTCCAAAAAGTATAGTTGGTAATATTGTTTTTCAAAAAAGTATAGTTGGTAATATTGTTTTTCAAAAAAGTATAGTTGGTAATATTGTTTTTCAAAAAAGTATAGTTGGTAATATTGTTTTTCAAAAAAGTATAGTTGGTAATATTGTTTTTCAAAAACGTATAGCTGGTAATATTGTTTTTCAAAAATGTATAGCTGGTAATAATATTTTTTCAAAAACGTATAGCTGGTAATAATATCTTTTCAAAAAGAAATGTGCTGGAAAAGACCTGGAAGTTCACTATTTGCCCATAGCTGGGACCCCCCCAACAGGTGCTACCACCCTGGGTGGACCTGGGAACACCAGCAATTAAGAGGTGGTTCTACACTTCCTCAAAACCTCCTGATCAGAGGCCTTGCTGTTGGATGCAGTTTAACGTCGTACCCAGGACGATGAGGAAAGAGGATACATTAAAGGCCAGAGAGGCAGAGGAAAACAGTGAGAAACTTACTTAAGACCTACAGACAATGGGAAGTTGTGGAGAGCCATGATTGCACACGTTCTGAAGGTATATAGAAAAAGGAAAGCCACATGAAAGGGAATCAACATAAATAGTAGGCTACAGGAAAATGCAGCCAAAAATAAGAGCTAGAATAATGTCCACTTTAAAATAAAATTAGAAAATTGTGGACACAGAAAAATACTCGTCCACTCACTGTCGATTTGAATAAATTCAGAAACCTTCAAGTTCATATCTGTTGACTGTCATGCAGCATGGAGCATGTTATGTATGTTAGTATATATTAATAACTTGAACATGCGTTGTGGTTGTAAAAGAGACTGTAATGGTGTAAGTTTATTAATTAATGCACATGTGTGGTTATACCTAAAAACTGGATTAACGTTTTGTGAATCCGGAATGAAATAGCAAGCAATATCATTACACTGACAATATTAAATTCAGACTTTGCGACGAGTCAGTCAGTTAAAATGCCAACTCATCTACATAAATCTATACCAAGTGAATGCTTGTACACAAAGATAAATGAAGCAGCTAGAGATCAAAAGACTCACTGGCAGATGAAAGTACGTGTCAGTCCAATTTCTCAAGGATGGTCAATATGCATGTACATCATGTTCACTTGTAAAGTGTAAGTAATGATATTTTGACTAAAGTGTAAGAACTTTTCTCTATATCATATATACAGAATTATTTCTAAGAACATTTCAGAAAAACTTGTTTCCTCTGGAAAGGTCTATTAGCAGAAAACCAAATTTACATAAAAAAATGTTGGTTGCAATAAATATAAATAAATTGCTATTTTAAACACTGCTCTAACTTTACACAACTTTGGATCATGACATATACAAGAAACTGCAGGCCATTTATGTGGGCTTTTTTTTTTTATAATAACGTTCACCCTGTACAAGCCCCGTGATCCACTCGAGGTAGGTGGTTAAAATGTAAGAGGTACAGTTTATACAGGTATGTGGGGAAGATAACGGTTAACCCTAGACTTGAACAGGTTAAGATTATAGTGATCACAGAAGCATCCTATTTGGAGCTGGTTCCACAAATCAGTCATTTATGGGAAGAAGCTGCTTGAGTGGAACTTACATCTCATCAGTGGAATACAAAGTGAATGGAGGAGTTTTGCTACAGTGGGCATAGCATGGTGGGTCTTAGTCATGAAGGTTAGAATTGGTGGATCTAAGGAATGTAGTTCAGCGGAACACTTTCCATGGAAATAGTGATAGAGCGGCAAGATACTTGCGCCGTTTCATCTCTGAGAAAGGGGTTGTCGGGTAGAAAATAATTTGAATGTGGAAGTGCTTTTGGACTATCAAATCTGGAAAGTGAGGACAGGGCCGTACCCGTCCATATATAACAACAGTACTCTATTCTTAAGGGAGGCGTAATGGATAGGGGATTAGATTGGAGAATCAGAGAGCCGAGTTCAAATTCCGCTTGGATCCATTACATTCACTTATGTGCTAATACCTTTGGGAAAGGTATGAATCCTCTTCTCCCACCAGCTATGGGTAAATAGCAGGACAGACTGGGTCCTATAGCCTTGGGTGACAACTGGTCTAAGAGAAGGTGACACTGAATTCAAAAACCGACCTGGAGAGGGTTGGGCTTCATCAGGCTATCTTGCCCAAGAAACGCCACTTTTACTGCAGCACATGTGGTGCCCCTACAACTCTGATGGGTCACGGGATTCACAATCAACTCCATTCTTGACCTGATCTGGCTCTTGTAAATATAGAGGATAAAATGATAGAGGGAACCAACCATTTTTCCAGCATCTTTAATGATGGATCATACGTACTAATTCAACTTGTGGTCTGGATGGGATTTAAATCACAACAGGCGTTCAAGGCACAAGTCCTCCCTGATGGAAGATGGGGGATAGTTCTGGATCTGATTGGCCTGTACTTAAGATGATGTGATTAGGGATGATAAAAATCAAGAAGAAAATTGTCATATACTGTACATCAAAATAACAATTAGTTAGAATTGATAAAAAAGAATCCAAGAATATTAAAGAATTGACAAAAAAACACCACAAGCATACATATATCAATGTTTAAACTGGAAATATTATTACTTAGAAATGACCTGAAGAGTTGTAATATAAGAAAATAAGTCTCTTCTGATTGTATGAAACTACATATGAAAAATGTGGATACAATAACTTTTCTGATTTTATTTAAGGGTGAGGTTGCCTCTGTGCTTTTTTTTAATAAATACCTTCATGGTAATTCTTCAGATGAGCTCTTTGCTATGGTGCATAAACTTCATGAATTTAAGTGCAATACTAGACTGGCATAGAGATCTGATCAATTTACAGTTGAGCTAGCTAGATTTCATGCTAACAGTTTCTTTTCTCACACTTCTCACTTGTGGAACTCCCTTCCAGCTCCATGCTTTCCAGTCAACTTTAATATGCAAAAAATTTAAATGCAACGTCAATTGCTATCTATTGTCCTCCTAATTACTCTTTCTACTCATTACTAATGTTTCTATTCCTAATTCCTCCACACCCTGTAAACCCTTGTGTGTTACTGTACTGATTTGCTTGGGGTGATACCAATTAAAAAAAAAGAAAAAAGATGACTTTCCTTGAGCCTGCCTTTTATTAATTTTTCCATATTGCCACAAAGTCTCTTATGATTCAAAAAACTATATTTGAACAATAACCAGAAATATCTGCATGAAAATCCTAGAGAAGATGACTTGATTGATGTGACAGCTGACACAGAGATATTTTTTTTAAAGAAATTTGTCAAAGTTGGTGTATTCTTATTTAATTTTCAGACACAATTGAATTCAGTCAAGATTGACAATATTAGTAACAGATATCAGATACTGGTACTTGGTCATGTAAAATGACATACCAAAATTTAACGGTCATCTGTATGTAAAGGTGATGAACTATCAGAATTTGAATAGGGTATAATAATGGGTGACATAATAGGAGAGTTCCCTTCTGAAATTGTGCAGACATCTGACATCACTTTATGCATGTTGTCACTTGTGTACTGATGGAAGGCTTTACCACTCATTGTGAACAGCACAGTCACCATCTATAACTTCTTAATGAATGTGACCAGGGGCAGCTGGCTAGAATTGTCTGTGGTAACAGACAAATGATTCAAGTCACATCCAAATTCAGTGCAGGAGGTACCAGACATATCCAATTGGTCACTTCAATGTTTTTCAGCTTCCGTGGGACAAGGGCGTGGAAGGTGCAGCAGGGTGGCCCTGTTAGCATCTCACCTTGGCTTGTGACCCCAGTAATAGTTTTTTTAAGTTACACAAATATTTTCAGCTGATGCAACATGCTGATGCAACATGCTAATAAAAAGAAAATGTCTACTTTGCAATGGAACATTTTGCAGGGGTGTATGGATTCATTCCTTTTATTCAAAATAAATAGTTGGAACACGAATTCAATTTACCAATTGATTTCTGTTAACAATCATTATATACACTTCCCTGCTCTCTTCAAGCTGATCACATGAGTGGGTGAGGAGACGTTCTCTAGTTAACTCATTCATAAAATATGAAACATTAGATTTTGGGAAGTGGTTTAGACAAAGAATTATCAGCATACCATTTTGCATATTATCTGCATACATTATCTGCACCTAAATTATACATACACATGTGCATATTATACTCATATTAGTATAGTACTATTCAAAAAAGAGATTATTAATGGATTGGCTCTTCTGTCTTGTATCAGAGTCTGCCTCTTATTAAAGTGTATGTAAATTTCAGTTTGTGTAAAATGCTACATACAAAAATGCATATAGGAGTACACATTTTATATATATATATATATATATATTTATTCTCAAATCAGAGACATTAAGAAATTCAATTACATTTTTATGTTTGGCAATCAAATACCGATTACCTACAACTACTATTTTTTTTTAAAGTTACTTTTATCTGATAGATATCAACCATGTTCAAAGGATGGTATTAATAAACACGCAACTATAAACAAAATCAATCAGGTTTCCTTGTTTGCTACTGAAATACTGATTATCTTCAAATATGTTTTGTTAGGGCTTCGTACTGCCTTTCTAGCCTGTAGACACATGCAAAATCTACTATGTCCAATATCTAGGGGATCAGTTTAGTATTAAACAACAATGCAAAACTGATCCCTGACTTTTCAGGGGATACTATATGAATAGGACTCAAACTATCAACAAAAACATGTTTGTCAGTAAAATAATAATGTCCTTTAAGCAAATCTTCATTTTATCCATTTTGTTCTAGTTAGTGAACTCTGACCCCTAACGATTCTGTAGCAAAGAAAAAAGTTTGCGATTACCTTGCATGTATTACGGGTGTTGGAAATAAGCTGAAGCATTGTTATACCTCTCATGTCAATGACTTCACTACATATAAACTCAAATTGCATTGATCAGGCAATAGGCTTTTGATCTCTGCAGAGCAATGTTTCCCAACCTTTTTTTCAACCAGCACCCCCTTCGGGCACAAATATTTTTGTCAACGCCCCCCACGTCAAGTTAAATTTTGAATATTATACTGAATTCATCTTTCATAGCAAGATGTATGAGTGTAAAAAAATTTTAATATTAATATTATTTATATATATATATATATATATATATATATATATATAGAGAGAGAGAGAGAGAGAAATATATATATAGAAACAAAATTTCATCACAATACCTCTGAATATTTGAAGATAATCAATATTTCAGTAGCAAACAAGGAAACCTGATTGATTTTGTTTATAGTTGTGTGGCCAAGTGGTTAGAAGGTTTGATTTCTGACCATGAAACTGAGGTTTGAATCTCGCCATAGTCGAGATATTATTGGTCTGGAGTGGGCGGGGGGACAATCACCTTTGGAAGGTGCCTGTAAACCATACCATGGTTGACCCAAGCCTTGTGAGTGAAATTGGGTAGATGGAACAAATGGGGCCGTCGATAGCTGTGCTAGCACGAAGTCACAAGTCATCGTGACCAAGGGTTTGAGTGTGCTGGTGTTGTTCAGATTGTTAATCATTCCAGATAACACACTCTCTCCCAGAAACTGTAACTAGGGTTTGCTTAACATAGTTGCAGTATAAACCACAGGTGGGCTCTGTGGGTGTTGAACAAACACAAAATGTGCCTGAGTGAGAGTCTGCAATAGGGATTGGCTAGCCACCCTCGTAGACAGGCATCCTTGATATATATCCTTATATATATATATATAACAATTTTAATATTACTTAATATTGTCTATTATAAATATCAATGATTAAAATGCTAAAAAATAACAAATTATTTGATAGCTTATCTCAATGTTTTCAATGCAATAGTTGACTTTGGTTCTTACTGGCTAAGGCTCTTACTCTAGGTTCCATGTTGCTTAGAAGTAATCATAGATCTCCTTGTTTTGCAATTTGCAGGCAGTTTCTTTGTTTATTAAGAAACTGTAACTGCATTGAAATGACATTCAGCCATACAGGAAGTTGGAAATGTGAAGAAGAAAAGTTTGTAGCTAATATTGAATAATTTTTGAAATTTTGAAAACAAAAAAAATGGATAAATGCCCTCCATCCTCCTGAGTATGTTCGCCACCCACGAAATGAAATAAAAACTCCCAGTGCCGTCTTTCAACATAACAGATCTCACAAGGGGCTACTAACACCCATGTTGGAAAGCACTGTCTTAAAGTCTTTAAAGACTTTACCTAATAATTTTTTGGTAAGGAGCTTGAGACATCATCCACTGGAAGGCAGGTACTCTGATATTGATATAGAAATATCTGTTATACGGTCATTTCAAGAGCTAATTGGATTATTAAACTCGTATGTAATCAGTTTTCTATGCAATTTTTTTTTTTTGTATTTTTTTAATTTTGTTTTTAAGCATTCAACCCCAAGCAAGGTGGGAAGCCACTAGCAGAGAACAAAGAGAAGTGATAGCGGAAAGGATGAAGAGACGGTTAGGGGATAAATCAGGGCATCTGGAGACGTTGATTGACGTTACATTTGAATAGTTGGAGATTATAGCTATCAGGAAAACAAGAAATAGGGAGGGAGTTCCACGGGCAAGAAGTGCGAGACATGAAGCTATTGGAGTAGAAGAGATGGCTACATTTAACAGTTTCGACAGTGAAAGAGTGAGAGTGAGATGCCAGCCTAGTTGAATGCTTAAATTCATGAAGTCTGGGAACCAGCGAAAGCAGCTCATTGGAGCAGTTACCGTGAAAGTATATACAATATGTTTCTTTATGTAGTCCAAATTCAGCTGACACAAGACCATAATAGTGGAGCCCTCAATGATTCTAGCTACTGATTTTTACTTAAACTTTTTTTTTTCATTTTTTTTTTTTTTTTTTAATCATTTCCACCTAAGCAAAGCAATAATGCCACTAAGATGCAAAAGGCTACTGGGGTTGGAAGAGCATAAAAAATATTTTAGAAGAAATTGGAAATTTCCTTTTGTAACCAATACTGAATAATTTTTTAAAATTTAAAAAAAAAAAAAAAATATAAATAAAAAAAAAAATAAAAAAAATGGATAAATGTCCTCTGCCCTCTGAGTATGTTCACCGTGCTCCAAATGAAACAAAAGCTCCCAGTGCTTCTTTGCAACATAACAGTGCCCATGTTGAGAAACCCTGCTGTAGAATAACATGCATGCTCACAAAAGTACTTGATGGTCAATTTGTAACAGTACATGAGGCATTAGACGGTTGTTTGATTTGCAACAGTCAGTGGTCCGAGTCGCATTAGACAGTGGTTCATTACATGTTGGTAGGGAGTTCAAATTACAAAGGCTGTGGCTCACATTGACAATTGCGAGCACTTTTGATTTGATTGATTCGTTCCACTGCTCATGTCTAGGGATATCATCTAAAAAAGAACTAGACGAGATATCCCTAGACATGGGCACTAGAATGAGAACAGTCTATCTCCATAGATTAAATAAAGGATTCGGTTCAGAATTCCCTGTAGGCTGTCCAGATCGATACACATCTGAAGAAGGCTGGAAGGGAGAATGACCAAAACATTATGCTAGCAACAACAAAGATGAGGCCAACAGTCTGAATATATATAGTGTAAATAATGATAATAATAACCATTCTAGAAATTCAGAGAAAAATTTGATTCTATTTACATGTTAGATTATGCAACCCGACACTTGACTACATGCCAATTCACTATCTCTGGACATTTCAGATTAGTTTCACTGTGTTAGCACCAAAGAGTAACAAATGGCTAGTACAGAGTTGCTCATATGAGAAGTCCTTTTCTACTTGCATGTTTGCGTAAGTTTTCTTTTTTTGCGATTAGATGCTAGACTGTTGAATCATTAGACTTATTTAACGTTTTAGAAATTATTTTATATGTGCTTTGCTAATAATTTGAATTATACAAATTTTTTGATTTCTATGTGCATTGTCACCATAAAAGAAAATCTCTAAGATCAGTGAGAAAACTGAATTAAAAGAGAAAAAAAAAAACTCATGAAATTTCCATTATTCATACTATTTAAGAGTAGACTATTGTCCTCATCTTTCTTTCTTGTCGTCACAACATTTATTTATGTGGTGAAATAGAACCTACCCATGGCTCAGAGGCCACAATGTCTTGCCTGCCCAGACCAGGTTCGTTGCGACTATCAACTACAATTTAATCTATAGTAGTATACTGTTCTCGTTTCACTGCCTATATCTAGGAATATCACGTATAGTTCTAATTTTTAGTACTGCTCAGTTATTGCTTGCCTGTTTCTATCGAGTCCAAGGACACACTGCCTGGCCCAGGGATTGAACTCACAATTACTATGTTACCAAATTCATGAACCAATGCTTTAATTCACTCAGCTATTATCCTGTGGTCTGTGCATACTTGGATTCGGTAGAAATGGCATGCAATAACTGAACATTACTAAAAATAAAAACTAGACAATTATCCCTAGACATGGGCAGTGGAACAAGAACAATCTACCACCATAGATTAAATAAAGGGTTCAGTTCAGAATTCCCTGTAGGTTACCTGGATTGACATACACCTAATGAAGGCTGAAAGGACCAATGGTTTAAATGTGATAACAACAACAAAGATGAGGACAATAGTCTGCATGTAAATAGTGTAAATAATGGTAACTCTTTATTCCAGAAATTGACAAAATTTAACAAAACCTGTATAAAAGAAGAACTGCTACCCAAATATATTATATTTCCCCATTTGTGTTCATGATTTGTTAATATATCTTTACTTTTTATCCGGTTTCTTCCCGGTTATTGCTATCCAAATCTGAATGCTTTTCAATGTCAGACCATTTTTAAGCAGAGAGAAAACTAAACCTACAGTAGACTTGGTTACCATCTTTCCTCTTAAAGTATCAGAAAGCAGTGCTGTACTATTTTTTTTGTTAATATATATTATCTAACAATCAAAATATTTTTTTTACTTCTGTCAAGAAAGATGACAGCATTTTTTTCATATTCATGATTTAAATTTAAAAATAAGATTTCTTTAAATTTAATTTTGTTTTATTATTTTTGGATTCAAAATTTTAAAATGCAATTATCAAGTGAAAGCAAAAATATTTCAAATCCTGAACAGTGGAAAAAACAGAAAAACAAAAAAAAAAAATTCCCTGAAAATTCTCTTGCTTTATTTTTTTATGTAATTCTGATGTCTTCTTTATTTTCCAGAGAATATACATTTTGAAGAAATCAAAATTTCCCTTGTCATGTAAACCATTATATTTGATTGTTTGCCTTTCTTTTTTTCTTCATTATTCAAGAAGAACAATTGTCCCTTCTTGAAACTTGTCAATGAATTGCAAGGATAAGGATTTCCCCCCACTGATATGTCCATTGTGTTTTGTGTCATCTCTCTAGAGCTGAAATATAAAAACCAGATGGTTGCTTCAATGCCACTTGCTGGCAGGTCTTGGGATGATAAAGATGTTTCAAATGAAAAATAAATAAAAAGTAACAGAACTTAAAGTAAGAATTAAAAAAAAAAAAAAAAAATGCTTGTTTCTTCTTCCTGGTCTCAGGATGAAATGGTTCACACTGTTTTTATTTTATATTATTTTTTTTATCTGTGTATTTATTAATTTTGCATGATTCTATTGTAAAGAATTTGAGCGAGTGGAAGCCTTGTGAAGTTAAAAGAAAAAAGGAAAAGTCCTTATGCAATGGATCTGGATCAAGTTTAAGATTTTACCATGTCTAAGTTTGCTTAAAAAAAAGTCCCCAGTTTGTCCGATCTGTATCCTTTAAAAGAAAAAGTGGTCCCTCTCATCTCACATTATATCAATATTTCCTTGAAAAAAAAAAAAAAAAAAAAGAAGAAAGATACAAAAGATCATATATAACAGGAACAGAAAATGATTAAGACAAAGATTAAAATAAAGAATTTTTAAAAGAAAAATGGTTTAAATATAATGTGCTGTGAAATAAAAACCTTAAAATGGTGCAATAATTGCAAAGAGACAAGGTTTTGACATAAAAAGCATAAAGAAAAAAATAGAAATATTTTAATGAAAAAAACAAAATGGAGACACAAAAAAATTAAAATAAACTTAAAATATCTAAAAAGTAAAAAAGGTATATAGGTAATATGTGTAAAAAAAAATAAGTAAAAAAATCCTGAAGAAAAAAGTAAAAAATATTAAAATGAGGATTTAAACAATAAATAAAAAGATTTTGAAGAGAAATCTCAGTGAAACAAGAAGCAAAACAAATAACAAAAGACAAGAAAAATGACAGTTGACAAAGTAGGCAAAAAAGTGCAAGCACATAAATGACAATAAAAACAGAAAATATCTCTTGTAAAGGAAAAAAAAAAAGTATCAGAAGTGGGGACCAACAAAGATAAAAAAAATGAAAGGGTTTTGGAAACAATAAAATAAAAAATACTTGAAATCTCTTCCTTAAAATCTAAGCAAAAACACTCTAGTCAAGTTTTAAAATAAATACATTCAAATAGTAAAAATTGTAAAAATAAAAAAAAAGAAATAATACAGTTCATTTTCTTTCATCATAAAAGATTTTAAAAAAAAATTGTCATAAAAGATTAAAAAAAATTATCATCATCATTAAAGTGAATAACAAAATAATGGTTAACAAAAGGAAAGCTATTTACAAAGAAATAAATAAATGAAGTCTGAAAAGATTATTTCGAATTACAGACTGTTAAGAAGTAGCAAGAAGAGACAGAGATGCTGTGATAAGGATGTTTTCCTGACAGATTCTTTGGAAAGAAGGAAAAAAATTAAAGTCCTGGAAATACTTTTGATTCATGGAATCAAAAAAGGTGAAAGGAGTGGGGGGAGGAAGAAAGAAAGAAAGAAACAAATCAATCTCAGTCCAAGTGAAATTAGTTATAAAAAAATAGCAAATGATATAAAAAAAAAAAAAATTAGTTATAAAAAAATAACAAATGATTTAAAAAAAAAAATTAGTTATAAAAAAAATAGCAGATTTAAAAAAAAAATTAAAAATCTTAAAAAACATATTTAAATTTAAAATGTTGAAAATTAAAAAAAATATTTTCTTTGAAAAATCTATAAAATATTAATTTTTTTTTTTCCTGTATAGTTAAATCTTTCTCCCTTTCTTTTCCTCAACAACTTCTGTTTTAACTTTTCTTATGCGCTTCCTGTTTACTTGTCTTTTTATACAGCTCTTTGAAAGATAACCTAAAGGTGTCCAAGATTAACTACCTTTGAGGATTGTCAGTATTTTGGAATTTGATACTTGAAAAACAGATATTATTTAAAAAGATATTCAACTCTTAATTGTGTAGACTCAAAACAGTACTTACCTTTACTTATATATGCAGTCATAATAGCCTCTTATTTTTTATTCCAAATTCAAAACAAAAAAAGCTGTGATGAATTCAGAATTGGAACCTACAAACAAAAGCTTCAAATTGTTTTTTCTTATATAAATCTACACCATAATATGTTTGAGATCGAAAATGATCTTT
Organism: Acanthosepion esculentum; assembly: GCA_964036315.1. Lineage (NCBI taxonomy): Eukaryota > Metazoa > Mollusca > Cephalopoda > Sepiida > Sepiidae > Acanthosepion > Acanthosepion esculentum. Next base: position 31,197,176 of record OZ038493.1, on the reverse strand, counting down.
AACAATCTTTTTTTTTTTTTTAATGTGAATAAAATGTTTCAGAAAGAGATTATGTACTTTCTTACCTTATTTTCTAGATAGAAATGTCTGCTTGGAATCTTGGCAAATTTGTTATTATTACCAAAATTCCCAGAAGAGAAAATATTTCAGTCATTCATGAGGTAGCCATTTTGAATATTTAATTTGCATAGCTTGGTTTTCTGCAAAGGTGGATCATAAGCTTTCGGAAAATTTTTAAATGGTTTTTGTTGGGATGATTTTTTTTTTTTTTAGAACTAATTTTGAGATTTTACTAATGAACAAAAATGTCCAAACTCAGTTGCAAGAATTTTGATGGCTTGGTGGTTAAACTGATTACCCCTCTCTTAGAGAGATTTGTTTTGTTTTCACTGTGACTGCATGCAAATAAAGAAAAATAAATGTAAAGTGCATGGTTAGAAGCACATATAAGGGGGTGCTGAAAATTTTTTGGCTTGACCCACTTCACAAAATCTAATCTAAATTACAAAACAGATCATTTTTTTGAGGGAAAATGTTACATGGTTGTTTTTTCAATTTCCTTATCTCTTTTCATGATGAAGTTGTACAATGGGTGTTGTGACCAGAAATTATTATGTTTTCAATGTGAATTTTTGCTTCTTTAAAAAGAAATGACAAACTAAAACTTAATCTATTTACTACTTATTTTTATTAAAATAATAATTTGAAAAGAAGAAAGTCAACTTAGATAAATTGATTTTATTTGTTTGAAAACAATAGAGTATAGTGATTACTTATTTAAAAGAAAAATTTATTTAAAAATATGGCTGGGTGGGGTTAGCTTCATCCAGAAAGTTCAGTCCTGGTATTGTTGCAATGAGGTTTTATCTGGACTTGAACCCATGATTTTCTTCGTTATTACTTATTTCAACATATGGGGGTAGTTAGCCTTCACCAGAAAGTAAAGTACTGGTATTATTGTAGTGGGGTTTTATCAAGCCCCCCCCCCCCAGTTAATAATACTTTTAAAAAAATATTTGGGAAGAAGGCCTGAACCCACAAGCCCCACTTCTGCAAGTATGGTCCTGGTATTGTTATAGTGGAGTTTTATCTGAACCCCATGATTTTCAGTTATATAAAAATATAGTCGAGAGGGGCTTAGCTCCCAAATTCCCACTCCAGAACAGCCATAAAATCAATTTTCAATCGACTTTTATTTCATAGTTACTGAATTTTCTTACCTTGTCAAAATTACCAAGTTTTCTGTTAAACTCATATATATATATATATATATATATATATATATATATATATAATTTAAATAAAAACAGATTACTTTAAGGTAACCTTAAAGTAATCTGTTTTTATTTAAATTATTAGCTCTGATTTACATTGAGCTCTCTGGATTCTATCCTCATTGGGTCTTCCCATACGGATTACCTAGTTTTTCCTAAACTATATATATATATATATATATATATATAGTAGAGGTTCTCATATCCAAATTTCTAAGAGTTGTCATTTAGATGTTGCAGGAATATGCTACATTCTAATATTTTTCTTTAGTTTGCAGATAATTGTTAGCAACTGGAGATCTCTGAATGAATAATTTCTCACAAAGAAGAAACTTCAACTGGAAGAAAAAGGAAAAGAAATTCTTTCACGTTATGTCAGAAATTAGAGATTATTGAAAAACTGGACAATGGCACAAGCTCATCTGACATATTGCAGAATCTGAACAAAACACTAAACTTGCACTTGAAGATGAGCCACTGATAATGGTGAAAATATGAAGGATGATGAAGACTGGGACTCAGTAGAGAAAAAAGCTATTGATGAGGTCAGCAAATTAATGGAGATAAAATTTGTGTTCAGTAGTACAGAATGTACAAGTGCATGTAATTTACAGCAACGCCTTACTTCAAAAAACTAGAATGGTGAAAAGTAAGCGAAATGATATAAAAATAAGAAAGGCAATTGAAAATAAAACTTATTGAGCATTAAACATTACAAATTAATATTTACTTTCATGTGACACTTAATTTTTCATATACTGCAAGGAATTCATGGGTTCCATCTTCAAAGTCCATTCAAGAATCATCATGAGAAAGATGAATAAATTTTAAAAAGTTTGAACAGTAGAGAGGAAAACTGGATCAGGAGGTCACAACAGGAAGAGGGATTATCATTTCAACTTAGAACTAAAGAGATCAATTAGAAAAGATCCAACTCAATCCATATTTGGCATGTGAGAGAGGAGTTTCAGTTCAAAAACAGTGAAAGGAGACTTGAAAATGAAATCATACATGAAATCTTTGAGGCATCTTGTGACTCCAGGACAGAAAGTGAGAATATTAGGGAGGGTGACCATCTTGAATAAGTTAGAAAATGATCCTGGAATAATATATATACATTTGAATTTCATATCAATTCTTCATGAATTTCTGATCTTTAGCTATAATTAATTAATGATAAACATGCCATTTTTGTTACGATTGATTTCATCATGATTCTTCTGTTAAGCTTAGAGAGTAATTATGCTTATTGCTCAAAGTAGAGTTCAATAGTGTTATAAAAACCTTGTAGAATTCCAGTAAGATATCTTTAATCATTTCTAAGATACAACAGTTCAAATGTTAATCTAACAATTGAACAATTTTGCTGTTACACCTTATATATATATATATATATATATATATATATATTTCCTATAGAGAAAAACGTTAAAATTCCCTTCCTTTCTGCAGTGTGATGATGGCCTAAGGTTAAGATATTTGACTGATGTCAAATCAGTTGGGTTTCAATCCTGGCTTGAAGCAATCAGATGTCTAGCCACACTGAGGAGGTGTGATACAGCAAAACAGTCTGTCTGTGGATAACTATATATATATATATATATATACATACATTTCATTAAAGATGACAGACAAGGTACTGCAATTAAGCATTTTATTTAATTATTCTTGTGTTCAAACAAGTGTTTTCTTATGTGGACAAATGTTCTATAATTCCAAGTGCTTTTGGCTATACTTTTAGCATCAAGTATGATTTTATTTTTGCTTTTTAATTAGGCGTATGGTTTGTGTGTATGTTTCTAGAGTTATAAGGAGGTTTTATTTTCCAAACACAGCGCATTGTGTCATGTTCATAGTTAATATTATTAAGTGTTGGCTTTTTCTTTTTTATTATAAAGGCTTCCATTATTTTTAATCATTTTACATGTGGATGAGGTTATTATGTTTGTATTTTCTACTAGTATGTTTCGGATGGAGTCTGGTAACTTTGTGTGTATGTTTAAATGGATTCTAATAGATCTGTGGTCAGGTGTAATGTAAGGCATCTGGATAGGCATGTAGTTGTGTGACCGATGTAATTATTTATGAATTTGGTTTGATCAGGAACACAGTTCTTTAAGGGGCATTTGAACTCATAATGTTCATTCATTATAATTTAATTTATTTTCTTTAGAGTGAGATCTTTAGTTTTTGGTGTACAAATATGTTTGTTTATAAGGTGGATATTGGTAGAAGTCTGGAGAAATGTCTGCTTTGGCATGGTCATGGCAGTTCTAGGGTCAGATTTACTCCTAATGGTAGTTTTTAAGTCAGCCGTTGATAGTAGTCATAGTCATCTTAGAAATAGGTCATTGTCAATCTACTGTTTTTCTTGTCCCTAAATAGGGCAGAAATATCATTAGCGGATGATCTCTTAACTACTTCACATGTCACACATGGCTGGTTTCTCTGCAATAGCATCTTTTGTTCAATCCTCTCCTGCTATCCTACCATCTTCTAGCTCAGAGGTGTCAGCTTATATTCTTTTGACAAGGCTCCGAGATTCTAGCAGTAACTTTGGTTTCAGCTAACATCAAAAGTCTCTTTGTATTAATTTTTTTGACTGGCCAAAATTATTTTATTTTCTGGAGTTCACTGTTTTTCATAATGGAAGTTATGCAGAGAGCCTCCATGATTTTTGTTAGTTTTCAGTCATAAATTTGTAGGCTTTGTTCGCACAAACTTCCAGCAACTTTTGGCCAGGCTCAGTATTTTTCTCTTCTTCTTCTTCTTCTTCTTTTTATTTGAGGGTTGCCTTCTTGTTAGTTGAGAGAAGTATAGATAGAGAAGTTTAGAGAGAGAGAGAAAAAAAGAGATGGGGGTTTTAAAAGAAAGTGCCAATGCCTTATTTTAATTTGAATTCTTTTTATTTTTGTTTATATATTTTATTTTTATATTTTATTATTATCTGGACTCACTATATATTTCTGTGAGCAATATATTCTGTGAGAGTTTAACTTAATAATATCAATTATTAATATTATAATAAATTTATATATTATATATTTCATATCTTTCCATATATATCTATATTATTTATATTATAATAATATTAATATACTACTACTATTATTATTAATAATATAATACATAATCCAGAAATATATCTATTTATATAAAAAATATTGATAATGTTGTGGAGTATATAAGACAACCACAGTAACACAAATGAACTAGGCAAAACACCTTAAATAAAGAACTCAAAGTGAGTCAGGGGAAGTCCATTGCAGTTAGTTAAGGAACCTAATCATGACATAATATTATAACCACAAGTAGTGAGTTATAACAAATAATAATATTAATATACTAATATTATTATTAATAATATAATTGTAATGGAATGTCCCACCCTCCTTATCACCTATGTGGACTGACTATATCAGTAGCTATATATAGTGAGCAGAGGATATACCTGGGGGCTTGCTTCGGCAATTAGTTGGAGATTCGTCTCCAGCTGTGCTGGTCAAACTCTCTGCCTTTGGGCAGAGAGGAATCCAGATGAGGCTATGCTGAAGGGCAGAATCTTGTCTAGGGTAGTAGATGGCTGTCTGACCCTGTGTATGCGGTGTCTACAGGGAATTTTTGCGTGAGTCTACGGGCTTGGATTTGTCCTAAATTAAAATGGCCTTGTCACATCATGTCTTGTGGGGAGGTAAGGTAAATATCCTTGCTTCAGGAATTATTAGCCTACCACCCGATTCCCTGTCTTTCAGTAGTGTATTCTCTTTTACAATAAACCTCTCTTCTTTCATCTATGTGCGTGTTGCTGTTCCATCACTCGAGTACCACCTTTGTCAGTTTGTAACCTCTCTAAGGATACAACAATAATAATTACATAATTCAGAAATATATCTATTTATAAAAATAATATTGCAGCGTGTTCTGTGAGTTTAAGGTTTTATTATGCAAAGAGCAATAGTTTTTTTTTGTTTATAACTATAACAAAATGATATAGGTCATAGTTTTACATGTCATACTGACTCCTTGTCTTTTCAAACATTGATTTTACTAACTTTTCTAGTGTTTCAACTTTACCATTATTAACAGGTGTTTTATTGCTTCCTATATATCATTTTTGCCTGAATATTGTTTTCTCTTCCCTAATATATCACATTTAATTTTGAACTACAAGTTTTCATATGGATTATCATCTACAAGTCAAACCCATAGAAATTTCACGGTTTTCCTATTTGAATTTCCTGATGAATCTTAATTCTTAAGTTAATAACTGAATTAGGTCATGGCAAGTTCTATGACAATAAAATATCTATAGAAATTCTATCGCATCGTTAAATATTTGTGCATAACAAAATATTGCAATAACAATCATAAATATGAATACTGGTCAACATTTTAAGAAGTAAGGGGGTACAAATAAAAAGATTTGAATATCTGTCTATATATCTGAGATGAGGTATTATGTAAACTATTTACATTATTCGGACTATTGTCCTCATCTTTGTTGCCATATTTATCACAACGTTTCGGCCGTTGTACGCTCAGGTCTTCTTCAGGTAGCAATATGAGCTCTGGTAAAAAACATGCAATGATAACAGCAAAAATTGCAATATAAGCACTGGTAAAAATGGCTGCTGAAGACATCAGGTTTATAATACCCAGAAATTCATACACAGATTTCCTCAAGGACACATGGCACAGTGGATAAAGGTGTCAGTAGATCCAGTGACAGGCCTCAAAGAATGTGTGTTCAATACCTGGTTAAGGTAGTGGAGAACTTGGGGAGGGGAGTTAACAGGAGGTAACTGATAACTGACATCCATTAAACAGGCACGTGGAACTAGAACAGTCTACCCCAGCAAGCAAAATAGAGGGTTCAGTTCAACATTCCAACCATCTGAAGAAGGCAGGTGTGTACAACGGCTGAAATGTTGTGATAAATATGGCAACAAAGATGAGATAGTCTGAATAATGTAAAAATATTTTAAATTGACAACTTTCCCATTTCACTGAAACAGACGTTAAACACTTCTATCTTCCCTTCTTTCTTTTTTTCTTTAATTTTCTTACTGAAACCAAGTAGTGTCTTTTCCCTTTTTCCATTCAATCAAAATGGAATAATCTATTATTTATGAGGTATTGGCAGGGTGTAATGGTTGTGCAAACTAACGAAGGGAGGAACAAGCACAATTATAACAGGATACTTTTTATATCTAATTTCAAGTAAATCATTTTAAAACAGAATAATCTATTATTTATGAAATATTGGCAGGGCGTAATGGTTGTGCAAACTAACGAAGGGAGGAACAAGCACAATTATAACAGGATTCTTTTTATATCTAATTTCAAGTTACTCATTTTAAAACAGAATAATCTATTATTTATTAAGTATTGGCAGGGCGTAATGGTTGTGCAAACTAACGAAGGAGGAACAAGCACAATTATAACAGGATTCTTTTTATATCTAATTTCAAGTAAATCATTTTAAAACAGTGTTTTGCTCCTGTTTTAAGTTGGGTCTTATTGTTATTTACATACATAAAATAAATATAAAAATATCTATATATACTGCTTTTCATAGAGCAAACACGTACTACACTTTGATCTATAGCAGAGTGCACAGATGCTACACTCTGATTGTAGACAAAGAATGACACTTTTATCCTAGAGAAAGTGCACAGATACTCTGATCTATACCAGAAGTTTTGTTCCCTGAGTCTCTTGAGTTGGTTAATTGGTTTGTTTGTTTGTTTTGTGGCTTATCAAACGTTTGTGGCTGAAACATATTTTGCATTGTAGAAGGTCACATACAATACCCTGGTTTTCCCAAGCAGTCCCCCATCTAAGTACTGACCAAACTCAATGCAGCTAACTTGATCCTACAGTGTTCCTCATCCAAGAAATTCACTTGAAAATGTTTTCCTTTATTAGAAATTTTTTTTATTAATATATCCAGTTTTGGGTAAAACATTTTACAAATGTAATTTGCTACTGCTTTAAGGTTTATTGCTATCTACATATATAAAACCTAACACACACACACACACATATATATATATATCACTTTTCACAGAGCATACATATACTACACTTTGGTCCATGGAAGAGTGCACAGATACTACATTCTAATCCTACACAGATGGCTGAGGAATGACGTTTTTATTCTAGACTGCATGCAGAGATATTATGATCCTTGTGAGACATACCAGCCCATGTGCAAATAATGTCATCATTTTTGATGGGTACTATGCAAGTATAATTATATTCTCTTTTTTTGTTTGTGAAACTAATTTTTTCAGCACTAGTCCAAAGCTCCTTTATCAAATGATATTCGCAACTGCAGACGTTTCCAACTCAACCAAAAACAAAATAAAAAGAAAGCAGTTTGAAAGCGAGAATTTAAAATATTTAAAATTTGTACAATTTGATACAATTTTCTCCTTTTTTAAAAATATTTTTTCAAAACAAAAAGGGTTCAGATCCCAACTACTCAGATATTGTCATTTCTATTGAATCTTTATAAAAAAAATTAATTAATGCATTTGACAAAGTGTTGTGAAAGCAAGCCATCAATTTCTGGAATTAATTATTATCACAAACTCTTTTTTGGTGTGTGTGGGGGGGGGATTTTGTGAGCATTAGCCCCTCAAGGGAAATAGGCACATATACTGAAGGCACAATCCTCACTGCTATTGAGACAATCCTGATTTCAAGACATTCAAACAATAATTAAAATAGATTGCTTTATTAAGAAACAAGACAGTGGTACAATGGGCTTGTACCATAAAGCAGAGGAATCTGACAAAACAGCGAACCCCAATTAATGTCTGCCAAGTTGAAGGCTTACCTTGGTCATGGACAAGTGGCTGTTGATGCAATTGATTCCATCAAAAGTAACCCTATGCTCTGGCTGGTAACCATAGTCTTGGGAGCACTCTGCTCAGCAGTGATGTGACATCCTTACACTGGCTGCATAAGTAGCTATGGAGCCCAGCCTATCTTATTGTGAAAGATAGCTGTTAACTTGACAAGAAGGTCTTACTTTTAATCTTATTGAGTGTCTAGACATCGTTCTCACTAGAAAATCCTGATGAGGGAACTGGTTTAGTCACTAATGACCCAATCTTGCAGTATGTAATAATGAGTTACATAGTGCCAGTAGAACTTGTACAATGACTTGACATAAACAAAATTTGTAATGACATCATAAAGGATTATTTTCCGCCTATTATAGTTTTACTTGAAAACAATAAGTAATGTACTTTACATAATCTCAGAAATGTCTATGTAAGGACAGCATATTGTTTTATTGAACAACTTTTCACTGAAACAATTTTTCGAGTAACATTTCATCTCTTTGAAATGCCATTTCATTAAAACAACATTTTATTGAATGAAATTTCATGGAAAAAAATTTCATCAAACAGCTTGTCATTAAAGATATTTAATTGAAATGACTTTTCATTGAATAATTGACTTGTATAATAAAATCTGACAGTGTGTAGAGCTCTTTTCAGTATTATTAACAATAATATACAGTGAGCCCCCGCCTATTCACGTTTCAGTATTCGCGGCTTCACACATTCACGGAATTTCCTTTAAAACATATGTACTTGTTATTCGCGGAAACGCCAAATATTCGCGTGTTTTTCTGAAGAACATATGTACAAATAAAGTAACTAATAATAACAAAACAAAAGCCATTGAAACAAAGCAAGTTCAGTCGACCAATGATGACAATTCCAGAACAACGTAACTATAAACAATTTTTTTTCTATCCTCTGCCAGCCGCAATGATGGAGAAAGCATTACCTCAAACCGTCGCCAGTGAGACACGCTGCAAGAGCCACTCCGTTTCGCGAGGCTCGTTCCTTAATCGAGACGCAATCGCGCCAATCCTCCGAAGGAACACCATTGAACGAGGGCCAATAACCCCTGAAGTCTCCACTGCCACAGGAGTAAAAAAAAATCTATCAGCAAGAGAAGAATATTTAGCTATTTTTTTTATCTCTGCGTCTCAGGCAACGAACCCCGGCTCAACCGTGGACCTGATCAAATTATAATTATATTTTTTATTGATTGACTAACATCAAAATGACTTTTCATCAAGTAACATTTCCTCTCACTGAAACAATTTTACATCAGAATAACTTTTAATGGAATGAATTTTCATCAAACAACATTTTATAAGAATTACTTTTCATTAAATAGTCCACAAGATGATTTTTCGCTAAATTTGTTTGAATGAAAATGACTTTTCATCAAACAATGTTTTAATGAAGAAGTTTTACTGAAATCAGTTTTTATCAAAACAACATTTCTTTGAATGAATTTCTTCAAAAAACTTTTATTGAATTGCTTTTCTTCAAAAAAATGAGTTTCTAATAAAGATGTTTTTATTCCAGATTATTAAATATTTCAAACTATATTACCTATTATAAATAAATTATACCTCTATTATACTTTATTTAAAGCTGTTCAGTTATGTTTCTATTGATTACTAGTTGCAGGAAATAAGTGAGTCACTTTTTTTGCACTGAGTTTTTTTCCCTATATCTCATTTATATCCAAAATTATAATTATCAATAGAATACCTTAGGGTGAGTAAACTTTTTTACTAGGTGGTTGGGAAGGGGTCTTTATATTAGTAAGATTAAAAATTAGTTTGGCCCCCAAAACAATAGGCGAAAAAACTTTTAAGTAAAAAAAAAATCAGGTGAGTCACTTTTATCGAACAGCACTTTATATACGTGCATGCATGAATGCCTTCATGTTAGTTCCAATACTAATTCAAACGGTGATTTATTATTCATGAAAAACAATTTTGGCAAAAGGGCAAAGGGGAAGTGGTAAAGGCTGGTTAACATTAACTATCATAGACCAAGCTAATCAGATTCAAGTCCTATTAATCCATTACAATTTACTCAATCACCACAAGAACTCTTCCATCACCATTCAATCCTACATATACTACAGTACCACATATTCCCAGAGATCCTACAAAAAGAACCATGACATAAAAATTCCATAAAAGTCCAAATGTCTCTTAAATAGCTAAAAATACATGATCATGAAATGACGAGAGAGGGAATGAACCCAAAAACAAAACTAAAATATAATAAAACATTCTTACTAAAAATAACATATGTTAGTAGGACTCATCCACCCCACAAAAATCAGAGTGACTACTATATTCTGCCAATAGGTAGAATCAAGAAGATTGTTCACTAATGGAGATGGAAGGATAAAAATAAATGAAAAAAGTGGGAAAATCAAAGACTGACCCCATTGAGATGAAAACCAATACTATTATTCCAAATAGTATTGGACTGCAAAACACTCCCCCCACCCAATTTATATGCAGAAGCACACAAATACATACTGGGATTTTTCTTAGCCAATAAAATAAGCCGGTTCTCAGTTTCATTTTACTCAGTCCCAGTCTTGATGTCAGAATGCTATTTTTGCTTGTCCAAACTTGCTTTCGTGGTGCCAACCCCAATTCTTAGTTTGTGAACTTTTGCCATATTACTATTGCATTACCTTAATACTGTTAATTTGCCCTTCATATATTCTTTGCTTGCGTTATATTATTTCTTTCTCTATTCTTTTCTTTTTCTTATTATTGCAAACTTTGTCAATTCTGTTTGTTGGAAAGTTCTTTTACTTATTTTTCATTTGACCATGACTTGACTCCACACTTAATATTTATCAACTTATAATATATCTGTTAAGTAATTTTTGATACCATTCTCACCATGAATTCTTATGATTCAAAGAATTCTACTTTATTTCTTACCAAGAAATCTTTTATTTTGTTTATTTTTTAATTTGTTTTAATTCTTCTTTTTATTCAACATTTTTGTTAAGAAAATATTTTAAAATATTTATAAAGCATTTTTTAAATTGTGCATTTTCTTAAAAATTAATTTTCAAGAAATTCCTATTTTTTTCAAAATTTTTACTTGTGTCTTTTTAATTTAAACAGGTTGATTTTATTTCCATGGATTTATATTAGGATATTAACAATTATTTTTACACATGTCTACTTAACTTGTACAGGTTTGTTTTATTTTGAGTATGTTAGTGTTAGGATATTAACAATTATTTTAATACATGTCTACTTAACTTGTACAGGTTTGTTTTATTTCGAGTGTGTTAGTGTTAGGATATTAACGATTATTTTTGTCAGCATTAAGATGGAATCTTGGTCGAATAGTAAAATTTAAGTTAATTCTTAACAGGATTTTGCATTTTTTATCTGAATTTCATTATTTAAACTATTTATATTCAGATTTTTTTTCTCATCAGTGTTGTTGTTATTACAACGTTTCAGCCAGTGCACTTTCCAACCTTCCTCAGGTATATATTGATCTGGGTAACCTACAGGGAATTTTGAACTGAACACTATATTTAATCTATGGGGATAGTCTGTTCTTGTTCACTGCTTATGTCTAGGGATATTATCTAGTTTCTGTTTTATTTAGTACTGTTCATTCATTGCTCACTCGTTTCCACTGTGTGCAAGTACACACTGCTTGAACCAGGGATTGAACTCACAATCACTATGGCACCAAATTCACAAACCAATATTTTTGTCTATATTTCTGAGATGAGGTATTATGTACATTATTTACATTATTCGGACTATTGTCCTCATCTTTGTTGCCATATTTATTACAACGTTTCGGCCATTGTACGCTCCGGCCTTCTTCAGGTGGTTGGAATGTTGAACTGAACCCTTTATTTCGCTCACAGGGGTAGACTGTTCTAGTTCCACGTGCCATGTTTAATGGATATCAGTTATCTCCTGTTAATTTTTCCCTCTGCAATCAATATGTATCAATATTTTTATCCACTTGGCCATTGTCTCTTAGACAAGAAGACAAGAATTATTAAGATAAAATTATTTGTATTGATGATACAGAAAATGTGAGCAGAATGTCTCTTTGTGGGCAAGGGAAGCAATTTGGAGAAAGGGTAGAGTTGCTAAAGCTTGGAGTTGATGCTTGTGTTAGTTGGTTGACTGAAGTGGTGATGTGAGAACTTGCTAGGGGTGGATTACTTGAAGCCTGTCAATTTGCTGTGATTCTGTTTCAGTTGTGAGTGGTATTCTTAAAAGCAAATTTAAGGTCTCACAAACTCATCTCATGGTTTTTCAGTGGTAACAGTGGACTGGACAAGCTTATTTTCCTGAAAAAATAAATTTTAAGAGAAAGATTTTATAAAATTGTTTGGTCAATGGATGCCAAATATTTTCTGTATAGAAACATCTAATCTTATCATTATGCACAAGCATTCCAAGCTAAAGTTGAAAATAAAAAAACTTTGTCAAAACTATGTCAGATAAGGTTAGGATATTTGCAATGAACTTTGCCTCAAACTCCATGATAGATGACAAGAGATCAGTTTCAGTTAATTCCCTTTAGTAACTCAACTGTCCAAGTTTTTGTTCCCTCTACTGTGGCCAGGTATTGAACTCATGACTCTTTGGGTCAAGTCACTTTTTGGATTACTCAACCAATGCTTTTATCCATGGGGGCCATGAAACTGAGATATCCCAAAAAGGCATGCCACACAGAACTCGGACAATCTACCCCCGTGGGGTGAAACATGTTGAATATGGCAATAAAGATGAGGACAACAGTCTGAAGGACGTAAGTAGTATAAATAGTTAAAATACCTCATCTCAGAAATATAAACATATATTGAAACAAATTATGCAGAGTTTTTCTTTTTTGCCTTTCAATAACCGCCCGCCCACACACACACACACACACACACACATATATATATATTTTTGAATTGGACATAGTCCGACAATTTATTTAAAGACATTTATAATATGTTTAACGTTCTTTTTATATTTGCTTAAATACTTGTATCTATAAAAAGAACGTTAAACATATTATACATATATATATATATATATATATATATATATATATATATATATATATTAATACATGTTTCATTAAATAATATAGATAAGTGTTGTCTATATATTTTATGTAAGTTTTTTTCATATAGTCTGATAAGCTTAATAACATTATCATTAAACAATGAAAATCACAATATTGATACATATTTTTTTTTAATCCAATCTAAGCTTTCGGCTTACATAAGCCATTATCAAAACTAAAAATTCTTGAAGCTATATACATAAAACAGTTGAAACCTAACCTGAACAAAATAAACTATGAAATCTCCAAAAATATCCTTAAATGCCTATAATTAGTAACAGAAGTCATTGGTTCATACCAACGGCTTTCCATACTCAATACTCATCAGATTCATTCTCGCGTGGTCATGTGTGACGTCATGAGCTGTTGTGCGATTTTCAGCGTTTTATATGCACGTGTTTATCATCCATGTAAACAAATAAGACTATCATCAATTTCTTGTTCGTGTATTGCTTAAATATATTGTGTAATTGTCATCTTTGATAATGGCTTATGTAAGCCGAAAGCTTAGATTGGATTAAAAAAAATATGTATCAATATTGTGATTTTCTTTCATTGTTTAATGATAATGTTATTAAGCTTATCAGACTATATGAAAAAACTTACATAAAATATATAGACAACACTTATCTATATTATTTAATGAAACATGTATTAATGAAAAAATGCTGCCTAAATACACACAATATATATATATATAAAGAAAAGGGAGTGATTTATATTTATAATAAATAACGTTTAAGTAATAAAAATATATATGTATATACAGAGTGGTCCGAAAGTCCGAAATGTAATAAGAACAATAGAAGAACAAGTAAGACAGTAATACAAAGCACATGGACTGGATTCAGTTTATTCCCTTTCATTGATGCTGTGACACATTGAGAAGGTCTGTATGAATACCATCATTTTTGTGGAACAAAATGACGTGGTGCCATGTCCTGTGTGATATTTTATGAAGCTGTGCTTTGCTCATTGTTACAAAGGTTCTCTGAATGACATCTTTCTATTGATGGATATTCTGGTATCATTCATGTGAAACTCTCTCCTTGGTAATAATCCACAGAGCGTTGAAATAGAAAATTATATTATGTAGGGGTGACAAGTCTTTCGGCACACCCTGTATATTATGGAAATTTATAAAAAATTCAAAAAACATTTTTTGTGTGAAGTCCTTAAGGATTTTATTGGACTAAAGCAAGGTTTTTGTTGATGCAATTATATACACCTGTGAAGGGTAAAGGGACTATAAAAATACAAACATTTGTTATAATATCTGTCTATATTTCTGAGATGAGCTATTGTAATTATTTACATTATTTACATTGTTTGGATTGTTGTCCTCATCTTTATTGCCATGTACATGACATTTCAGCACTTGTACGCTCTGGCCTTCTTCAGGTGATTGGAATTGGTCCTCAAGAACACATGGCCCAGTGGATAAAAGCGCTGGTTGGATCCAGTGACTTGACCCAATGAGTTGTGAGTTCAATACCTGGCTACATCTGGAAGAGGCATGGCATGTAGAACTAGAACAATGTACCCTGGTGGATGTAATAAAAGGTTCAGTTCAAAATTCTAATCACCTGAAGAAGGCCAGAGTGTACAATGACTGAAACATTGTGAACATGGCAATAAAGATGAGAACAACAGTTTAAATAATGTAAATAATTTGATATAATTATGCATGTTGAACTTTTAAATTTAAAATGATTGGTGTCTGTGTGTATAGAAAATGCATGCATATTTAATTGTGTATGTATGTATGTGGATGTGTATTTATTGATGTCTATATGTATAGAAAATGCATGCACATTTAATTGTGTATGTATGCATGTGTTCGGGTTTTTTAACATATAAACTGCTGTGGAGATATCTCCTGTCTCGTCACCTATTTGTGTGTGTATATATCTAAATATTCCTGGGTGCTTATGTATTATAATCTGAGTGTGTATATTGTTTTACGCGAGAGGTGAACACCCTATTCATACACTTGGAATTAAAATGTATACATTTTTGTTGGGAAGACCAGTTGAAATTAGCGTCTGTTCTAACGTAATTTCAAAGAAATAATAAAATAAATCGAACAACATATGTATTTTTTCTTTTCTCATCAGTAGTTTTATAATTTTAAACTTAATAGAGATTAAATTTAGATTTTAAAATTGGTAATTTTTTACCTTTAATTTTAATATCAAATTTTATCATATAATTTAATACGTATTGGTTAGAATAAATTCTATTTTTGTAAAACCCCAACTTTAAAACTTTTAATAGCTATTATAACCTTACTTCGTTGTCAAGTTTTTTGAATTCCCGTGTACTTGTATTTTGATTGGTCATTCCTGCTTATGTAACAGCATTTCCCCTTACGAAGGATCGTTAATTAATTTGAAACTTTTAAAACCCTTTATTCTACATTCAACATTATCACTTCATAAGACACAGGAGGTGTTGAAACAAAATGGCTATTTTTGTAGTGATTTTATAACATATTTATGTTATAATTTTAAATAAACAATTATATATATATATATATATATATATATATATATATAAATATATATACATATATAAATATATATATATATATATATATATATATATAAATATATATACATATATAAATATATATATATATATATGTATATATACATATATATATATATATATATATATATATATATATATATATATATATATATATATATATATATATAAAAAGACAAAAGGAAAACTTATCTTAGCCAGTGAATTTCATCCCTTGAGGGACTTTATCAAAGTAAATGTAAGGATTTTCTTTAGTGACAAGTATTTACATACAAGTTTAAAAATATTATTATTTTTTCCAAATTTTAGGGTATAGGAGTTCCCATGAATATTTACCAGGTTAGTAGAAAAGTCAAGCAAGTTGAACCTGGGAACACCAGCAATTAAGAGGTGGTTTCACGCTCCTCAAAACCTCTTGATCAGAGGCCTTGCTGCTGGATGTAGTTTATCGTCTTACCCAGTACGCGGATGTAGTTTAACGTCTTACCCAGGACGAGGGACCAGTTTGGCACTTAATTTAAAACATGAGTATTTCCCAAAATTCTTAGCGATCAAAATATGGAAGGAGTAATTAAACTCCCATTAGGAAATATCAAAATAAAAACATTGAAAATAGTTTATGAAAATCTCCCTAAAATTAAAAATGGAAGATCAGTTAATTACAAACGAAGATAATCCTCTGCTTTAAATGTATCAGGTTTATGAAGCAATAATGATGTCACATCTTATAAATGCCAAGACAAGTTATTTGAATCTGCCATTCCAATATAAACAGAAAACAATTAAAAAAAAATCAATCACTGATTGATTTTATGTCAGATCTTAAGAACATTCCATTAAAAAAAAAGTCTATGTCTATAATGGCTGACATTTCTTCTGAGAGAGTTTTAGGGATAAAAAGATTTTTCACCAATGTTTTCTTCCTTCTTCACTGAGTGAAAATACATTTGAAAAGGGCATTTGTTTTATTACAAAGGCCAAAGAAGAAGAGAACTTCTTATGACAGCCCAGGGATATTTGATTCAAGTCAAGAGGTGGAGTGAATACTTGAACAAATAAAAGGCAATGATCATCAACTGTTCATAGTGTCTTCCTCTTCATGCATGTACACTTTAACAGCCATTTCAAACACTTGAGAATATGATTCATTAAAACAAGAAAATATATAACACGCTGTTATATCTAAAATATATGCTAACTTTCCTTTTTATTTATAAAATGAAATAAAGGAAAGTAAACATTATTAACAACCAAAGTATCTAAATATGTACCAGTCTGAAAGACTTTTTTTACATACTAAATTTCACCTAGTACAACAAGGATTGAGAACCACTCTAGGCAGATGATTACAGTCAGAATGGTAATACAGAATGAGGTGTGTGATATGAATGGAAGGGAAGGTGGAAAGAAATTAAAATCCTGTACAAGGTTAAAGAGCCACTCAAGGCAGAGGATTACAGTCAAAATGGTAATGCGGAATGAGGTGTGTGATATGAATGGAAGGGAAGGTGGAAATAAATTAAAATCTTATACAAGGGTGGAGAGCCACTCAAGGCAGAGGATTACAGTCAAAATGGTAATGCGGAATGAGGTGTGTGATATGAATGGAAGGGAAGGTGGAAATAAATTAGAATCCTATACAAGGTTGGAGAGCCACTCAAGACAGAGGATTACAGTCAAAATGGTAATGCTGAATGAGGTGTGTTATATGAATGGAAGGGAAGATAGAAAGAAATTAAAATCCAATACAGGGTTGGAGAGCCACTCTAGGCAGAGGATTACAGTCAAAATGGTATTGCTGAATGAGGTGTGTGATATGAATGGAAGAGAAGGTGGTAGGTAGTAAAGGTTATGAACATGGTGAAGAAAGATGATGACTTTTGACTTGAAGATATCAAAACTTAAATGTTCTGGAAGTACCCATGTGTGGGTGGCGTAATTTATATTGGCTCAGAATGAGAAATCAAAGAGCTGAGTATGAATTCTGGTTGAGTTTGTTACATTCACTTATGGACAAATACCCTTGCAAAACATATGAATCCATCTCTCCTCCTCCAGCTGCGGGTTAAATAGTACGACTTGATTTTGAAAAGAAACATTGTTATCTCCAAAAAATTTTTAATGCAATATTCAGTTGCCAAAAATCAATTATTCTTAGAATCTAAAATATGTTTTGGCTTTAATAATCCACAAAAGGTTGATAGGCCATAAAAAACAAATGAATCATTAAATCTGTTCCACAAGGAGCAGTTCTTGGGGAAAAAACTGTCTAAGTGAAACTTTCTTCTTACATTTGGAACACAGAGGAAATGGGAATGATTCAACTCCTTGGAAGTGGCATGGCATGTTGCAGCTTTAAAGGATGAACTGGTGGAATTAAAGAATAGAGAACATCTGAACATGGAAATAATAATTGAGTCATGATAGGCTATATCAGTAGAAATGAGACTTTAAATTGGAAAACCTCTTAATAGCAATAGTGACATCATCTTATCTCAGATTTGGTACAACAAACATGAAGAAACTGGTGTGAAAGGCTCAATGTAACACTCAAGCCAAAATAAACCAAATGAATCTGTCAGGTTATTCTCTTTGTTTCTATAGACACTGACATGATGGCTTGCCTTTTGCTTACTGATGGTAGAGATTTTATCATTCATATGTTACAAGTCAACCCAGTGACCTGTTGGATAACACTTTGAGAGAAAATCATTATGGTATAGGAATATAGAAGGCACTTATCTTCTTTTGGTGGAGATAAGTCATGAGGGTCACATGATGGCTGCTTAATGATGTCATTTCATATGGTGACAAAAGTGGCAGTTAATTTCAGTCTGTTTACAGCAGACACACCAGAGTGGTTGCTTTTATTAGCCTGGGCCAAATGGCTTGGGTAGAGGCTAAATCTGCTTCCCACAGCAGCTTACAAGTCCATTGTGCCATTTCCCTTTTGTAGTCCTCAATATGAAAAAACTAAAGACCCACTGTTTCCTGTTTGTGAAATATATTCTTGCCTGCGGCATGGTAGATGAATCCTGATTGTTGAATGTGGATTTCTTAACAAGGCTTCTCCAGACACGGGAGTATCTCCATATTATATGTAAGCCTGTTTCTTTTTGTTTCTCCTTATACTCTGCTTTGCCGTGTAGATATATGTGATATATTATCTCTGCATGGAAGACGTGTATATATGAATATAATTTTTTTTTTGTATATAATGTAGCTTATAAAAGTCTCTCTGAGAACAAAGTCATTCCTTTTCCTTTCAGTCATTCCGTTCTGTCTGTGAAATACAGTGTTATTATATAATGGATATAGTAATGCCCATAATGAAGGAAACATAAATGGGAGAATAAACCTTTCTATAATAGCACTTTCCCGTTATAATGGAAATAAGATTGCCATTGCGTTCGATCCCTTGTAGATTACACTTCCTTCTGATCATTACGTACAGATAGGGAACTTTTTTTCTACCAAGATTTTTTTATTCATATGCAGGTAAAATAATATATGTTAGTGAATTCTGGACAGTTTTTTTTCACAGATAAAGCGGAGATTTCAAGCAACAGAAATGGGGTTCTACAGATTGATTAATTTTTTACAACTTATCAATCCTTTTTGGATTATTTAAAGCCAAACATATTTTGAATCTTAGAAGGCTGCTTACAGTACCAGGTGTGTCTACATGGTCCCCCATCTAAGTACTGACTAGACTGAACAGAAACTAGTGTTGCCAGCATGATTTGAGGTGGTAATTCAAAAGGATGATGAGAATACCTTGGACAGAACATATGAGTAACAAGGAAGTTTTAAGAAAATTGGAAACAAAAAGAATAGTCATATATGGAAACAGAAAGATACAGTTGAATTTTATGAGACTCATAATGAGGAAAAAGGACTTGGAAAGTTTCACACACAAGGTCTATTGAAAGCAAGTTGGACTGAGGGAAAGAGCAAAAAATTTACCAAAGGAGCTTGTTTAAATGGATAGAAGAACAGGAAGTGGAAAGAATGGTAAAAAGACAAATATTGCTTAGAGCTATAAGAGATAGGAAGTTGTAAAGAGCCATGATAACCTACATCCTGAAAGAACATGGTATATGGAAGAAGAAAATTCTATGATCTATAATCTAATCTCTGTGTTCCTAGCAAACTACAGGAATTTCGACAGGATAGTAAAGGAAAGGGAGAAGAAAGGACTAACCATCAATTGTAAGAAGCAAAAGGGACAGCTCCATATTAGATGTCCCTTCCTTTCATTAGGTCATTGTATTTAATCATTTCACCTCAACCAAGGCAATAAAGCCACTAGGACTCAAGGGGGTTACCGAGTGTTAGAGAATATAAGAAAAAAAAACTATTAGGGCGAGAGAACAATAAAAGAACATGATTACTTACATTATTTACATTATTCGGACTGTTATCCTCATCTTGATTGCCATATTCACAACATTTTGGCTGTTGTACGCTCTGGCCTTTACAGGTGATTGTAATTTCAAACCGAACACTTTATTTCATCCACTGGGGTAGACTGTTCTAGTTCCATGTGCCATGTCTCTTCCAGATATCTCAGTTATTTTCCTTTAACTCTCCAAGTTTTGGTTCAGCACTGCTGTAGTCAGGTACTGAACTCACAACTCTTTGGGTCTAGTCACTGGATTTAAACAACGTCTTTATCCACTTGACCATGAAGATGAGGATAACAACCTCAATAATGTAAATAATATAAGTAATCATAATACTGCATCTCAGACATAGATATATATATATATATATATATATATATATATATATATATATATATATATATATATATATATGTATGTAGTATTGAATGTTAAAGACAACATAGTCTTGCATATTTTCTTTTGAATTTTCTCATATTCTCTAATGAGACTTTTTATTTGAAAATGATTTCGAAATATGTATTGTCCATACGATGACCTAGCGCTTTCGAACATCATTGTTCATCTTTAGGGCCAATATTTTAGTCAAAATTTTTTTTTTAAACAAACATTTGCCAATTATCTTGTAGCGTAATCATTTTGTTATTTTTTTTACAAACTAAATAAACGTTAAAATCCTTTCAAATTCAAAAGACGCTTATTTATAAAAATAGCAAAATGATTACGCTACAAGATAATTGGCAAATGTTTGTTTAAAAAAAAAATTTTCACTAAAATATTGGCCCTGAAGATGAACAATGATGTTCGAAAGCGCTAGGTCATCGTATGGACAATACATATTTCAAAATCATTTTCAAATAAAAAGTCTCATTAGAGAATATGAGAAAATTCAAAAGAAAATATGCAAGACTATGTTGTCTTTAACATTCAATACTACATGTTTAAAAGAAAAGTTGCTGCCAAATTACACACACACACATATATATATATATATATATATATATAAAGATATATAGACAGATATATATAAAAGAACATAAATTAAGAAGACAGCTGATAACGAATGAAATTTCATTTATTTTTCGAACATCAAAGTTTACTGGAAAGTGAATTCCACAAGCGAGACATGCAACAAAATAAACTGTTAGCATAGAACCTAGGGTTACATCTAGCCATTTCAAATGCAAAATGATGAGAACTTGCTGCCAATCTAGTACTCTGCATAAATTCATTAAGCCTAGTTACCATAGAGGAAAATTAATCAGGACAGTTACCATAAAAGTATCTATAGAAAAGGCACGGGGAAGTTACATTTTGGTGATGGGAAAGTGACTGAAGACAAGATACCAGGTCGGAATCAGTAACATTGCAGATTCTTCTTTGAATCATCAAGAATCGCTAAATATATATCAGGAGGACCAGATCAGATGTGGTAGTAAGTCATCAGGGAAGCAAGTAAGGGGAAGGGAGTTTCACAGACAGGAAGTGCAGGAGAAGAAGCTATTTGAGTAGAAGAGATGGTTACATTTAACCATTTTGACAGTGAAAAGCTGGGCACGAGATGCCAGCCTGATATCTCGCTCCAAAACAATAATGTCTTAGTAGCTTTACTGCATTGCTTGGAGTGAAATGAATATATATATATATATTACCAATTTGTAACTGGTAGGGATAATTCCAAGGAGGAAATTAATCCAGAGAGAGCTCAATGTAAACTACAGAACATAATAATAACAATAAATCAAGAAGAAAACCTTACAGATCCATTTCAGTTATAATTTATTTTGTGAATATTTCAATATATTCGTCTCTTTGGACTGAAATTTCTTAATAAATGGATGCAATTTCTCCAGACTGATATATTAGATTAACAGGAGGAAGGGAAAGCAAGAGAGAAAGAAAAATAGATTTTCGAATATAAAATTGTTTTTAAAATGTGAGAGAGAGAGTGAGAGAGAGTATATAAAGGAAGGGACAAGGAAGAAGGAAGAAATAAAGGGATAGTAGTAAAACTAAAATAGAAGGATCTGGCCAAGAATCTTTTCCTTAAAGGGTTGAAAGTTTGTACATTGTGTAATGTGATGTGTGATCAGATTTGAAAGAAATACAGAAAATTGACTGATATGACCCGTTATTCCACAAATCAAATCAATACAATTTCAAATTAGTTAACCTTAATAAAATATATATATATATATATATATATATATATATATATATATATATATATATATATGTATGTATATCATTATTTATTCAAAAATTATAATATAAATATGTTATAAAATCAATACAAAAATAACCATTTTGTTTCAACACTTCTAGTGTCTTATCAAGTGGTGGTGCTGAATGTAGAATAAAGGGATTTAAAAGGTTCAAATCAATCAAACACCCCTCGCTAGTGGAAACGCCGTTACATAAGCTGGAATGACCAATCAAAATACAAGTATATGAGAATTCAAAAACTTGACAATGAACTTTGGTTATAATAATTATTTAATGCTTTAATGTTAGGGTTAAATTAAAAAAGAATTCATTCTAACTAATAAATATTAAATTATACAAGTGGTTAACCATTATATATATATATAGTTATATATATAATGCAGTGGATTATTAGTAGTATAATACTTATAATTATGTCTACTAGCAAAGGGATTTCACCAATAATTGCATTAATATTGCTAATTGATTCAAAGTATTATTAACTCCTTGTAATATATATATATATATATATATATATATATATATATATATATATATATATGTATATATATATATATATATATATACAGGGTGTTCATAAAATTTGGGTGCATAAATAAGTTATAATTTTTTTTAAAGTGCACACAAACTTTATGGACACCCTGTATATATATATATATATATATATATATATATATATATATATATATATATATAATGGTTAACCACTTGTTTCAAAGTATGCCTACATGCTAAGGTTGCTAGTGATCCCTGTTGCAGATGCCTGCTCAAGCATATTTTTGTTTGTTCAACACCTACAGAGCCTGCCTGTGGTTTTAGATAAAGTTTCTGGGAGATAGAACATCATGATTGACATTTTGAACAAGGCCAGCATGTACCAATCCTCAATTACTATGACTTGTGACTGGGATGGCCTCTCCAGGACAATAGCATCAAGAAGTCACCTTCTTGACAAATCGATCATGTTGAAATTGAATCTAGGTGTCATGGTTGGCAAGCAAATATTCTAATCACTTGGCCATATGCCCATTACATACATACATAGCTAGCTGTGTTATTTTTGTTGAGGCAGGACCAGGATTAATCTCACACAAAGCAAGGTTTTGTTATAAGGAATTAAGGCAAAGTTTTACATGCCCGGATGACCTTCTTGACACTCAAGTCAGAAGCTCACAGAAGTCCAAGTACATTGAGTGTTCATTGCAACACTATCTCTAAAAAGGTTACAATTCGACAAGGAGACAGATGTGCTACGGCATCTGTCTTGTGCGAACTGAACGAAAGTGGAAGGCTGCCTGTACGTCAACGGGAGATAGACGTGGCAGTTGTTTGAGACTCTATCCTAAACTTTGTGTGTGTGAGTGTAAGTATTTGCCATTGACTCCCATAAGAAGCTCATCCACCCTTTGACAGGTCTTGTTTTTTTGTCCTGCAGGGTGACATGCCACCCTCCACACCAACAGAAAAGATAGTGAGGGAGTTGGTTTAGACATCAACCACATATCCTTGCAGCAGTTTATACCAAGTTACATGTTACCAGTAGTAGGCTAAAGCTTAAACTGACCAAAAACACCAGTCATATATATTAGATGTATAGAAAACAATTCCCTGAAGGTTTTAATAAATAAATATTTTTCATAGTTCAAATATTACTGTTACATCCATCTCTTTTTTTCAGCTTGATCTAACCCTATTATATATATAATTATTGATTCAAAAATTATAACATAAATATGTTATAAAATCACTACAAAAATAGCCATTTTGTTTCAACACTTCTGGTGTCTTATCAAGTGATGGTGTTGAATGTAGAACCTAACATTCAAGACCATCACTTGATAAGACACCAGAAGTGTTGAAACAAAATGGCTATTTTTGTAGTGATTTTATAACATATTTATGCTATAATTTTTGAATAAATAATTATATTTGCTCTTATATTGAGCACTCTTTTAAGAATAGTATTTGTTGGTTATTGAAATTTATTCCATATACACCAATCCTATCCTAGGGTATGTATATATATACACATATATATATATATATATATATATATATATCCTATCCTAGGGTATATATATATATATATATATATATATGTATGTATGTATGTATGTATGTATTATTTTATATGCACAGTACTTTTTGGAAAGTGCTCAATATCAGTGAGAGAGCTAACATCCTAATATATATCCTATATAGATACATATTTTTTAAGGCAATTCACCTGAAGCAAGACAGGAGTGCCACTAGCACACAAGGGGTTACAGAGGATGGAGAGCAAGAGTAAAGAGGCATATTTGAGGAAAGGATACAGAGAAGGATGGGGAACAAGCTCAGGGTGTCAGATGTCGATTGACATTACACTTAAATATTTGAAGATTATAGTCATTGGGGAAGCAAGTAAGAGGAAGGGAGTTCCACAGACAGGAAGTGCAAAAGTAGCTGTTTGAGTAGAAGAGACGGTTACATTTTGACAGTGAAAGGGTGGGTCTGAGATGCCAGCCTGGTAGCTTGCTTAAATTCATCTAGTCCGGGAACCAGCAAAAGTAGTTTGTCAGAACAGTTGCCATGAAAATACTTGTAGAAGAAACAGAGGGAGGCCACAGCATGTCTGTGGGATAGTGATTGTTGACTAGATGCCAGATCAGGACCTATTATCTTGCATATTTGTCGCTGGATTTTGTCGAGGACCTCGAGACATACAGCGGGAGCACCAGACCATATATGACAGCAATATTCCAGCAATATATAAGTCAAAGAGCATTCGAGCCTAAAAGCCACCATTTCTCTAGAGACTAGAAATATATAGGTCCCAGGATTGTTAAATGAAATTCTGATTAAGAATTAATTAATTCAAACAAAAGTATATCTATTGTAGTATATAAATAAAAATTCACGTTCAATATCATGGATGAGGACAGTAACATAGCAGAGAAAATGGTAGTGGTACTATTAGCTGTTTCTCTACACAGAAACATTTGGCATTTGTCGGAGTTAGCTCCTCCTCAGTTCCTTAATCCTTCAACAGGGGTCTCTTTCCCCTGGCTATAAATTCTGGCTGACCCTTCGCCTTGATCTCTCTTTTCCACTTAGGCCTTGGGCGGCCACCTCCAGTGAAGGTGAAGTAAATCAGGCTTTTCAACTAAAACACCAATATGTGACCTCTCACAGATACAGCGTTTCCCAAATTCTGGAAATGCTAAGAACAATACACGTACGTACGAACACTCACAACACACGCACATAATTTCTCCATACAAACTCTATGTAACTGTTCATGTCTTTGTTTAACTCGTTATTAATATATATTTGTTTACACATGTATATCGGTCTTGTTTGTTTTTCTTTGTCTTCCTTGGACTTAATTAAAGAGCAACATTCTCATGTAGTTGGACCGGCTGGCAGGAAAATTCTAACCTTCTGATATCTCTTCACATCTTCACCCCACGGTCCGCTACACATTCATTGATTGATCAACCAGTACTGCTTTTGGTTTAAATTTATAAAATCTTTCTCTTAAAACAATTTATCAGGAAAATAGTTTTCACATGGCCAGTAGCTGTTATCCCTCTTTCCAATATTGAGGGGAGTTTTCTGCTTAACCTTTCATTTGAAGTACTGTGGAATGTTAACATCTTAACAATGTCACTATTTTCTTTTTAAAATATATATGCTATCCATTTCAGTTGCTGTTGCTGCTGTTGGTAATTATCAAAGTCTGTCTATATTTCTGAGATGAGGTATTATGTACAGTATTTACATTAGTCGGACTATTGTCCTCATCTTTGTGAGAAATGAGATGTTGAAGAAAATTGAAATAAAAAGGACTGTTATACTTAGAATGAGAAAAAGTTGAAATTTCTGAGATACATAATGAGGAAAGAGGGCTTGGAAAATTTGAGAAGCAGATGACATAAAAATCATGTACCTTTTTTTTTGCTCAGTGAAGAAATAAAAAAGTAAATGCAGAAAATGAAAGATTTTTTAACATATTTTTTGTTCTGATTTTTAAAGACAGGTTTAGTCAGTGTACCCTCCACCATGAAAAAGTGATGGTAATTTGGAACATCAATGTATTTATAGTATTTACATTAGTCGGACTATTGTCCTCATCTTTGTCGCCATATTTGTCACAACGTTTCGGCCGTTGTACGCTCCGGCTTTCTTCAGGTGGTTTGAATTTCGAACTGAACCCTTTATTTCGATCACTGGGGTAGACTGTTCTAGTTCCACGTGCCATGTTTGATGGATGTCAGTTATCAGTTATCTCCTGGTAATTTTCCCTCTGAAAGTTCTCCACTGCCTTAACCGGGTATTGAACTCACACTCTTTGGGCCTGTCACTGGATCTAACCAACACCTTTATCCACTGTGCCATGTGTCCTTGAGGACATCTGGGTATGAATTTTTGGGTATTATAAACCTAATGTTTTCAGCAACCATTTTGAAGGGTTCAGTTCGAAATTCCAACCACCTGAAGAAGGCCGGAGCGTACAACGGCTGAAACGTTGTGACAAATATGGCAACAACGATGAGGGCAATAGTCTGACTAATGTAAATACTGGTAATTATCAAGTCGTTTGGTTTCTGTTATTTTGTACAGATCTTTGTGATTCTGCAGCACCATTCCACAAACTTCAAAGAAGGACAATCTTTACTAAGACCTTCAGGCTTCACTTCCTCAAAGCCATTTCTAACCATTGACCTTTGAAAGCGATTGTATATACAGCTGACAGTTAAGATATTTCTGAACAGGTTTGACACCATGCATGGCATCCATATGAAAGACTTGCTCTGATGAACCTATTCCATAACATAACTTGAGTTTAGTTTCGTAGCAATTTGTGGAGTTGGGTGAAACACAGCTTATTCTATGTTCAATTTCTTTCTCTCCAACACTAAACTGATTTGTGCACAGAGCTATTCGAAGTGTTTAGCATTTACTCCTCAAAAGATGCCATGGGAGCAAATTCTCAGTTAAAGACTCATACAGTGATCATTCTGTCAATATGTTGCCATCTGTAAAATCAATATTAACCTATTAAATATTAACTAAATGGCAATGTGTAAAATAGTTTTGATTTTCCATGCAGAGAACAGAACATGATAATTAGAAACTAAAGATAAAAAATCAGTATTCAATATTCCTAGCAAATTTATACAACTTCAGGATTCATGAAAAAGTTAGCAATTCTTTTATTATATTTGCTTGAGAAAAAAAAAGAAGTTAATTTCTATATAAACTGACATTGAGTGAATTTTTAAAATTTTTGGCAGCCATTTTGGATTTTCTTGTGTAGTTGCTTATGACAGCCATGAAGGCATGTCACATGATTCTCACATCCAACACTTAATGTATTTCACTTTATTCCTATTTAATGGACCAGATTTCGCATTGGATAATTTAAAACCCCATTGGCCAAGATTGATGAGTCAAATTATTGACTTGAAATGTTTTAACCAATTTACAGAATTCTTAAAGACAGTGGTTATTAATAAATGTCTTGACATTGATAATTGGTTGGCAAATGCAAAATAGGAATTAAGTTCCTGATGTTGATATTCTTTATCCTCAAATAAAATTTATTTTGGTCAATTTGGAAAATTTGGAAAGTGGAAACATAGAATAATCCTGAAAATTATTTCATTTGAGTAGCAGTAAAAAGAAAATTTAATTCACTTGGTGATTTCTCTTTAAGAGGTTACACATCACTTTCTCTTTCTCTCATATATATATATATATATATATATATATATTCTCGATAGAGTCACAAAGGGTTTCCATATTCTTGTGGGTGACAAAACATTTTCCACCTTACAATCTGTTACTTCAAGATGAAATATTGCATGCCTCTTACCAATCTATTTCTATATCCATGGAAATTGTTACAACAAACTACATTCCTTAATCTTTCTCTCACTCCCTGCATATATATATATATATATATATATATATATATATATATATATGGAGAGAAAGAAACATTAATTACATAAAATTAGTGTGTAGGTTTGCTTGTCTGGTTCACACTCACTCTGGTCATTTAAATATATATATACATAATTTGTATATTACTTTTCCTAAGAATATAAGAGTGCTTTATTTTTAAAACCTTTAATCTTGCATTAATGAGAAGGGCTGTTTGGCTACACCAATATATATATATATATATATATATATATATATATATATATATATATACACACACACACACACATACAAATAAATAAATATATATATATATATATATATGTACACACACACACAAATAAATATATATATATATATATACACAAATAAATATATGTATGTGTATATATATATAAATATATACATATATATAAATACATATACATAAATAAATATATATATAAATATAAATAAATATATATATACATAAATATAAAAATAAATAAATAAAAACATATATATATATATATATATATATATATTTGAAGAGTTAGATGTCTGATAGAATCAGCACATATACTAGTAGGCCTAGCATAGAAATAAATACAATATGGAAGCTGCTAATAAGGAAAGATAGACAAATGACAGCAAGTCTTCAACCGTTGTAACAACAGCAACAAAAAAAACATGTGCAAAAGCAACAGTAAAAACATGACAGACAGCATTTCAGTAGCACTTGCAACATAATCAGCTGCTAAATTTGAGTTTAAGACTTTAAATTTACTCCAACAAATTGTCCTACAGGTCAGTGGCCTTGTGGGTAATATTGTTGGTTTGTTAATTTGGTGACATTGTGATTTTGAGTTCAGCATGGCAGTGGATATTTCCACTCAACTAGATGATATCACTAGACAGAAGAAACAGTTTGCATAGAACTCATGGTTACAACTAGCAATTTTAACAGTGAAATTATGAGACCTTCTCCCTATCTAGTATTGGACTTAAATTTGGAAAGTTGAGATACCAACAAGGAAAGAGATTAATTAATTTTGTGAAATTATAAAAATGTGTCACAAGGCCAAAATCTCCCTTATATTTAAACTTAGCTGGCCACAATCATTGACCCAAACAAACTACAATATTTCTTACACCAAATCAGCACATTCTTACCATTCTTACTACAAACTCCATAATATCTTGGTGTCACAATGAGGTCCTAACTAGTCCCCATATGTACAAGGAAAGCTCATCAGAACTGTAGGGCTACAGAAGGCTCTTATCTCCCTTTAGTGGAGATATGTCACATGGGTCACATGATGGACGCTTTGTGATGTCACTCCATACAGTCACGAAAGAGGCAGTCACTTCTCAGTATGTGAACGGCAACCAAATGAGAAGGTTTCTTTCTTCTAGCCTGGGCAAAAGGGCCCAGGCTGAGCCTAAATCTGCCTCCCCAAGCAGTTTACAAGCACATGGTGCCATTTTTCTTTGGGACATAGATGAATCCAGCCCATTTAAATCTGGAGTCTTAAAAATGGCTTCTTCAGGTCAGGAGTATCTCCGAAATATATGTAAGACCTTTCCTTTTTGTTCCTCCTTACATTTTGCTTTGTGATATGTGATATATAGTTCTCCACATGGGATGTGTGTATATATATATATATATATATATATATATGGTTTTGTGTATATCTTAGTATTATAAAAGACTCTCTGAGAAGAAATCATGTCTGTCATTCTTTTTTTCTTTCAGCCATTCTGTTCTGTCCTGTCATTACAGTGTCATGATATGGCTATAATAATACCCATTGTGGAACAAATGTAAAAGGGATAATAAATCATTCTTCAAAGCACTCTCATTACAGAACAATTACCATGTAGATATTTATAGAAGAGGCAAAGTTATGGTAGTAGGAAAAGTAACTGAAGCTGAGATGCCAGGTCAGGACTGATAACACTGGTGATTCTTCTTTTCATTTTATTAACAATCTCCAAATACATAGGAGAAGCATCAGACTAGGTTTGAAAATGAAAAAGAAACTTCATCAAACAAGGAACTGAGGAGATCTATTACGTACTGAAAGAAATTATAGCATCAAAGAAAACCCTATTTAAATCTTCCCAGCATCTATGCATTATTTTTCTGTTTTTTTTTTTAGGTTTTTTCTTTTTTCAATTATTTCTAAAGCGATGGACCATCACTTTGGGGTCCATTGGGAAATTTTCTGGTATCCCGGTGAGGCTAGTCTGCCACTGCATTGAATGATCTATTTGAAATAAATAAAGTGTTTAGCTATAATTAAACTAAGCAACACAAAATGTCCAATATAAGATCTAATTAAATAGAGGAACAAGTAAGTCAATGAGATTAAATAGTCATGCAGAAAAATATGTGCTTTGGGAGATGTCAGTGAAAGTGTAACAGTATGTGAACCTTCCACTTATAAAAGACATTAGTGTCCTTGTTGCAAACAAAATAATGACTGCTAAGTGGAAGGACAAATTGATGGTGAGAGGGGGAGACAGTGGAAAGCAATGCATGACCTACCTAACAAGCATGAGTAAATGGATGACAGAACAGGGTTTAGGAAAAATAACAAAAACACAAAATTTATTAAAAGCCACCAAGGGACAGGAAGTTATGGAGAGCCATGATCGCCTACATCCTGAGGGGACACAACACAAAGAAGTGGACAAGGGAGGAAAGATAGATAGGCAGAGTCAGAATAAAACAATTCAAGTTTCGTGTAACAAATAACAAATTTATATAAGAATATTCTTCTACATACTTTGTCCCATAAGGACATGGTTCTCCACAATTTCCTTTCCTCTGTACCTCTTTGTTAAGATAGAAGTCATGGTTCAAATGCAAAATAAATAATACAACTGTCCAACAAACAGAATTAATAATATTTGCAATAGAAAGAAAAAATGACAACAATTAAATGGTATCCGGCCAGTAAGCAGACAAGATAAGTAAATTCACAGGTAAGAAAGCAAGAAGATTTACAAACCATAAATTAGCAGTTATGAAAAAAAGCTAGGTCAAACAAGTGAACCCAATGATCGTCCATATAGACAAGGTAGATCCGGACTGAGTCGAATCAAGTTGTAAATGAATCTATTTATCAACAAAAAAGTATCCCATCATGCATTTTGTGTATTTTTGCCTATAAAAGGGAAAGGGGAAACTTTTTGCAGTCATTATTACAGATTGGGAATTTTTATGTCATGGGTGTTTTGTAGGTCCCTGGGGTATATGTGATATTGTGGTATATGTTGGATTGGGTGGAGATGGACAAGTTTTTTTGTTGAACAAGCATATTGTATTGAATGAATGGGTTGTGATTGAGATTAACTAGGACTAGGATAGTCAGTGAACACCAGCCTTTTTCCCACTTCTGCTCCGGCCTTGTGCCACAATTTTGTATTAAAAATGCAAAATAAATATACATTCCTACAGATTGAAAATTAACACTCATAATAAATTTTGTCTTTTTGTTATGTTCCCTAAACCTTGCTCCGCCATCCATTTATTTGAGCTCATTAGTTAGGTTTATGCATTGTTATCCTCTGTCCCTCTTGCCTTTAATCTGTCCTTCCACTTAGAATTCATTATTTTGTTTGCACAAAGACACTAATGTGGAAGGTTTACATATATTACACTTTCACTGACATCTTCCTGTGAGTATCAAATTTCCCAAGCCCTCTTTTCCCATTATGTACCTGAGACATTTCATCTGTCTCTTTTTGATGCTAAGTTGCCTTTTTGTTTTCATTTCCTCTAAAACTTTGTTTTTGCTCACATGTTTGGTCCATGGTATTCTCAGCATCCTTCTGTAGAAACACGTTTCTGTTGTTTAATGTCACTTCTTCAGCAAGTTTACAGAGTGTGGGAAAATTATTGTAATTGTGTTATGGTGAAACACACCTAGTCTATAGATAATAGACTCTCCCATCTAATATAAGTAGGAGTCAGTGAGGGTCGACGGGAGTCGAATACGAAAGTAGTCAGCTACCACAACTCGATTACTCTGCGTAATACTTATTATAACAAGTTCTTAATGTTTTTGTACGTTGAACCTATTTAGGACCGAATTTAGTCCAAATACAGTTTCCACTGCGGAAAGTAACTCTACAACAACGACAATCTTAACCTCTCCAAGACAAAGGCCAATGGTTATCTATCCTTGAACATGACTGTTATGGTGAAACACACCTAGTCTATAGATAATAGATTCTCCCATCTAATATAAGTAGGAGTCAGTGAGGGTCGATGGGAGTCGAATACGAAAGTAGTCAGGTACCACAACTAGATTACTCTGCGTAATACTTATTATAACAAGTTCCTAACGTTTTTGTACGTTGAACCTATTTAGGACCGAATTTAGGCCAAATACAGTTTACACTGAGGAAATAACTCTACAACAAATTGAGAGCCTTTATAAAAGAAAAAAAAAACTTCCTCATATAGAGTGTTAGATAGAGAGAAAAGTGTTATTTGAATGAATGCCAATATGACAAATGCAGCTTCTCTTGTCTTGTAATGAGTAACTAAATTGAGATGAGTTGATTCAAATAAGGAATTTCTTGTAATTAGTCTCAACATATAAGGAACATTGTTGTACTTTCACATTGCATGTAACTACTGAAGAAAATGATTTTATCATCTCTATTTATTTTCTCAAATAGGCTCACAGAGACGGATATGTGGTTGGTGAAAAATAATGTTGTGATTGGCTCTAAATTATGAACTGAAATCTATTTTTTTTCTCTATAAATTTTGTGTTGAGCCTCTTCTACGTGCTGTGAGTTAATTTATTTTCATACTTGATGAAAAGGTCTGATTTTGAGACTGAAATTTGTTAATAGAAGAAAAGTGATTGCGTCAGAGCAGTAGGATTCGTAATGGTGAGAATAGCTTTTATATACAGGAAATGTTTGACATTCATTGACTGAACACTTAGCATTGCAATCAGTTGAAATTTATAAAGTCTTTCTCTTAAAACAGTTTTACAAGAAAATAGATTCTCAAGATCACAGCTATCACGCTTTCTAGTATTTTTTTTTAAACATTTCACCCCAAGCAAGGTGGGAGTGCCACTAGCACACAAGGGGTTACAGAGAGTGGGAGCAAGAGTAAAGAGGCATGATAGGTAGAGGAAAGGATGAAGAGAAGGACGGGGAATTAGATCAAGGCATCTGAAGATGTTGATTGACATTGCATATGAATAGTTAAGGATTATAGTTATCAGGGAAGCAAGGGAGTTCCACACACGAGAAGTGTGAGACATGAAGCTATTGGAGTAGAAGAGATGGATACATTTAACAGTTTTGACAGTGAAAGGCTGGGACTGAGATGCCAACCTAGTAGCACGCTTAAATTCATGCAGCTTGGGAACCAGCAAAAGTAGCTCATTGGAGCAGTTACCATGAAAGTATTTGTAGAAAAGACAGAGAGAAGCAATGGCACATCTGTGAGAAAGTGATTATAGACAAAATTGCATATCTGCCTCTGGATTTTGTCGAGGACCTTGAGATGAACAGTGGGGGCTCCAGACCATATATGGCAGCAGTATTCCATGCAAGGGAAAATGGTTGATTTATAGATTTGAAGGATGAACTCAGGTGAGAAAAACTTTCTGGCATGACACATAGAACCAACTTTTCTTGCGGTAGATGAAGCTATTGATTCAATGTATTTGTTCCATCTCAGGTCAGCGGACAATGTGAGACCAAGCAGGTGCAGAGAGGCACTCTCGTGGGGTTGAGCATCAGACATTCTAATGGGAGGCAGGGAGGGTTCTCTGAGGTGGGTAAAAGAGAGCAGTTTTGTTTTGGGGGCATTAGAGAGTTTCCTTCCTAAGCTTTTGTTTAAGGTAGTGTGCAAGGTCAAAATCTTGATTATATCACTATTTTCCTTTCTAGTTACATGTGCTATCTATTTTAGATGTTGCTGCTGTGGAAGTCTTCAAATGATGTAATTTCTGTTATTTGGTACAGTTCTTTTTGATTCTGTAGCACCAGTTCATGAAATTCAAAGAAGGATGGTCCTCTTGAAGACCTACAGGGTTCATTCACTCAAAGACATTTTAAATCATTGATCTGGTGTAAAGTTTCTTTAAAACTTAGAAGACTAATATGCTTGAAGCATTTTTTAATTATTGATTTGAGATAATGTTTGCATATAGTTGATAATTTAGACATTTCTGAATGATTTGGATGTTATGCATGACATCCACATGAGTGTCTAGATCTGACAAGGCTATTTAAGAATATGACTCTTGTTCTAGCTGATAATTTAGACTACTTACATTATTCGGACTGTTATCCTTATCTTCCTTGTCATATTCACAATATTTTGGCCATTGTACGCTTTGCCTTTCTTCAGATGATTGGAATTTCGAACTGAACCATTTATTTCACCCACTGGGGTAGATTTTTCTAGAAATATTGAGTAGATTTTGGTTCAAAATTCCAATCACCTGTAGAAGGCAGGAGTGTACAACAGCCGAAATGTTGTAAATATGGCAAGGAAGATGAAGATAACAGTCTGAATAATGTAAATAATGTAAGCAATCATAATACCTCATCTCAGAGATATAGACAGATAATTTAGACATTTCTGGACACCATATCTGATATCCATATGAACGATTCCTTGATCTGACAAAACTGTTTAAGGACATGACTCAAGTTTTTAGGCTAATATTTTGGTTTTATAGTAACTTGCATTGTTGGAAAAAATTACCCCTAGCACAGCTCACCAAAAATTACCCCTAGCAAAGCCCATTCTATATTGAATTTAAATATACTATATAAGCTGATCCATAGATTTAGATATTGAAGTGTTTAGTATTTTTTTAATTCCACATCCTGAATTTTTATGATGGATTCACGGAATATGTCATCACTGCTTGCATTCTAATTCCAATTTTGAACAGGAGTAGAGGTTAATCCCTTATTTGCTGCTTAAGGTTGGGTTCCTGGTTCTTAAATTCTACTTCAACTCTATACACCTAACATCTCCTGCTGAAAAATTAAATCAGGCTCTAGAAATGTATAAAGGAATATATAATAAAGGAATATAAAATAAAATATAATATAATATAAAATAATATAATATAATAAAATAAAGGAATATATAATAAAATATAATATAATAAAATATAATAAAATATAAAATATTATAATATAATAAAATAAAAGAATATAATATAAAATTATATAATATAATAAAATAAAGGAATATATAATAAAATATAATATAATAAAATATAATATAATATAAAATTAGATAATATAATAAAATAAAGGAATATATAATAAAATATAATAAAATATAAAAGAATATAAAATTATATAATATAAAAAGTAAAGGAATATAAATAAAATATAATATAATAAAACAAAGGAATATATAATAAAATATAATATAATAAAATATAATACAATATAAAATTATATAATATAATAAAATAAAGGAATATATAATAAAAAGAGGTTTAAGTAATCTATGAAACCAATTTTTATAGTCTGTATTAAAAAGAACTAGTTCTTAAACAGTAACTAGAGATGTCAAGAAAAATTAAATCATGCTCTAGTAATGTATAAAGGAATATATAATAAAATATAATATAGTATAATATAAAATAATATAATATAATAAAGGAATATATAATAAAATATAATATGATAAAATATAATATAAAATTATATAATAAAATAAAGTAATATATAATAAAATATAAAATTATATAATAAAATAAAGGAATATATAATAAAATATAATATGATAAAATATAATATAAAATTATATAATAAAATAAAGGAATATATAATAAAATATAATATGATAAAATATAATATAAAATTATATAATAAAATAAAGGAATATATAATAAAAATGTAAGGGCAAAGAGGATTAAGTAATCTATGAAACCAATTTCCTCACCATCTCCTAACTATATAGTGAGGTTCTTAATGAAGATCAACCTCCCAACACTAGCAAATTGTTGTGTGAAATCAGCTTGTTAACTATTGTGTTATGGTAGGAGTTCTGAATAGTTATTTACTCAGTTTAGTTTTGTGGGTCACAAGGACACAATTTGGTCAGTGTGATGAGCTTGCTAACTATTGTGCTAGTATGATAGTGATATTGGTACAATGTTGATGGCAGAAACAATAAAAAACAATTGGTTTGCATATTTTAAAATAAGACAATTAAATATCTAAACTATGATATGTGTAAATATCTAGGTTTTTGAATTTATGTTTTTCTTGTTTACATTTA
Source organism: Acanthosepion esculentum (assembly GCA_964036315.1). NCBI lineage: Eukaryota > Metazoa > Mollusca > Cephalopoda > Sepiida > Sepiidae > Acanthosepion > Acanthosepion esculentum. Next base: position 31,160,554 of record OZ038493.1, on the reverse strand, counting down.
GGAAAATAAATGTTTTTATTGTTTTTCCTTAATAAAAAGATAGGAACAATTTTTAATTGCAGACAAAGATTTTAAAATGAAAAGCTTTTAAAATGATAAATAATTTGTAAAAAGACAAACACAATTTTTAATTAATAAAAATATATTTTTAAAAAGATAAACAAAATTCTTAATTGATAAAAAAATGATACATTATTTCAGATAAACTATATCTGTAAAAGGACAATAGGAATAAAGACTATTTATTTTAGCCAACCCGTTTCATCCTTTGAGGGACTTTATCAAGTCCCACAGATGAAATGCTTTGGCTAAGATAAGTTTTCCTTTTGTACATTATTTACATTATTCGGACTATTGTCCTCATCTTTGTCGCCATATTTATTACAATGTTTCGGTTGTTGTACGCACTGACCTTCTTCCTTTTGTTTTTATTAAAAAAATGACATCTGTTTAAATGATAAACACAATTTTTAATTGATAAAAAGATATTTTTCAAAAGATAAAAAATATCTTTATAAAGGTAATTAATTTTTAACTGATAAAAAAGATATCTTAAAAAAACATTTTTAAACATGATTTATCCTCAAAATCCATCTCAATAAATTTTTTCGAGATTAAAATAAAATAAATAAATAATTATTTGACTATTGTTTTTAAATATGAGACTACTAATTTCTATTTTTTTTGTTTTACAATCATAGTTTTATCTTTCTTTGTAAATTTAAAAAAATATTTTCAGGATTTTCTGATATTTGTATCCATATTTAATGACTTTTAGAAGCAAATCTAAAGTTAACAAAAAGACAGGAAAGCAAATGTTACAATATAAAATACAGGATAAACCTTAGTTTATCCAATTATTTTATATTTGTGTTCTAACATACAAAAAGGCTCTAGAATGTTATAAAAAATTACAAATAATATCTTTTTTTTTACGTACTATTAGAGTAATAACAGCCAATATGTTTACTCACTTGGAAAATTGAACCTAACAGGGGAAAAATTTACAGAAATTCTAATTGTTGTTTTATTTATTTTAGTTATTCACACTTTCTGTTAATTTTTTTGCGAATTCTCAGGCTGGAAAAGTAACAATCCATAACATCGTCTCTTTATATGAAAAACAATTTTGAAAATAAGTTTCTCATTAATCATACATTTTTTTTTCACTTCAAATCAAATAACTCTGATGACTGTTCCCTGGTGTATGAGATTCCGAAATCTTTTTAAAATTGTTCCTTTCAAATACACTGACAGCAGTCATGCAATTAATTAATTGTGTATTTGTGTGAGCTGAATGCCAGTGTGAATATTTGCCCACATTTCAGCCAATTGACAACGCCTTATTTAAACTGGTGGATGCATAGCCAAAGGGTTAGAATGTTAGCATTTTGACCATGAGACCAGTGTTCAAATTTCACCATGATCAGTTTGTTAAGAAGGCAACTTATTGATAATGGCTCAAGACCATCCCAGCTAACGGCACTTTTAGGAAGTGTCCAGAAACGACAGCATGGATTGTGAGTGAAAGTGGACTGAAAAAACTCTTTGGAAACCATTGATAATAATTCTAGCAGTGTCCTAAGTCATCATGGCTGTAGTTTTGAGCATACTGGCCTTCTTCAACTACTGAAGGCATTATATTACATGCTCTTTCCCAGAAACTGTAACTAAGGTCTGCTCAGTATAAACCATAAGTTGGTTCTGTGGGTGTTGAAGAAAGATAAATGTGCCTGAGTAGGTGTTTACAACAAGGATAGTTAGCCACCCTAGTAGACTCCATAGTTTTCCAAGACTGATGGATGTTTATTACAACTGATTATGGACATAACATAAAATCTCATGACATCATCTTAGGAGAGGTCCATTTATTTATTTTTGTTCTTTCATTGATTAGTACTTGTGACAGCAGTAAATTACAAGTCATCATGACCATGAGTTTCAGCAAACTGGTCTTATTCAAATGTTTATCAGGTCCTACTATGTACCCTCTGCCAAAAACTGCAACTGAAACAGACTGATTCTGTGCTGTTGAAGAAACACAAATATGACTGAGCCGGGATTAGCTGGCGACTGTAGAAGACATGCTTACACAGAAATGGGCAGCCAGCCATTATTTATTATTATCTAAATCAAAAGCTAGAGAGTCCTAGTATCAAAATCAAATAAGGAAAATGGATGAATAAATTTCTGGTAAATTTCTTCTGATTATATTCAGAAATTGGAGAAAGAGTTCTTTTTTTGTAAAACAGAAAATTTCATATTACTCAATAAATTATTCAAAGCCGGTATTCTTACCATTTTTTGTTTGCAATGATATTTTGGCCAATGTTTTCCTTGCTCTCCCTCCAATGTAAACAGAAAACAATATTAAACATAAATATATAAATATATATATATATATATAAATATATAAAAGATATACATATAAATATATAATATATATATACACATATATAAAAATATATAAAAGATATATATATATAAATATATAATATATATATATATATAATATATAAATATATATAAAAATATATATTTATAATATATATAATATATATAAAAGTATATAAAATACATAATATATATATATAAATATATAATATATATATATAATATATATATATATAAATATATATAATATATATATATATATAAATATATATAATATATATATATATAAATATATAATATATATATATAATATATATATGTATAAATATATAATATATATAATATATAATATATATATAATATATGTATATATATATATGTATATATAATATAATATATATATATATATGTATATATAATATATATATATGTATATATAATATATATATATATGTATATATAATATATATATATATGTATATGTATGTATATATAATATATATATATATGTATATATAATATATATATATATGTATATATAATAATATATATATATATATGTATATATAATATAATATATGTATATATATAATATATGTATATATATAAATATATAATATATATATAATATATATATAATATATATATAATATATATTGATAATATTAGTGGTAAATATATACATACATATGCAATCATATATCTAAAATATATAAATATATATACATACATACATACATGCATACATACATACACATACATATATATATGTATAAAAAATAATTCCAAGAGGATATGATCCAGGTAGAACTCAATGTATAGGACAGAGTAAGGATATAATAAAAAAGCTTAAACACTAATATTCCAAGGTCATAATTTATTCCATTGGAATTGTAAATACCATCCAATTCATCAGACCTATAGATTAAAAAAAGAAAATAGAAAAAACAACTCCAGGAATAAAAAATAAAATTTAGTGAGAGTGTATGTATGAGAGTGGGAAGAAAACTAGAGTGAATGAAAGCTATAGGGAGGGGTAACAGATGAGAGGACAGGAAGGTCTAAAGATGAAGGGGGGGTTAAAATTTAACAAAGAGAAGTTTTAAAGAGGGGAGTCAAAGACGGTTGAAGTCAGAGAAATATGAATATTTTCAAATGTCTAATACATTAAAGATATACCGGAAAAGAGTATACATTTTGAGGTGACATACACACAAAATAGATGATATAATCTTAAAGCTCAGAAGATATAATAAATTATGACCATGGAATATTAGTGTTTAAGCCCTTTTATTATATAATATATATATATATACATATATATATATAAATATATAATATATATATAATATATATAAAAATATATAATATATATATGATATATATTATATATATATGTATATAAATAGATAATATAAATATGATATATATTATATATATATGTATATAAATAGATAATATAAATATGATATATATTATACATATATGTATATAAATAGATAATATATATACATATGATATATATATTATATATAAATATATAAAAAATATAATATATATATTATATATAAATTATATATGTATATAAATATATAATATATATATCATATATATATATGAATATATAATATATATATTATATATGTAAATATATATTATATATATTATAAATATATATATAAATATATATATTATATATATATATAAATATATAATATATATATTATATATATATATAAATATATAATATATTTATTATATATATAAATATATGATATATATATTATATATATATAAATATATAATATATATAATATATATTATATATATATATAAATATATAATATATATTATATATATATATATAAATATATAATATATATATAATATATACATAATATATATATATAAATGTATAATATATATGTTATATATATATAAATATATAATATATATATTATATATATATATATAAATATATAATATATATATGATATATATATTATATATATATAAATATATATAATATATATATTATATATATAAATATATAATACACATATAATATATATATATATAAGATATATACATAATATATATATATATATAAATATATAATATATATATAAAATATATACATAATATATATATAAATATAAATATATAATATATATAACATATTTACATAATATATATATAAATATATACTATATATGCAATATATAAATATATAATATGTAATATATATAATAGAAAATATATATATAATATATATGTAATATATATATAAAATATATATATATAATATACATAATTTATTATATATATATGATATATATATATAATATACATAATATATTATATATATATATAAAATATATATATATATATAATATACATAATATATTATATATATATATAAAATATATATATATATAATATACATATATAATATATATATAATATATAAATGATATACATATATAATATGTATATATATAATGTATATATAATATATATATATATATAATATACATAATATATTATATATATATAATATATATATATATATAATATACATATATAATATATATATAATATATATATATATTATATAGATATATATAATATATATATATGATATATAATATATATATATAAATATATGCATAAATATAATATATATATTATATACAAATATATAATATATATATATAAATATATGTATAATTATACAATATATGTATATAATATATATAATATATATAAAATATATATATATATATATATATAATATATATATATATATATAAAATATATATATATATAAAATATATATATATAAAATATACATATATATATATATAAAATATACATATATATAAAATATACATATATATATATATAAAATATACATATATATAAAATATACATATATATATATATAAAATATACATATATATATATATATAAAATATACATATATATATATATATATAAAATATACATATATATATATAAAATATATAAATATATATTTATATTATATCTAAATATGTATATATATAAAATATGTATATATATAATATATATATATAAAATATGTATATATATAATATATATATAAAATATGTATATATATAATATATATATAACATATATATATAATATATATATAGCATATATATAATATATATATAAAATATGTATATATATAAAATATGTATATATATAATATATATGTATAACATATATACATAATATATATATAGCATGTATAATATATATATATATGTAATATATATATATATGATATATATATATAACATATAATATATGTATATAAAATATGTATATATATATAAAATATGTACATATTTAAAATATGTCTATATAACATATATATAAAATATATATATAATATATATAACATATATATATAACATATATATATAAAATATATGTATATATAAAATATATATATAAAATTTATATATATATATCATATATATATAACATAAAATATATATAACATATAAAATATATATATATAACACATATATATAACAAATATATATATATAATATTATATATTATATATATAACATATATATATATAAAATATATATATATCTTATATATATTAATAACATATATATATATATCTAAAATATATATATTATATATATATGACATTAATATATATAAAATATATATATATATTATATACATATTATATATATATTATATACATATTATATATATATATAACATATATATATATAAAATATATATATATATTATATACATATTATATATATATAACATAAATATATATAAAATATATATATAGTTATTTTTTTGTAGTTACATCATACATTTTAGATGCATCAAGAGTGGTCTTCAGTGATGTATTGATCTCATCGCTGATTTCGGGTTTCGCATCATATCGGCTCCAACAGCAACCTGACCTGATTCTAGGTGAAACAGGCCACCTCCTTGAAAGTGTTGTGCTACCCACCGCGACATTGCAAAAAACAGTAATTACAACAAACTAGTAAGGCTGGACTTTGACCGTTCTTATTGTCCCGCAAAGCCCCTGCAACCAACTTCTATGGGGTCATAGTATATCTTCCATGCCTTTTGTCGACATTGTTCGACCAGTTCTTGGTATTTGGACCTCTTCCTCTCATTAGCAATGTAATATATTCCTCCCATGACACAGACAGTTCCCAAATAATGCACTGCTTTGTGTTGTCGGAGTGCAGTATCAGATCCGGTCTTAGCGATGTTACGGCTATGTGTCTAGGGAACTTCAGCTGGGTCTCTAGGTCCACCATCAACTGCCAATCGTCTGCGGAAGATAACAGGCTTGTTCTCTCACTCCTCCATTTCTGTACCTTCTCTACAGCTTTTACGAAGTTAATCCGATTCAATTTCTTCCCTGGTTGATGTTTACTAGCCCTTTTCGCTTTAGTCACCTCATTCGCAATTGCCTTGAGTGCTTGGTCGTGGCGCCAACGGTACTGACCATCACCCAAAGCTTTTGGGCAACTACTGAGGATGTGTTGTAAAGATCCTTTCCTTGCACATAGTTGACAATTGGGGGTCTCACTCTTTCTCCATATATGCAGGTTTGTTGGGCTCGGTAGGACATCATATACTGACTTTATGAGAAATCGAATCTCACTAAAATCCGATCGCCAGCAATCTGACCATGTAATTCTTTTCTTTTCTACATTCTCCCATTTTGTCCAGGCTCCCAGCTGACTTAGACCGACCATTTTACAGTAACGCATTTCTTCTAAACCCGAACGGACTTCTTCTTAATTTGAGTTGGCGTCTTTCTCTGTCTTTGGCAATGTTGGTTTGCATGTAGGGGAAAAACCCCAATCCCACTTTGCCTCTCGCTATTGACCCTAATATAGCTTTATGCCTAAGTCTCTCCTCCGCCACTCGCAACTCTCCTTCAGCGCTCCATTTTCTGCCAGATCTTGTTTGAATTCCTGCTGCTGCTACTTTTGGATCCTTAGATTTTACATACTGCAGCCGTTCTCTCGTTTTCGTGATCTTGAATTCCTCCACGGGGCTGCTAAAGGGGAGGCGCAATGCGTTACTGTTCCCATACATGGCCGCACCACCTTAGCATTTCGGCAAACCCAGCCACGTTATTAAACGATTGCTAATTGCTCTCTCTAACGTTTCCACGGTGGTAATCGGAATATCATAGACAAGCAATGGCCACAATATCTGGGGCAAAACTGCATGCTGGAAGAGCCATGACTTAAAACGTCCTGGCAATCCAGATTTGTCGATCTTTGTCATCCACTCCTCAAGATCTTTTATAGTCTGCTGGATAGTGGCTTTGTCCTTCAGACTGCTGTTGAAAGTCTTGCCCAAGCTCTTAATAGGCTTCTCATTCAGAGTAGGAATTGTTTCTCCTGCGATTGTAAACCAGGCTTTCTCCATGATCTTGCCTTTTTTCAATGCTAATGACCTGGAATTTGCTTGCTTAAAATTCATTCTGGCCCAAGTCATATTTTCCTCGAGACCCTATAAGAGCCACCTCTCTCCCGTGACGGATGTCATTGTCACAGTTAAATCGTCCATGTAAGGCCTTATTGGTGGTTGGCGGACGCCAGACCTAGAGAGAGGGCCTCGACATTCCACCTCGGCTGCCTTTACAAGCATGTTCATGGCCAATGAAAATAGGACAGCCGACATTGTGCAACCTGTGATGATACCCTTTTCCAGGGTCTGCCATTCTGATGTTGCTGCACTTGAACAAGCTCTCAGCTGGAAATTATTATAGTAGTTTACAATGAGATTGCAAACTGATGGAGGTATGTGATGTCTATTTAGGGCTTCTTCCACCAATTTGTGTGGCATGGACCCGTAGGCGTTGGCGAGATCCAACCACAATACAGTCAGATCACCTTTTGTTTCCTTCGCCTCTCTTAGGAGCTGTGTGAGGACTCCTGTATGCTCAAGACAACCTGGCATACCGGCGACCCGCCCTTCTGGACTGATGTATCAATGTAACTATTCCCAAGGATGAAATTCAAAAGGC
>OZ038493.1:31067090-31147090 GCA_964036315.1 Acanthosepion esculentum | reverse complement strand
TATTTGCTTTCTGCCCAGTGAAAATATATATTAAAAATCATGAATCATGCTATCATGTTTAATCTTTGATGAGTTTTTCTTTCAACTTCTAGGCAAAAGCAAAAAAAAAAAATCAATGATGGATGAAAGACATCATAAATGATATCTTTAGTGGATACTTGTGTCTTGAGTAGATGACCCATATTTTTAAACAGGGTCTATTACATCCACTGGCTTGCACACTTGAGCAAACCTAATTAAGCAAATTCCAACAAGATTCAAACCTATGTCACCCTTTTGAAGAGAAACCACTGTCTGATATGACATGCTTTCTGAGTAGTCAACCACATAGAACCTTACTAGGCTGTGATGTTCTATTTACTAGTTTACTCATTTTGGCTGAGCAGTCTAAAGCAGTTCTACTCAAAATGGTGGTCTGTTGACCAGTGCTGGTGTGTGAACCATCAGCTACTGGGACACGGCCAATGTCCAGGCCATACTAAGGAATCATTTGTAAAGATTAAAGTTATATAATTTTTGTTTCTGTGTTAATAAACTGCTTATTTTTTTTTTTACTTTTTATATGTTTTGAAATTGAAGTATTTTTTAAAAAATAAATGGAATATAAAAAATAGTCAACTTTTATTATTATATTCATTATATATATTGTTTCCGGTATAAATCAATATTACCACAAAATATTACAGGTACATGACACACTGAGAAAGAAAATACCTGTGAAATAGTTTAAGAAGCACTGGGCTAAACCATACTGGATCAGATGGTGGCTGCTTCTATGAATATAATTGCATGTTTGAACCTTGCCAGAGGGTACATTTTCTTTATTAAGTTTATCTTGAGTGCACAGGTCAGTAGACATAATATATACTGTTTAACAAATGGGGTGTTTACTCAGATATGGGTATCCAATAAAAATGTTCAAAGAACAGGTTGAATATTCTTTATCCCAAATTCCCAAACCTGAAAACCTCCAAAATCCAAAAGTTTTTCAATGCTGACATGACTTGCCATAAATAGAAAATTTCAGAAAGTACTGGGAAGGTTCCTAAGGGATGTGAAACTGTTGTAAGTGACCTCATCTGCCCTGGGTGGCGTTTCCCCAGCCCGGCCTATGTTGGTGTCAGTTTTTTGTTAGTGACCATCACAGCAACACCTTGATTTGTGGATTACCTACTAGGTGTTTTGTGTTCAATAAAGATATTATTCAAAATGTCAAAAAGGCCTCCATTTATATATTTTTTTTGTAAGTAATGATCATGTTTTTTTTTGGCATGGTTGGGACTGTGGCTTTCGATATCTCAAAAGCATTTATCAGGGTTTGGCATGCTGACCTTCTCTACAAACTAAAGGGCTATGGTATCTCTGACAGGATATTTGACTGAATCTATTCATTCTTAACAAATTGAAAGTCAGATTGAACAGCCACACTTCTATATCACTTCATATTAATGTGTGTGTGTGTGGGTCCCCCAGGGGTCCCCCAGGGGTCCCTCATTGGAATTACATTGTTTCTTATTTTCCTTAATGATCTTCCCAATGTCATGAGTCAGCAACTAGGTATTTATGCTGATGACACAACTATTTACTCCTGTCTTAATAGGAAGTCAGACAGGTCCAACAAGGTAAAGCTCTACTCTCGAAAAAGAACTCCAATCTGTTGTTAACTGGGGCAAGAAATGACCGCTATGAAAGTTAATTCACTGCGTTGTTGTAAACAATTTTCTTCATCGGAATCCATGTTGCAGAATTATAAATCTACCATTCATCCATGCACTGAATTTTGCTGCCATATCTGGTGCTCCTGCTATATATATATATATTTCGAAATTCTCACAAATATCCAAAGAAGGGTCTGTAATGCTATTAATACTAACCCAGTAACTCAACTTCAGTCACTTTCCTATCACTTTGATGTGGCTTCCCTCTGTCTTTTCATGGTAATTGTTCTAATGAGCTCTTTTCTTGGTATCTTGACTGCATGAATTTAAGTGTACTAACTAGGTTGGTTATTAGGTTTCATCATTCTACAGTTGAAATAGCTAGATGTAACCGTAAGTTCTATTCTGATAGTTTTTTCTCGCACTTCTCACCTGTGGAACTCTGTTCTGGTTTCTTGCTTCTCTGCCACCTTGAATCTTCAAAATTTAAATGTAACGCTAATACCTATCTTTTATTTTCCAGAACTTTCTTCTTTTATTGTCCTTTCTTCTCACTGAAGTCTTCTTATTTTTTCCCTCCCAGTAACTGATCTTGGAGTGAAATGATAATAAAAAAAATAAATGTAAAATGTCAGAAAACGTAACAAAAATAAGTAATCAGTCTCATATTTAAAAGGCAGAGCGATTATATTTTGCAAAGTAGCTATAGTCTAATGAAAGTGTTGAACATGAAAATTTAGTTGATCTGGCCAACTGTGTAAAAATGAAACTGGTATGAAACTGGTTAGCGATTCTGTGGATGACGAGATGCTAATCGGTGACAGATTTCACAGATGGTGAGGTCTGTCTAAAATTTTTCATTAAATATAAAAACACTTCCAGTAAATTATCACAAAAAGACACAATAGCAAACAAAAGAATCAATTTTGTTTTTAGTACAAAACAGAGACTAAGATCCATGAGTGAAACTTATTTAGCAACCCCAGACATCTGATATGATTGACTGCACCATAGAAGACGCCACCTGTTATTCTTTAAAAAGATTGTCCTTAGAATTAATCTGTCAAAATTATGTTGTTGTTTTTTTCTTAAGAGGAAGTTGAAAATAAATTTACTGCACAAGAAAATGTCTCTCTGTATATACTGTACCGGTTTAAGACATTGGGCGATCATGGCTCTCCATGGCTTCTTGTTTTTGTTGCTATCAGTAATATTTGCTACTTTACAATCCCTCTTTGTTTTTGTGGTACTTGTTTTTCCATCCATTTGGTAAAACTTGTCAAGTAAGTTCTGACACTCTTTTAGTATATCATATCACTTCCGAACATGGGCAATCATGGCTCTTCACAGCTTCCTGTCTTTTGTTGCTATCATCAATACTTGATTCTTTATGACCCCTCTTTGTGTTATTTTTTCTCTGTTCATTTGCACAAACTTGTCAAATAAATTACCTTCTGTTTTCCACTGTTTCTCTTATCCTCAATATATCTTGTGCGTGTTAAATTCTCCAAGCCATCATTTCTCATTATGATTCCCAGCTGTCACTTTCATATTGTTATCAACAGTTTCTTTTAGTTCCTATTCCCCTTAAAACTTTCTCATTTGTCATATGCTATAAGCATTTGTTGATAAAATTACATTTTCTCACCTGAGTCCATTCTTCAAATCTATAAATCAACCATTCGCCCTTGCATGGAATACTTGCCATATATGGTCTGTAGCCCCTGCTGTTTGTCTCAAGGTCCTCGACAAAATCCAAAGATGGATATGCAATATGATTGGTCCTGATCTGACATCTTGTTTACAGTCACTTTCTCAGAGACATGCCATCGCTTCTCTCTGTCTTTTCTACAAATACTTTCACAGTAACTGAGCTAATTTCACTGTTTCAAAACTGCATGAATTTAAACGTGCTACTAGTTTGACATCTCAGTCCCACCCTTTCACTGTTGAAATGGTTAAATGTAGCCATCTCTTCTACTCCAATAGCTTCATGTCTAGCACTTCCTGTGTGTGGAACTCCCTTCCTCTTACTTGCTTCCCTGATAGCTATAATCTTCAATTATCCAAATGCAATGTCAATCGACATTTCAAGATGCCTTGATCTAATTCCCCATCCTTCTCTTCATCCTTTCCTCTTTCAGGCCTCTTTAGTCTTGCTCTCACTCTCTGTAACCCCTTGCGTGCTACTAGCACTCCTGCCTTGCTTGGGGTGAAATTCTTACAAAAAGAAAACTCAGAAACCCTGACCTCCTGATGAGTATGGCATATGCAGTTTCACACAACAACTAGTATACCAGTATTCAAGTTCAAAGGGTTAAAATCATTTCGAGTTTTTCTTCATTTGTGATTAAATTGTTTAGGATGTCAAAAATTCTTATGATTTTAGTTTTATTAGAAAATTAATTTAATAGATATATGAAAATTTAAAGATTTATTACCTATTTATTTATAATATATAATATAAAAATTATATGCATTTATAAAATTACTATAAATACCTGTGAAAACTTTGTTGCTTTCTTATTTGAATTTTCTGATTACTCTTAATTCTTAAATTAATGACTGCATAAGCTCATGGTAAGTTCTATGGCAATAAAATATCTGCAGACATTAAATATTTGAGCTTAACAACTTTAACAAAATATTGCAGGAACAATTATAAATATGAATGCTGGTTGTTATCTCAAGAAGTAAAAGAGTACAAAAGAAAAGATTTGAAATTTACAATATTTTCCTTTTCCTGGAAACAGATGTTAAACACTTCTATCTTTCCTTCTTTCTTTCATTTTGTCACTGAAACCAAGTCATATCTCTAATATGTCTTTCCATCTTTCCACATGATCAAAACTGAATAGTCCATTATTTATGAGATATTGGCAGATGTTAAACACTTTTATTTTCCCTTCTTTCTTTCTTTCTTTCATTTTCTCACTAAAAACAAATAGCATCTCTGATATGCCCTTTCCGTCTTTCCACTTTGGCAAGGCATAATGGTCATGTTATCTAAGGGAGGGACAAACAGAATCATAATATGATATTATGTATATCATATAAATAATCTTTTAATATAGATGTATGTACAAATTCAGTCTAGAAAATATTCAACCATTTTGAATATTTCAGAAATCAGTTGTGTGACCTTGATGTAACATGGCAGCCAAACACAGGAGAGCTTACAGTGCATATGTATATGTTGAAATTCTTCACGCGATTACTCAGTTAACAATGAGATGCCATTAAATGATCCTGTGTATTGTTTGATGGTGGCATTAACAGCTAATATGTTTTGTTTGAAACTCTTCAAATGATTAAGAAGGTTTTCAGAAATGATTCAAAAACTGAAGAAGTGAAAAAACAAAAACTATGCTTCAAACTTGGCCAGGACACAGTTGAAAGCAATTACTGTTCTGGATGGCCTACAACAAGCAGACCAACTAAAATATTGGATATGTATATGATGAAATAAAAATGGTGACTGACAGTGTGGAAATTAGAAAAAGATCTGGGGATTCCAGAAAGTATCCACCCATTTTAAATATATTGACTGCTTATGCTTCATGCATTGTGTAGAAGTTTTGATTAAACATTGCATCACCTTTGAATGTTCTCCAACAGTTGTTCATGTTTGACTTTCCATAACTTCTAGGTTTTCATAAAACTAAAAATCAGCATTGAAAGTGAGAAAATGTTAGCTCATGGGCAAGATTAAGGAGAACATAATGAGGCAGCTCCTAATGATCTTAGAATAAAACATGACAGACTTATTTACATTATCTACTATCAGACTAAAGTGCTTATCATGCTTTTTATTATCACAACATATCAACAGCTGTCCTTGTCTAGGTGTCTATCGAACTGGTTAACCTTCTGCAGTGGGGGTGACTTTATTTTAAACTGAACTCTTTTTTTAATCTAGCTAGAATGTTATCATTCCATTGTCCATGTCTAGGTATAATGTCTTGTTCAATTTTCATTATTGCTCAGTTATTGTTATTCCTGTTCCTCCTGAGTCTTTTCTACTTGGCCAAAGCATTGAATTCACAATTCTGTAAACTATTGTCTATAGAGTTCAGTTCTTGGGCTTCAGTGGAAAGACAAACAAGCAAGAACTGGGCAGTACTAGAAGACAAGAAGATGAGATATTGTTACACACAGATAGTGGAATGAGAAAAATCTACCCTCAGATAGATTTTTCGCATTCCACTTGAATGGGCTTGAATTCAGAAAGGACTTGAATTCAGATTGAAATGGGCTTGAATTCAGAAAGGACTATTCTGAATTCAAGCCCATTTAGGTGTGCGGCGACAAACTCTATTCTACTTGATGAGGAAACTGCAGTCTAATGTGTTAACATACATAAATAATATAAGGGTTTGGTTTAAAATTCTAAGAAGGAAAATTCCAAGAAGATTGCCAAGTATGATGACATACACCTGAAGATCAAAGATTATGATGAGTGAAATATTGTGAGTATAACAAACAAGATGAACAGGCTATCCCAAATAGAAAAGGATATAATAAGACAGACACCTCAAGAAGGCCAGAGGGTGCAATAGCTGAAACATTGTTATTGTAACAACAAAGATGACCACGCTAGTCTGAATAGAAAAGGATATGACAAACATCTGAAGAAGGCCAGAGGGTGCAATGGCTGAAACATTGTTAGTATAACAAAGATGACCACACTAGTCTGAATAGAAAAGGATATGACAAACATCTGAAGAAGGCCAGAGGGTGCAATGGCTGAAACATTGTTAGTATAACAAAGATGACCACACTAGTCTGAATAGAAAAGGATATGACAAACATCTGAAGAAGGCCAGAGGGTGCAATGGCTGAAACATTGTTAGTATAACAAAGATGACCACACTAGTCTGAATAGAAAAGGATATGGCAAACATCTGAAGAAGGCCAGAGGGTGCAATGGCTGAAACATTGTTAGTATAACAAAGATGACCACACTAGTCTGAATAGAAAAGGATATGACAAACATCTGAAGAAGGCCAGAGGGTGCAATGGCTGAAACATTGTTAGTATAACAAAGATGACCACGCTAGTCTGAATAGAAAAGGATATGACAAACATCTGAAGAAGGCCAGAGGGTGCAATGGCTGAAACATTGTTAGTATAACAAAGATGACCACACTAGTCTGAATAGAAAAGGATATGGCAAACATCTGAAGAAGGCCAGAGGGTGCAATGGCTGAAACATTGTTAGTATAACAAAGATGACCACACTAGTCTGAATAGAAAAGGATATGGCAAACATCTGAAGAAGGCCAGAGGGTGCAATGGCTGAAACATTGTTAGTATAACAAAGATGACCACGCTAGTCTGAATAGAAAAGGATATGGCAAACATCTGAAGAAGGCCAGAGGGTGCAATGGCTGAAACATTGTTAGTATAACAAAGATGACCACGCTAGTCTGAATAGAAAAGGATATGGCAAACATCTGAAGAAGGCCAGAGGGTGCAATGGCTGAAACATTGTTAGTATAACAAAGATGACCACGCTAGTCTGAATAGAAAAGGATATGACAAACATCTGAAGAAGGCCAGAGGGTGCAATGGCTGAAACATTGTTAGTATAACAAAGATGACCACGCTAGTCTGAATAGAAAAGGATATGACAAACATCTGAAGAAGGCCAGAGGGTGCAATGGCTGAAACATTGTTAGTATAACAAAGATGACCACGCTAGTCTGAATAGAAAAGGATATGGCAAACATCTGAAGAAGGCCAGAGGGTGCAATGGCTGAAACATTGTTAGTATAACAAAGATGACCACACTAGTCTGAATAGAAAAGGATATGGCAAACATCTGAAGAAGGCCAGAGGGTGCAATGGCTGAAACATTGTTAGTATAACAAAGATGACCACGCTAGTCTGAATAGAAAAGGATATGGCAAACATCTGAAGAAGGCCAGAGGGTGCAATGGCTGAAACATTGTTAGTATAACAAAGATGACCACGCTAGTCTGAACAGAAAAGGATATGACAAACATCTGAAGAAGGCCAGAGGGTGCAATGGCTGAAACATTGTTAGTATAACAAAGATGACCACGCTAGTCTGAATAGAAAAGGATATGGCAAACATCTGAAGAAGGCCAGAGGGTGCAATGGCTGAAACATTGTTAGTATAACAAAGATGACCACGCTAGTCTGAATAGAAAAGGATATGGCAAACATCTGAAGAAGGCCAGAGGGTGCAATGGCTGAAACATTGTTAGTATAACAAAGATGACCACGCTAGTCTGAATAGAAAAGGATATGGCAAACATCTGAAGAAGGCCAGAGGGTGCAATGGCTGAAACATTGTTAGTATAACAAAGATGACCACGCTAGTCTGAATAGAAAAGGATATGGCAAACATCTGAAGAAGGCCAGAGGGTGCAATGGCTGAAACATTGTTAGTATAACAAAGATGACCACGCTAGTCTGAATAGAAAAGGATATGACAAACATCTGAAGAAGGCCAGAGGGTGCAATGGCTGAAACATTGTTAGTATAACAAAGATGACCACGCTAGTCTGAATAGAAAAGGATATGACAAACATCTGAAGAAGGCCAGAGGGTGCAATGACTGAAACATCGTTAGTATAACAAAGATGACCACGCTAGTCTGAATAGAAAAGGATATGGCAAACATCTGAAGAAGGCCAGAGGGTGCAATGGCTGAAACATTGTTAGTATAACAAAGATGACCACGCTAGTCTGAATAGAAAAGGATATGACAAACATCTGAAGAAGGCCAGAGGGTGCAATGGCTGAAACATTGTTAGTATAACAAAGATGACCACGCTAGTCTGAATAGAAAAGGATATGACAAACATCTGAAGAAGGCCAGAGGGTGCAATGGCTGAAACATTGTTAGTATAACAAAGATGACCACGCTAGTCTGAATAGAAAAGGATATGACAAACATCTGAAGAAGGCCAGAGGGTGCAATGGCTGAAACATTGTTAGTATAACAAAGATGACCACACTAGTCTGAATAGAAAAGGATATGGCAAACATCTGAAGAAGGCCAGAGGGTGCAATGGCTGAAACATTGTTAGTATAACAAAGATGACCACGCTAGTCTGAATAGAAAAGGATATGACAAACATCTGAAGAAGGCCAGAGGGTGCAATGGCTGAAACATTGTTAGTATAACAAAGATGACCACGCTAGTCTGAATAGAAAAGGATATGACAAACATCTGAAGAAGGCCAGAGGGTGCAATGGCTGAAACATTGTTAGTATAACAAAGATGACCACACTAGTCTGAATAGAAAAGGATATGGCAAACATCTGAAGAAGGCCAGAGGGTGCAATGGCTGAAACATTGTTAGTATAACAAAGATGACCACATTAGTCTGAATAGAAAAGGATATGGCAAACATCTGAAGAAGGCCAGAGGGTGCAATGGCTGAAACATTGTTAGTATAACAAAGATGACCACGCTAGTCTGAATAGAAAAGGATATGGCAAACATCTGAAGAAGGCCAGAGGGTGCAATGGCTGAAACATTGTTAGTATAACAAAGATGACCACGCTAGTCTGAATAGAAAAGGATATGACAAACATCTGAAGAAGGCCAGAGGGTGCAATGGCTGAAACATTGTTAGTATAACAAAGATGACCACGCTAGTCTGAATAGAAAAGGATATGGCAAACATCTGAAGAAGGCCAGAGGGTGCAATGGCTGAAACATTGTTAGTATAACAAAGATGACCCCGCTAGTCTGAATAGAAAAGGATATGGCAAACATCTGAAGAAGGCCAGAGGGTGCAATGGCTGAAACATTGTTAGTATAACAAAGATGACCACGCTAGTCTGAATAGAAAAGGATATGGCAAACATCTGAAGAAGGCCAGAGGGTGCAATGGCTGAAACATTGTTAGTATAACAAAGATGACCACGCTAGTCTGAATAGAAAAGGATATGACAAACATCTGAAGAAGGCCAGAGGGTGCAATGGCTGAAACATTGTTAGTATAACAAAGATGACCACGCTAGTCTGAATAGAAAAGGATATGGCAAACATCTGAAGAAGGCCAGAGGGTGCAATGGCTGAAACATTGTTAGTATAACAAAGATGACCACGCTAGTCTGAATAGAAAAGGATATGACAAACATCTGAAGAAGGCCAGAGGGTGCAATGGCTGAAACATTGTTAGTATAACAAAGATGACCACGCTAGTCTGAATAGAAAAGGATATGGCAAACATCTGAAGAAGGCCAGAGGGTGCAATGGCTGAAACATTGTTAGTATAACAAAGATGACCCCGCTAGTCTGAATAGAAAAGGATATGGCAAACATCTGAAGAAGGCCAGAGGGTGCAATGGCTGAAACATTGTTAGTATAACAAAGATGACCACGCTAGTCTGAATAGAAAAGGATATGACAAACATCTGAAGAAGGCCAGAGGGTGCAATGGCTGAAACATTGTTAGTATAACAAAGATGACCACGCTAGTCTGAATAGAAAAGGATATGGCAAACATCTGAAGAAGGCCAGAGGGTGCAATGGCTGAAACATTGTTAGTATAACAAAGATGACCCCGCTAGTCTGAATAGAAAAGGATATGGCAAACATCTGAAGAAGGCCAGAGGGTGCAATGGCTGAAACATTGTTAGTATAACAAAGATGACCACGCTAGTCTGAATAGAAAAGGATATGACAAACATCTGAAGAAGGCCAGAGGGTGCAATGGCTGAAACATTGTTAGTATAACAAAGATGACCACGCTAGTCTGAATAGAAAAGGATATGGCAAACATCTGAAGAAGGCCAGAGGGTGCAATGGCTGAAACATTGTTAGTATAACAAAGATGACCACGCTAGTCTGAATAGAAAAGGATATGACAAACATCTGAAGAAGGCCAGAGGGTGCAATGGCTGAAACATTGTTAGTATAACAAAGATGACCACGCTAGTCTGAATAGAAAAGGATATGACAAACATCTGAAGAAGGCCAGAGGGTGCAATGGCTGAAACATTGTTAGTATAACAAAGATGACCACGCTAGTCTGAATAGAAAAGGATATGACAAACATCTGAAGAAGGCCAGAGGGTGCAATGGCTGAAACATTGTTAGTATAACAAAGATGACCACGCTAGTCTGAATAGAAAAGGATATGGCAAACATCTGAAGAAGGCCAGAGGGTGCAATGGCTGAAACATTGTTAGTATAACAAAGATGACCCCGCTAGTCTGAATAGAAAAGGATATGGCAAACATCTGAAGAAGGCCAGAGGGTGCAATGGCTGAAACATTGTTAGTATAACAAAGATGACCACGCTAGTCTGAATAGTAAAGGATATGACAAACATCTGAAGAAGGCCAGAGGGTGCAATGGCTGAAACATTGTTAGTATAACAAAGATGACCACGCTAGTCTGAATAGAAAAGGATATGGCAAACATCTGAAGAAGGCCAGAGGGTGCAATGGCTGAAACATTGTTAGTATAACAAAGATGACCCCGCTAGTCTGAATAGAAAAGGATATGGCAAACATCTGAAGAAGGCCAGAGGGTGCAATGGCTGAAACATTGTTAGTATAACAAAGATGACCACGCTAGTCTGAATAGAAAAGGATATGACAAACATCTGAAGAAGGCCAGAGGGTGCAATGGCTGAAACATTGTTAGTATAACAAAGATGACCACGCTAGTCTGAATAGAAAAGGATATGGCAAACATCTGAAGAAGGCCAGAGGGTGCAATGGCTGAAACATTGTTAGTATAACAAAGATGACCACGCTAGTCTGAATAGAAAAGGATATGACAAACATCTGAAGAAGGCCAGAGGGTGCAATGGCTGAAACATTGTTAGTATAACAAAGATGACCACGCTAGTCTGAATAGAAAAGGATATGACAAACATCTGAAGAAGGCCAGAGGGTGCAATGGCTGAAACATTGTTAGTATAACAAAGATGACCACGCTAGTCTGAATAGAAAAGGATATGACAAACATCTGAAGAAGGCCAGAGGGTGCAATGGCTGAAACATTGTTAGTATAACAAAGATGACCACGCTAGTCTGAATAGAAAAGGATATGGCAAACATCTGAAGAAGGCCAGAGGGTGCAATGGCTGAAACATTGTTAGTATAACAAAGATGACCCCGCTAGTCTGAATAGAAAAGGATATGGCAAACATCTGAAGAAGGCCAGAGGGTGCAATGGCTGAAACATTGTTAGTATAACAAAGATGACCACGCTAGTCTGAATAGAAAAGGATATGACAAACATCTGAAGAAGGCCAGAGGGTGCAATGGCTGAAACATTGTTAGTATAACAAAGATGACCACGCTAGTCTGAATAGAAAAGGATATGGCAAACATCTGAAGAAGGCCAGAGGGTGCAATGGCTGAAACATTGTTAGTATAACAAAGATGACCACGCTAGTCTGAATAGAAAAGGATATGACAAACATCTGAAGAAGGCCAGAGGGTGCAATGGCTGAAACATTGTTAGTATAACAAAGATGACCACGCTAGTCTGAATAGAAAAGGATATGACAAACATCTGAAGAAGGCCAGAGGGTGCAATGGCTGAAACATTGTTAGTATAACAAAGATGACCACGCTAGTCTGAATAGAAAAGGATATGGCAAACATCTGAAGAAGGCCAGAGGGTGCAATGGCTGAAACATTGTTAGTATAACAAAGATGACCACACTAGTCTGAATAGAAAAGGATATGGCAAACATCTGAAGAAGGCCAGAGGGTGCAATGGCTGAAACATTGTTAGTATAACAAAGATGACCACGCTAGTCTGAATAGAAAAGGATATGGCAAACATCTGAAGAAGGCCAGAGGGTGCAATGGCTGAAACATTGTTAGTATAACAAAGATGACCACGCTAGTCTGAATAGAAAAGGATATGACAAACATCTGAAGAAGGCCAGAGGGTGCAATGGCTGAAACATTGTTAGTATAACAAAGATGACCACGCTAGTCTGAATAGAAAAGGATATGGCAAACATCTGAAGAAGGCCAGAGGGTGCAATGGCTGAAACATTGTTAGTATAACAAAGATGACCACGCTAGTCTGAATAGAAAAGGATATGGCAAACATCTGAAGAAGGCCAGAGGGTGCAATGGCTGAAACATTGTTAGTATAACAAAGATGACCACGCTAGTCTGAATAGAAAAGGATATGGCAAACATCTGAAGAAGGCCAGAGGGTGCAATGGCTGAAACATTGTTAGTATAACAAAGATGACCACGCTAGTCTGAATAGAAAAGGATATGACAAACATCTGAAGAAGGCCAGAGGGTGCAATGGCTGAAACATTGTTAGTATAACAAAGATGACCACGCTAGTCTGAATAGAAAAGGATATGGCAAACATCTGAAGAAGGCCAGAGGGTGCAATGGCTGAAACATTGTTAGTATAACAAAGATGACCACACTAGTCTGAATAGAAAAGGATATGGCAAACATCTGAAGAAGGCCAGAGGGTGCAATGGCTGAAACATTGTTAGTATAACAAAGATGACCACGCTAGTCTGAATAGAAAAGGATATGGCAAACATCTGAAGAAGGCCAGAGGGTGCAATGGCTGAAACATTGTTAGTATAACAAAGATGACCACGCTAGTCTGAATAGAAAAGGATATGGCAAACATCTGAAGAAGGCCAGAGGGTGCAATGGCTGAAACATTGTTAGTATAACAAAGATGACCACGCTAGTCTGAATAGAAAAGGATATGGCAAACATCTGAAGAAGGCCAGAGGGTGCAATGGCTGAAACATTGTTAGTATAACAAAGATGACCACGCTAGTCTGAATAGAAAAGGATATGGCAAACATCTGAAGAAGGCCAGAGGGTGCAATGGCTGAAACATTGTTAGTATAACAAAGATGACCACGCTAGTCTGAATAGAAAAGGATATGACAAACATCTGAAGAAGGCCAGAGGGTGCAATGGCTGAAACATTGTTAGTATAACAAAGATGACCACGCTAGTCTGAATAGAAAAGGATATGGCAAACATCTGAAGAAGGCCAGAGGGTGCAATGGCTGAAACATTGTTAGTATAACAAAGATGACCACGCTAGTCTGAATAGAAAAGGATATGGCAAACATCTGAAGAAGGCCAGAGGGTGCAATGGCTGAAACATTGTTAGTATAACAAAGATGACCACACTAGTCTGAATAGAAAAGGATATGGCAAACATCTGAAGAAGGCCAGAGGGTGCAATGGCTGAAACATTGTTAGTATAACAAAGATGACCACGCTAGTCTGAATAGAAAAGGATATGGCAAACATCTGAAGAAGGCCAGAGGGTGCAATGGCTGAAACATTGTTAGTATAACAAAGATGACCACACTAGTCTGAATAGAAAAGGATATGGCAAAAATCTGAAGAAGGCCAGAGGGTGCAATGGCTGAAACATTGTTAGTATAACAAAGATGACCACGCTAGTCTGAATAGAAAAGGATATGGCAAACATCTGAAGAAGGCCAGAGGGTGCAATGGCTGAAACATTGTTAGTATAACAAAGATGACCACGCTAGTCTGAATAGAAAAGGATATGGCAAACATCTGAAGAAGGCCAGAGGGTGCAATGGCTGAAACATTGTTAGTATAACAAAGATGACCACACTAGTCTGAATAGAAAAGGATATGGCAAACATCTGAAGAAGGCCAGAGGGTGCAATGGCTGAAACATTGTTAGTATAACAAAGATGACCACGCTAGTCTGAATAGAAAAGGATATGGCAAACATCTGAAGAAGGCCAGAGGGTGCAATGGCTGAAACATTGTTAGTATAACAAAGATGACCACGCTAGTCTGAATAGAAAAGGATATGGCAAACATCTGAAGAAGGCCAGAGGGTGCAATGGCTGAAACATTGTCAGTATAACAAAGATGACCACGCTAGTCTGAATAGAAAAGGATATGACAAACATCTGAAGAAGGCCAGAGGGTGCAATGGCTGAAACATTGTTAGTATAACAAAGATGACCACGCTAGTCTGAATAGAAAAGGATATGGCAAACATCTGAAGAAGGCCAGAGGGTGCAATGGCTGAAACATTGTTAGTATAACAAAGATGACCACACTAGTCTGAATAGAAAAGGATATGGCAAACATCTGAAGAAGGCCAGAGGGTGCAATGGCTGAAACATTGTTAGTATAACAAAGATGACCACGCTAGTCTGAATAGAAAAGGATATGGCAAACATCTGAAGAAGGCCAGAGGGTGCAATGGCTGAAACATTGTTAGTATAACAAAGATGACCACACTAGTCTGAATAGAAAAGGATATGGCAAACATCTGAAGAAGGCCAGAGGGTGCAATGGCTGAAACATTGTTAGTATAACAAAGATGACCACGCTAGTCTGAATAGAAAAGGATATGACAAACATCTGAAGAAGGCCAGAGGGTGCAATGGCTGAAACATTGTTAGTATATCAAAGATGACCACGCTAGTCTGAATAGAAAAGGATATGACAAACATCTGAAGAAGGCCAGAGGGTGCAATGGCTGAAACATTGTTAGTATAACAAAGATGACCAGGCTAGTCTGAATAGAAAAGGATATGGCAAACATCTGAAGAAGGCCAGAGGGTGCAATGGCTGAAACATTGTTAGTATAACAAAGATGACCACGCTAGTCTGAATAGAAAAGGATATGACAAACATCTGAAGAAGGCCAGAGGGTGCAATGGCTGAAACATTGTTAGTATAAGAAAGATGACCACGCTAGTCTGAATAGAAAAGGATATGGCAAACATCTGAAGAAGGCCAGAGGGTGCAATGGCTGAAACATTGTTAGTATAACAAAGATGACCACACTAGTCTGAATAGAAAAGGATATGGCAAACATCTGAAGAAGGCCAGAGGGTGCAATGGCTGAAACATTGTTAGTATAACAAAGATGACCACGCTAGTCTGAATAGAAAAGGATATGGCAAACATCTGAAGAAGGCCAGAGGGTGCAATGGCTGAAACATTGTTAGTATAACAAAGATGACCACGCTAGTCTGAATAGAAAAGGATATGGCAAACATCTGAAAAAGGCCAGAGGGTGCAATGGCTGAAACATTGTTAGTATAACAAAGATGACCACGCTAGTCTGAATAGAAAAGGATATGACAAACATCTGAAGAAGGCCAGAGGGTGCAATGGCTGAAACATTGTTAGTATAACAAAGATGACCACGCTAGTCTGAATAGAAAAGGATATGGCAAACATCTGAAGAAGGCCAGAGGGTGCAATGGCTGAAACATTGTTAGTATAACAAAGATGACCACGCTAGTCTGAATAGAAAAGGATATGGCAAACATCTGAAGAAGGCCAGAGGGTGCAATGGCTGAAACATTGTTAGTATAACAAAGATGACCACGCTAGTCTGAATAGAAAAGGATATGACAAACATCTGAAGAAGGCCAGAGGGTGCAATGGCTGAAACATTGTTAGTATAACAAAGATGACCACGCTAGTCTGAATAGAAAAGGATATGGCAAACATCTGAAGAAGGCCAGAGGGTGCAATGGCTGAAACATTGTTAGTATAACAAAGATGACCACGCTAGTCTGAATAGAAAAGGATATGACAAACATCTGAAGAAGGCCAGAGGGTGCAATGGCTGAAACATTGTTAGTATAACAAAGATGACCACGCTAGTCTGAATAGAAAAGGATATGGCAAACATCTGAAGAAGGCCAGAGGGTGCAATGGCTGAAACATTGTTAGTATAACAAAGATGACCACGCTAGTCTGAATAGAAAAGGATATGGCAAACATCTGAAGAAGGCCAGAGGGTGCAATGGCTGAAACATTGTTAGTATAACAAAGATGACCACGCTAGTCTGAATAGAAAAGGATATGACAAACATCTGAAGAAGGCCAGAGGGTGCAATGGCTGAAACATTGTTAGTATAACAAAGATGACCACGCTAGTCTGAATAGAAAAGGATATGGCAAACATCTGAAGAAGGCCAGAGGGTGCAATGGCTGAAACATTGTTAGTATAACAAAGATGACCACACTAGTCTGAATAGAAAAGGATATGGCAAACATCTGAAGAAGGCCAGAGGGTGCAATGGCTGAAACATTGTTAGTATAACAAAGATGACCACGCTAGTCTGAATAGAAAAGGATATGACAAACATCTGAAGAAGGCCAGAGGGTGCAATGGCTGAAACATTGTTAGTATAACAAAGATGACCACGCTAGTCTGAATAGAAAAGGATATGGCAAACATCTGAAGAAGGCCAGAGGGTGCAATGGCTGAAACATTGTTAGTATAACAAAGATGACCACACTAGTCTGAATAGAAAAGGATATGGCAAACATCTGAAGAAGGCCAGAGGGTGCAATGGCTGAAACATTGTTAGTATAACAAAGATGACCACGCTAGTCTGAATAGAAAAGGATATGGCAAACATCTGAAGAAGGCCAGAGGGTGCAATGGCTGAAACATTGTTAGTATAACAAAGATGACCACGCTAGTCTGAATAGAAAAGGATATGACAAACATCTGAAGAAGGCCAGAGGGTGCAATGGCTGAAACATTGTTAGTATAACAAAGATGACCACACTAGTCTGAATAGAAAAGGATATGGCAAACATCTGAAGAAGGCCAGAGGGTGCAATGGCTGAAACATTGTTAGTATAACAAAGATGACCACGCTAGTCTGAATAGAAAAGGATATGACAAACATCTGAAGAAGGCCAGAGGGTGCAATGGCTGAAACATTGTTAGTATAACAAAGATGACCACGCTAGTCTGAATAGAAAAGGATATGGCAAACATCTGAAGAAGGCCAGAGGGTGCAATGGCTGAAACATTGTTAGTATAACAAAGATGACCACACTAGTCTGAATAGAAAAGGATATGGCAAACATCTGAAGAAGGCCAGAGGGTGCAATGGCTGAAACATTGTTAGTATAACAAAGATGACCACGCTAGTCTGAATAGAAAAGGATATGGCAAACATCTGAAGAAGGCCAGAGGGTGCAATGGCTGAAACATTGTTAGTATAACAAAGATGACCACGCTAGTCTGAATAGAAAAGGATATGACAAACATCTGAAGAAGGCCAGAGGGTGCAATGGCTGAAACATTGTTAGTATAACAAAGATGACCACACTAGTCTGAATAGAAAAGGATATGGCAAACATCTGAAGAAGGCCTGAGCATGCAATGGCTGAAACATTGTTAGTAGAACAACAAAGATGACCATAGTATATGAATAGAAAAGGATATGACAAACTTATGAAGGTTAAAGGGTACAATAGCTGAAATTTTGTTAGTATAACAGCCAAGATGAGCAAGCTAGTCTGAAGACTAAAGCAGATAATAATAGAACTTATAGTCAGGAACTTATCTTAGGCGATATTAAATAGAATTATCAGTAAATGTCTTCTTAATTATTCCAAGGACTGTCATGGAAGCACAGCTAGCAAATCCTGTTCTTGTAAAGACAAAATATTCTTGTTAGTTAAATTCTAAGTGTCTTTAAATTATAAATGTCTTCAATGTCAGAAAATAGGAATATCAATGAAAGAATATTTAATTAACTTTGATAAAATCTTAGAAAAAACTAAGTAAAGCATAAAGAAGTAGTCCAGTGATATTTCTCTTAAATTTATAAGACATGACGCTTCTGTAATTCTAAACTTGTGTATCATAGGAAGTGACGTCATGCCACATATTTCTTGAGAGAATGAATCTCACAAGCAAGAAAAAAAAATGTTTTATTGGTTCTTGCTTGGTTGTCTTTTAACTGAAAATTTCAAGTGGATCAAGTGCCTGATTAAAGCAGTTTTCATTTCTCCCCACCCTCTGAGTTGACTTTCAAAAGGACATTCAAAATGTCTTGTGTTTAAATTTTTGAAGCCATTTCATTCAAACAAGACCAAGTTAAAAAAAAATGACTCAAAATTGTCTTATATGCTCAGGACATCAGGGAATATAATATCTGAAGAATCTCTGCTAATAACAAATATGTTGGTTTATAAAACTAAAAAATTTCTGTCTTCTATAAAAGAATAGAAAATTAATATGGAAGAAATCCCTTGCGATCATTTTGGCATACAATCTTTTAGATAACAATAGATGACTGATCAAATAAAGGATATAATAAGATAGAATAATATATATTTATTCTTGCAAATTCACTGCTGGCTCATGTTTTGCTCTGCAGCTGTGTCCTCTTGGCAACTCTGATTTAACAGTAGTGCCTAGGAATTTCTTTCTGCTCATCTATTAGGCAAGAACCCCCCTAGTAATTTTTATTTTTTAATTTTTTTAAGCTTATCACCCCAAGCAAGGCTGGAAGCCACTAGCACGCAAGGGGTTACAGAAGGTTTGGAGGAAGAGCAGATAAGAGTGGTAAATGAGAGGATGTGGAGAAAGATAGTGGATCGATCAAGGTAAGGGGGTTACAGAAGATTTGGAGCGAGAGCAGATAGGAATGAAAGGGGAAAGGATGTGGAGAAGGGAAGTGGATAGATCAAGGCAACTGGAGATGTCGATTGATGTTACACTTAATAGAACATCTTTCTGTTATCAACACAATGATTGGAGCTCATTTCGTGACTTTCTTCATGATACTCCTTGCAATGTTATTTTTAATCTTCCTGTTGAGAAATGTGTCCCTGAGATCTCTTTCTAGCCGACAGCTGGCATTAAAGCTTTCATGCCAACAGAACTACCAAGTGAAATCACAACCATCGCCATGGTTCTCTCTTACCTGTTCAGCCTCTATAGTGCAAAGAAATCACCAATATACCAATATGACAGGTTCACCAATACACCAATGTGATGGTCCAATTTTAACAGACGCCTCTGTAACTGCTCGTAATGAATGCAAGCATCTCCTCAAAGAGACAAATTTACTACTTTCTGATAGAATGGGACACCGCATAGCCTCTTACAAAGTTTGGTTCTCGAGAATTTTTTTTTTTTTTAAGCTTATCACCCCAAGCAAGGCTGGAAGCCACTAGCACACAAGGGGTTACAGAAGGTTTGGAGGAAGAGCAGATAGGAGTGGTAAAGGAGAGGATGTGGAGAAAGGTAGTGGATCGATCTAGGCAAGGGGCTTACAAAAGATTTGGAGCGAGAGCAGATAGGAATGAAAGGTGAAAGGATGTGGAGAAGGGAAGTGGATAGATCAAGGCAAATGGAGATGTCGATTGACGTTACACTTAAATAGTTGGAGATTGTATTTGTCAGGGAAACAGGAATAAGGAAGGGAGTTCCACAGGTGAGATGTGCGAGACATGAAGCTATTGGAGTAGAAGAGACGTCTACATCTAACAGTTTCAACGGTGAAGGAGTGGGAAAGGGATGCCAGCCTCGTAGGACGTTTAAATTCATGAGGCCTAGGAATATTGGCAGATCTGAACTGAACAAGAACAAATTCTCAGTCCCCACACTCTTCCATCAATTTGAAATACTGTCAGCTTCTGTAGGTAAAGCAAAATGCTTTGCTTGTAAATTCTCTTCCAACTCCGCTCTTGACTCATCAGGTGTATCTTCTGATTTTCTCCCTAGAAGAGAGTCTCTACTAAGTGACATGAACATATCTCCATCCATTTCTAAACTAAATTCAAAAAAAGGCCTAGAGTGGTTCTAAAGAAATGTGCTCCAGAAATGGCTTCTGTTCTCTCCAAATTCAACAATAGATGCTTTGTTGCTTTCCAGTTTGTTGGAAATGTTACCTCTGTAGTTCCTGTCTTTAAGAACTTTGGTGAACCATCAGACTCCGTGAATTATCATTCTATTAGTCTTTTAGCCCTTTTGGCAATATATTAGAGGCTGTAATCAACTCTGAATTGGTTATGCATCACTGCCCCTTCTTTCAGATAAACAATATGACTTCTGTTTCCCCAGGTATACCACTGATGTGTGGGCCATGGTGGCCCTGCCTGAATATGTGACTTAATCCAATCATTCCTAACAAATCATATAATGAAGGTCATGTGGGACGGACATGCTTTTAGTGCATTTCACATTAATGTCTGGGTCACCCAGGGCTCTATCCTTGGGCCTACATGATTTCTTATCTTCACCAATGACTTTCCTGATGTCATCATGTAAGCGTTCTGGGATTGCAAAGTAAATATTTTGTTGCATATTACTTCCACAACACAGAGAACAAATCACTGTAAGTTCAGACTCGAATATCGGAGGCAGAAAGAAATGCCGAAATCTCGATTCGCAGGTACTATCTCACAAATCACAATACATGTAACCAGTAAGAAAAATGACTCACTTTCTGATGAACACGGTACCCAAAATACACAAATTTGATTCCTTTTGTCCTGATTCGAGAACACCAACTGCTTTTATCGGCTGAGCATTTTTTCCATTCGTCAACAAGTGGGAGAGGATGCCCAATTTTAACATATCAAAATACTTTTATGGCGACTCCTGCAACTAACTTGTTTGTAATTTAAATATTCCATCTTCAGCATGTCATGCAGGATACGTACCTGTTTTGATAAGTAATTTTCTTTTTCCCAACATTTTCTGTCATAGGATACATGCGACATGCTCTCGCTTGGTTTGATGAGGTAATTTGCTGTTTTCTTTGCTATACATCAGTAGCCAACTAGTTATTTATGCTGATGGTACAGCTATTTACTGCTGTTTTAGTAGGAAGTCTGACAGGTCAGTAAAAACTGGCAATTGCTCTTGAAAAAGACCTCCAATCAGTTTTTATCTGGGACAAGGAATGACTTGTAAATTTGAATTCCTCCCAAACAAAACTGCTTTCATTTAATCACCATAGAGAACCTTTTCTACCTTCCATCAGCATGGTTGATGCTAACTGTCTGGAGAGCAACCCTTTGCACCTTCTTTGGATCATGTTTTCTACTGACATGAAGTGAAGTAATTATATTGAATCAATTGCTAGGTCTACTGTTAGGAAAGTTGATTCACTGTGTCCTGCCAGAGATTTTTTATCATCAGAATCCATCTTGCACATTTGTAAGTTTACCATTTGTTCATGCATTGAATATTGCTGCTGTATCTGGTGCTCCTACTGTATATTTCAATATTCTTCACAAAATTCAAAGAATGTCTGCAATATAATCAATCCTGACCTGGCATCTTGACTTGAGTCACTTTCTCACTGACATGATGTGGCTTCCTTCTGTCTTTTCTACAAATATTTTCATGGTAATTATTCTGATAAGGTTTTTTTCTTTTCTGCCTCAACTGTATGAATTTAAGTGCGCTACTAGATCGGCAACTATATGCAACCATATAATCTATTTTAATAGTTTCCTTTCTCGCACTTCCCATGTGTGGAACTCCTTTTCAATTTCTTGCTTCCCTGCCATCTACAATCTTCAAAAATTTAAATGCAATGACAATCAGCAGCATCTTTATTCCTAGAACCTGTTCTTTTATTTTCCTTTTTTCTCACTAAAGTCTTCTCATTCTCTTTTACTCTCTGTAACCCCTTGCATCCTAGTGGCATTATTGCCTTGCTTGGGGTAAAATGATGAAAAAAACAAAGAAAAAGCAACTTCCTATTATAAATAAATTTTCATTAATAGTAGTATGACATTGCTTATTATGATCGCTTTGGGACATTGTGTTTTATATAACATTTACTGGCTGATAAGATTAAGCAAAGGACAGAAAAATGGGAATAGTCTACATTTAATGTTGCAAATTTACTGTTATAAGTAACTTTGCATAAGAAATGAATTATTATTAGTAGTTGTATAGTGGTGGCCACTTATTGCGATCACTTTTAGAAATCTTTTAAATAGAATAACCAGTTCATAACATTAAGTAAAGGATATAAAAATAGGAATAATTTATATTGTTATAAAATTCATCATAATAAACAACTTCATGTTATAAAAACTTAAAATAAAATTTACTGACTTGAAATTATTATCTTTTAATTAATTTTAATTATGACAAAGTCCAATCAACTTTCCAAAATATGGCCAAATGCCTAAACACCAGAATATTTTTTTTATATATCCTTGGCGTAGCCAAGGACTTTTTCCCAAACCCCATCATAAAATGTTTGAGTTTGCCTGATTTTGATAACAATACGTTAGATAGATGTTTCAAAAATTATATTGAATTAATTGCTATGACTGCTGCTAAGAAAGTTCATTCACTGTCGTGTTAGAGAAATTTTTCTTGCTAGAATCTATATTCCACATTTATGAGTGTACTTTTCATCCATGCATTGAATATTGCTTTCAAATCTGGTCAGTTGCTTCTGCTATATATTTAGGGATTCTTGATAATATTCAAAGCAAAATCTGCAACGTCATGGGTCCTAACCTGGCATCTTGGCTTCAGTCAATTTCCCATGGCTGTAGCATAGTTTCCCTGTGTCTTTTCTGTAAATATTTTCATGCTAATTCTTCTGATAATCTTTCCACTTTTATGAATTTAAGCACAGTACTAGATTATCAGCTAGGTCTTATCATTTTACCGTTGAAATTTCTAGAAGATGAAGAAAGAAAACATATCATACACAAAATATCAAAAACACTGTGCCATGTGTGCTTGAGGACATCTGTGTATGAATTTCTGGGTATTATAAACCTAATGTCTCAGCAACTATTTTTTACCAGTGTTCATATTGCGATTTTTTGCTGTTATCAATGGATAGGCTAGTGTGGAATAACACAGTATTTCCACTTACATTTGACGCGCGCGCGAGTTTCTCCACCCCTTCCTTTCCCTTTCAGCTAGTAATAGCAGTAAACGGTTGTTTGTAGCTGAAAGTGAGGAAGGCAGCTGCTGCTGATGTTTTTGCCCGCGCTTTTGCTCTGATGTCATGGACAAACTGGCTTTTCGAAGGCAGTCGCTGCCCGGTCACTGAACTGGGCAGTTGACTCATTTATCCCTCGTCTGTCAACCATATATCAGACAGGGATATCTTACCAGCAAATATTGCTTAGTCCCTTTTGGCTCGTTGCGAGTAACCTTAGCGCTTACAACACTGCCATCACATTACCTTTTTCGATGACGTATTTTTCGTCCTGATGCGAACATCTTGTTCGAGCCTGCCTTTCGTCCATGACCAGGGAACTTTGAAACCGTCAACAACACCAGAACGAGAACGTCTCATATTCTTTGAACTCTAACCATTACGAACCAGTACCTTAAAAATATAACATTACACACACATTACAAAAATCTCGCAGTGAGTATTTTCTTTGTTGTGTATGCATAATATTCCTTATAAATTGACTGTTCTGAACTTTCTTCCTGGAGAAACATTTTCCCGCCGTAGCCATTTTGAATTTCGTTTTGGCGTGGAACCTGACATACCTTTAGTGACTACTTGTCACAACCTTTTCATTGATTACAAAAGTTCCAGTAACTTTACTGAAGGTCTCCACTGTCGAGACAAATTACTTGTTAAAAAAATATAAAATAAAATTTTATATTTGTTCTTTTACCTTCGTCGTTCCTCCTGTCTACTTATTTTTACTTTGTTAGTGGATTCGGTAGTCGTGTGTAGTGTCTGGCACAAGGCCATCTTTTCATAGGCCAGCTCTGCAACGCTATCGGGTCCGCAACAAAATTGGTGACCCCGACGTGATGTACAGGCAAAACCACCAACATAATTGATGACCCCGTTGTACAGCCAATTACCCTGTTAAAAAAAAAAAACTACCAACGTTCTAAAAAAATTATACATACCTACGTTCACATCTCGGCCAATAATTGAACACCTTGACATTTAACACCGACGGAATTGATGACTAACAACGTTCAAGCCTGCTCTAACCAATGAATGGTAAAATCAACAACGTTCAAACCAACATATTTGGTACCATCGACGTTCAAACTACCAGCAACGACAGAAGTGCTAAACTCGATGTTTAACTCAGGGGCGGCAAATATGGGTACTACGACGTTCCTACGAAAAACACAAAATCTGGAAACCCTGACGTCTCAACGTAATTGATAACTCCGATGTCTCAACAAAAATTTCTCATTCATCACCACGTGCCTACACACAAACTGGCTTTTTGAAGGCAGTCACTGCCCGGTCACTGAACTGGGCAGTTGACTCATTTATCCCTCGTCTGTCAACCATATATCAGACAGGGATATCTTACCAGCAAATATTAGCACAAAATGGCAAACCATAAACTCTAACAACCCAAACCAAATTGAGGTTGTTTGAACACTGCAGGTATGGAATTCTGGCAGTGATGGATTTCTTTGTTAAAGTTTTAATATAAGTATCTGTCTATAGTTCTGAGATGAGGTATTATGTACACTATTTACATTATTTGGATTATTGTCCTCATCTTTGTCGCCATATTTATTACAACGTTTCTTCAGTTGGAATGTTGAACTGAATCCTTTATTTGGATTTGAGATAGATTGTTCTAATTCCATGTGCCATGTTTAATAGATATCAGTTATCAGTTATCTCCTGCTAATTTCCCTCTCCAAGTTCTCCACTGCCTTTACTCGGTATTGAAATCACACTCTTTGTGTCCTGTCACTGGATCTAACCAACACCTTTATCCACTGTGCCATGTGTCCTTGAGGACATCTGTGTATAAATTCCGGATATTATAAACCTAATGTCTCAGCAACTATTTTTTACCAGTGCTCATATTGCGATTTTTTGCTGTTATCAATCATGCTTTTACCTGAGCTCATATTGCAATTTTTGTTATTATCGCTTTTCTCTGGCACTCCTTATTACTGGTTCCTATATTGTATTCATTTCTATGCTTGGTTGGCTCAGCAGATTTTTGTAACCATAAGCAACCACAAAACGGCAGTACCTAGTGAGGACTGAATTCAGTATAGTAGTAATGGGTTGATAGATTTTGTTGGTAACCAATACTCTATGGTAAGTATCTGCCACCTTCAAATATGTGGATGATCTATGAGATTAGTATAATTTCAAGTGGGTGGTATCTGCAAACCTGCAACACAACATAGCTATCCCATAATGCAACTGAAAACTTTATTATAATTCCAAGATGGCTTTTGTTACAAGAAGGAAATTCAAGAATGTTGGTTATTGAAAGAGTTAAAATACAAGAGACTAAACGAATGTCCTCAAGTCTTGGGTTCTAAGTCATGTACTTTTCATCTTGTAAGAAAATGAGGAGAAATATATATTTATTTATAGACAAATACCTGTGTTCCTGTTCATTTCTCTTTGATTTAATGGTTGGTTCAGGTGGTGAAAAAAAGAATGATGGCAATTGAAGAATTCTGTCATTTTTTTTTATTTGATCTTCTCAAGGCAGAACAGAAGAATTGCAAGTTTATGGATGGTGGGAAGTTTTTAATGGTCTTTCTTTTAAAGTAAGAGCTTGTGTCAATTAATTTGAATGAGGCAATGGAGGGAAACCCAGAGGGCGGGAGCAATAAAGTGAGGGAGAGAGAGAGAGATAGAGAGAGAGAGAGAGAGAGTGAAGGAAAAAAGAAGATATATGGAAATATGTTGTAAAAGAAAAGAGGAAGGAGGAAGAAATTGGACAAAGGAAGAAGAATGAAGAATAGAAATATAGATAAAATATGAAGAAAAACCTGGGAAGGTGGAAGGAATGTTAGAGGTGAATAAAAACGAAGAAAATGAAAAAGAAGAAAAGTAATGAATAAAGGAGATGAAGGGAAGAAATGTAGATGGGTGGTTGAAATGAATAAGTTGTAGGAAAGCCAGAAGAAAGAGTGAATGAAGGATTAGAAAGAGAATAGAAATAAGGTGTACAAATGAAGAAAAAAAATGAAATAAAGAAGGAAAATTAATCCACAATCTATTATAAAAGAAATCAAAAAGTTAAATAAATAGATTAAAAAAACTGTTCAAAATTTTATAAAAAAAGATATAGTAAAAAAAATATATAGTAAAAGAAAGGAAAATAGGAATGAAAAAATTGGATGAAGGAAGAAGAATGAAGAACAGAAATCTGGATAAAAAATGAATAAAAAGAAAGAAAAGAAAACGTCTGAAAATGAAGAAAGAATATTAAAAAGAAAGAAAAGAAAAAGTCTGAGAACGAAGAAAGAATATTAAAAAGAAAGAAAAGAAATGAACAAAGAGAAGAATGGAATCAGAAAGAAAAGGAGATGGAAGACTAAAATGAATAAACTGTAGGGAAGAAAGAAGAAAGTGTGAAAGAAGATTAAAAAGGAGAAAAAAGTTAGGTGTGCAAATGAAGGAAAATTGAAAGCAAGAAAATCATCTCGTGATCAATTATGAAAGAAATAACAAAATAAAAATAAACAAA
Source organism: Acanthosepion esculentum (assembly GCA_964036315.1). Lineage (NCBI taxonomy): Eukaryota > Metazoa > Mollusca > Cephalopoda > Sepiida > Sepiidae > Acanthosepion > Acanthosepion esculentum. The sequence goes on along the minus strand of OZ038493.1, from coordinate 31,120,223 downwards.
TTAAGAAAGTAAAAAACAATTGTGGAAAAGAAAAACTTTAAGAAAGAGAAGAAAAATTTAATATAGAAATTAAGGATGAAGAGAAAGAAGAAGAAAGAAATGGAATGAAACAAAATTGAAAATGTCAAAAAAAATAATATAAATAGGTACATGGAGGCAAAATAGAAGTTGCAATGAAATAAAAGAAAGGTAGAAAGAAAAATAGAAAGAAGCAAAGCAGGAATGAAGAAATGAAAATAGAAAAAAAGACAGAAAGAAAAAAGAAAGAACAATTGAATAAAATCATTAGAAAAAAGAAAAAAAAAACAAGAGGTCGGGGGGAAAGAATGAAGTTGGAAAATAAGAAGAAAGGAATAAATTAATAGATCTATGGAAAAAAAACATCTAGATATAGATAAAATATGACAGAATTAAATGTAGAAAGAAATACTGAATGTAAAATGGCAAGAATAAAGTAAGAAAGAAAAAGAGGAAGGAAGAAAAATGAAGAGAAAGAAAAGCAAAATAATGGAAAGGTTGGCAAGAAAATAGTGAAAGAAAGGCTGAAATGGGTGGATTAAAGTCAGAAAGAATGATGGAAAGCTGGAAGGAAAATGGAGAGAAAGAAAGTCAGAAAGAATGACAGAAAGTAGGAAAGAAAATGAAGAGAAAGAAACATGAAAAGAATGACGGAAGGCTAGAAAGAAAATGAAGAGAAAGAAAGTCAGAAGCCTGGAAGGAAAATGGAGAGAAAGAAAGTCAGAAAGAAAGAATGATGGAAAGCTGGAAGAAAAAAAGAAGAGAAAGAAAATCAGAAAGAACGACAGAAGGCTGGAAAGAAAATGAAGAGAAAGAAAGTAAGAAAGAAAGAATGATGGAAGACAGGAAGGAAAATGAAGAGAAAGAAAGTCAGAAAGAAAGAATGATGGAAGACAGGAAGGAAAATGGAGAGAAAGAAAGTCAGAAAGAAAGAATGATGGAAAGCTGGAAGAAAAAAAGAAGAGAAAGAAAATCAGAAAGAACGACAGAAGGCTGGAAAGAAAATGAAGAGAAAGAAAGTAAGAAAGAAAGAATGATGGAAGACAGGAAGGAAAATGAAGAGAAAGAAAGTCAGAAAGAAAGAATGATGGAAGACAGGAAGGAAAATGGAGAGAAAGAAAGTCAGAAAGAAAGAATGATGGAAAGCTGGAAGAAAAAAAGAAGAGAAAGAAAATCAGAAAGAACGACAGAAGGCTGGAAAGAAAATGAAGAGAAAGAAAGTAAGAAAGAAAGAATGATGGAAGACAGGAAGGAAAATGAAGAGAAAGAAAGTCAGAAAGAAAGAATGATGGAAGACAGGAAGGAAAATGGAGAGAAAGAAAGTCAGAAAGAAAGAATGATGGAAAGCTGGAAGAAAAAAAGAAGAGAAAGAAAATCAGAAAGAACGACAGAAGGCTGGAAAGAAAATGAAGAGAAAGAAAGTAAGAAAGAAAGAATGATGGAAGACAGGAAGGAAAATGAAGAGAAAGAAAGTCAGAAAGAAAGAATGATGGAAGACAGGAAGGAAAATGGAGAGAAAGAAAGTCAGAAAGAAAGAATGATGGAAAGCTGGAAGAAAAAAAGAAGAGAAAGAAAATCAGAAAGAACGACAGAAGGCTGGAAAGAAAATGAAGAGAAAGAAAGTAAGAAAGAAAGAATGATGGAAGACAGGAAGGAAAATGAAGAGAAAGAAAGTCAGAAAGAAAGAATGATGGAAGACAGGAAGGAAAATGGTGAGAAAGAAAGTCAGAAAGAAAGAATGATGGAAAGCTGGAAGAAAAAAAGAAGAGAAAGAAAATCAGAAAGAACGACAGAAGGCTGGAAAGAAAATGAAGAGAAAGAAAGTAAGAAAGAAAGAATGATGGAAGACAGGAAGGAAAATGAAGAGAAAGAAAGTCAGAAAGAAAGAATGATGGAAGACAGGAAGGAAAATGGAGAGAAAGAAAGTCAGAAAGAAAGAATGATGGAAAGCTGGAAGAAAAAAAGAAGAGAAAGAAAATCAGAAAGAACGACAGAAGGCTGGAAAGAAAATGAAGAGAAAGAAAGTAAGAAAGAAAGAATGATGGAAGACAGGAAGGAAAATGAAGAGAAAGAAAGTCAGAAAGAAAGAATGATGGAAGACAGGAAGGAAAATGGAGAGAAAGAAAGTCAGAAAGAAAGAATGATGGAAAGCTGGAAGAAAAAAAGAAGAGAAAGAAAATCAGAAAGAACGACAGAAGGCTGGAAAGTAAATGAAGAGAAAGAAAGTAAGAAAGAAAGAATGATGGAAGACAGGAAGGAAAATGAAGAGAAAGAAACTCAGAAAGAAAGAATGATGGAAGACAGGAAGGAAAATGGAGAGAAAGAAAGTCAGAAAGAAAGAATGATGGAAAGCTGGAAGAAAAAAAGAAGAGAAAGAAAATCAGAAAGAACGACAGAAGGCTGGAAAGAAAATGAAGAGAAAGAAAGTAAGAAAGAAAGAATGATGGAAGACAGGAAGGAAAATGAAAAGAAAGAAAGTAAGAAAGAAAGAAAGAATGAAGGAAGGCAGGAAAAATGAAGAGAAAGAAAGTAAGAAAGAATGAGAGAAAGCAGGAAGGAAAATGAAGAGAAAGAAACATGAAAAGAATGACAGAAGGCTAGAAAGAAAATGAAGAGAAAGAAAGTCAGAAAGAAAGAATGATGGAAGACAGGAAGGAAAATGGGGAGAAAGAAAGTCAGAAAGAAAGAATGATGGAAAGCTGGAAGAAAAAAAGAAGAGAAAGAAAATCAGAAAGAACGACAGAAGGCTGGAAAGAAAATGAAGAGAAAGAAAGTAAGAAAGAAAGAATGATGGAAGACAGGAAGGAAAATGAAGAGAAAGAAAGTCAGAAAGAAAGAATGATGGAAGACAGGAAGGAAAATGGAGAGAAAGAAAGTCAGAAAGAAAGAATGATGGAAAGCTGGAAGAAAAAAAGAAGAGAAAGAAAATCAGAAAGAACGACAGAAGGCTGGAAAGAAAATGAAGAGAAAGAAAGTAAGAAAGAAAGAATGATGGAAGACAGGAAGGAAAATGAAAAGAAAGAAAGTAAGAAAGAAAGAAAGAATGAAGGAAGGCAGGAAAAATGAAGAGAAAGAAAGTAAGAAAGAATGAGAGAAAGCAGGAAGGAAAATGAAGAGAAAGAAACATGAAAAGAATGACAGAAGGCTAGAAAGAAAATGAAGAGAAAGAAAGTCAGAAAGAAAGAATGATGGAAGACAGGAAGGAAAATGGGGGGAAAGAAAGTCAGAAAGAAAGAATGATGGAAGGCTGGAAGGAAAATGAAGAGAAAGAAAGTCAGAAGGCTAGAAGAAAAAAGAAGAGAAAGAAAATCAGAAAGAACGACAGAAGGCTGGAAAGGAAATGAAGAGAAAGAAAGAAAGAATGATGGAAGGCAGAAAGAAAAATGAAGAGAAAGAGAGTCAGAAAAAAGATGACAGAAGGCAGGAATGAAAATGAAGAGAAAAATGCAGAAAAATGATAGGAGGATGGAAGGAAAATGAAGAGAAAGTAATTTCAAAGTAATGATGGAAGGCCGGAAAGAAAATGAAGAAAACCAAAGCAGAAAGAATGACAGAAATCAGCAAGGAAAATGAAGAGAATGTCTGAAAGAATGATGAAAGGCAGGAAGGAAAATGGAGAGAAAGAAAGTCAGAAAGAAAGAATGATGAAAGGCAGGAAGGAAAATGAAGAGAAAGAAATTCAGAAAGCAGTATTTGAAAAAGTCAAGATAAAGACAGTTTGAAGGGAAGACAGACAGGAAAACATATCTGAGGAAAAAAGAATGAAGGAAGGGGAAAATATAAGGCAAAGCCCAGAAGGAAAACAAACATTTAACAATTTCCAGTGAATAGAAAAAAAAGAAGTTACTTTAGGAAAACTCTGTTAATTAATTTCTCTGTGTGTGTACATGTGTGAATGTTACAAATGTTAATATGCAGTATTCATTGCTGCATGCATTCGTTAGAGGCTTGCCTCTCATACAAACAGCAGGTGTTTGAATCCAGGTAAATATCAGTTTTCGAATGCTGAATAATATAGTAAACATCTTTTTCAACTGAGTGAATGTTTGTCTTCTTATAAACGCACATGATGCAAATGTTAACGTCAACTGAGAAGGAAAAAAAACGGATCAAACGAGTCAATAGCAGAAAATACACCAAAGAAGTTGTAGAATTTGTAGACTTAAAATTCTCACTGCTATGCTGTTAACAGTTTGCAATTATCCAGTGTCTCATTACCAGGAAGTGGGCATATGGCCAAATGTTTAGAATGTTAGCCTTCTGTTGTAGCATACCTATGGGTGATAACGGGTATGTCCCTATTCACATAAATACAGTAGTAAATACTGTATGTTGGTCTGCAGTTGGAGATTCGTCTCGAGCTGTGCTGGTCAAACTCTGTGCCTCCGGGCAGAGAGGATACCCTGATGAGGCTATGTTGAAGGGCAGAGTCTTGTGTCAGGGAAACAGCTACCCAACTCCATTTTATAAGGCGTCTACAGGGAATTTTTGGCCAAGCCTACGGGCTTGGATACCCCACATTAAATTCGGCCTTGTGCCACATCTGACTGCATGGGGTGATTGGTAGATATCCTGCAGTTGGAGATTCATCTCCAGCTGTGCTGGTCAAATTCTCTGCCTCTGAGTAGAGAGGATCGCCAGATAAGGGTATGTTGAAGGGCAGAATCTTGTCTCAGGAAACAGCTACCCAACCCCGTTTTATACAGGGTCTACAGGGAATCTTTGATCAAACCTATGGGCTCGGATACCCCACATTAAATTCGGTCTTGTGCCCCATCTGACTAAGTGGGGCAGTTGGTAGATATCCTGTAGTCGGAGATTCATTGTGGAATTCATTTGATTTACTTCTATCAGTTGACTATTTCTTCTGGCGAATCTTATATGTGTTGTTTGTGTCCTAAGTATTATCGTTCATTACCAAACTTCATGGGATTATTCTATTCAGGTTACAACATTTTGGTGACGAGGATGAAATAAAATTACAACACCTTCAGAGACTCAAATTTGAATGCCACCATTCAATGAAAGAAAAAACCATGTCTTACCACGGAAAAAGAATTTGTATTCTTTGTGATATCTATCAAAAAAGGAAATCCAAATCAAATCAGTTTTGAAATATGGTAATTGTCTGCACCAACCTACCCCAACAATCTTGACCAATCACAACTTTTCAACCATAATAAAAAAATGTTACATACTCCTTGGTGGTGGGGGTGTTGGTCTTGACCAGGAGAGAGAATTTTTGCATTTTCTTTTAATCCCAACGCTATGTTGTTGAGTCACATATCCCAGAATTCCTTTACTTTTGGTCAAACTGCTCCATACGAACATACTGGTCTTGAAATGGGGGAATTTAATCACTTTTGAATGTAATGTTTTGTTTCAATTTAATATTTTTTGTTGATTCTTTCCAATGTCTTCTTACCTTTGCTTGAATGTTTATTTATGTTTATATATATATATATATAATCGGCATGAGCAAGTGGATGGCAGAATGGGGTCTGGGAGAAATAACAAAAAGACAAAACTTATTAATAGTTACAAGGGACAGGAGGATGTGGAGAGCCATGATCGCCTGAAGGGACATGGCACATAGAAGAAAAAACATTGGATTGCAGGATTATCTTTGCACTTCTTTGATGAAGAGGTGGATTATTAAATTGTGATGTGTTTTCATGTATACCTCTCCGATTTGCAGATGTTTTCAGACTAGCAAGATTCATTTTTGACTCTTGGATGGTGAATTCAATCCTTGGTAGGACCAAAAGAGTGAGCATAGTGAACAGTTATGATTACAATCAAGAATTTGCAAGTAAACTGGGTTTCAGCATTAAATGAACCACGAGGATGTCAATATGCCATTGAACAAATGAAACTAAGCATTACCAGGACAAAACATGGTATTTTTAGACAAAAGCTACAAGAGGCAGGAAGTTGTGAAGAATTAAGATCACCCTCATCCTGAAGGGTGACACCAAATAAAAAATGGAGAATAAAATCATTTATTTATCTGTTCATTTCACATTTCTATATCTCAGTTGCCTTTTTCTTTTCTTCTGAGAGTGTGTAATCATTGTTCTCCCCAATTTGCTACCATTTGTAGCTTTTGTTGGGATTTAGAATTATCAATCATAAAAATAAAACCAATCAAGTTCAGAATAAAATGAGGACATTGAATACTTAAAGAAAGGACCAATCTCTGCCCTGCCATAAGAGTCACATGACACTGGTTCTATAAGCACCAAATTCAATAACCTATCCTTTTCTTCTCCCAGTATGATTTAGTGAGCTTGACTAAATGGATGGTAGAACAGGGAGTAGGAGAAATAACAGAAAGACAAAGTTTATTAAGAGCTACAAGGAACAGGAAGTTGTGGAGAGCCATGATAACCTACGTCTTGAAGGGACATGACACATAAAGATGATGTTACTCAGGTAGCATAAAGCAACATAGCTCCATCACCATAAGACTGGTCAGTGGCATCAGGTTATGGAGGAATGGGGCCAGCAACCTGAAGAGAACTTACTAGTACCGAAAAAAGCTAGCTGAGGACTTGAAAGCACTTTGAATTCAACAAGGACTGTTGACAAGATAATTGGATACCTTTCTTATCAAATCGTGAAATGAAAATTGTCTTGTATGTTAAGTCTTCTACATCATTTTGCATTAATGCAGCTGTTCCCCAGATGTCCATTGTCTGTAACCGCTTCTTTTTTCTCTATTTCTCTTTATTTGGATATTAAATATATTTAAATAGTACAGGTTTTTGTGTTTCTTACTTTTCAAAAGCTGTTACCCAGTTTGTTTGAGCACATATTGACTTAGCGCTAACCCGTCATTTGGGGCTTTATCCTGGATATAATCATCACACTTTGCCACCTCGAGGCGGTGTAATGGTTAGCAAGCTTGTCTTGCTAAAATGATTATGACTCAGTAGTGAGTTCGATCCTCACTGGGTGCTCCCTACTTTCGGCCTTGTGCCACATCTAAGCTACACTTGGAAAATCACTATAATCATCACACTCTTAGCAAGGTTTATCTTTTTCCTATCACACCCATCCCTGTTCTACCATCCATTTACCCAAGGTGGCCAGTTGCTTGCCCCTGTCCATCTTGACTGTTTATGCGCTGTGTCCTCTCAGGATGTGGGCAATCATGGCTTTCCACAACTTCCTGTCTCTTGTAGCTCTTTAATAAACTTTGTATTTTTGTTATTTCTCCTAAGTTCCTGTTCCACCATCCATTCACTCAAGCTTGCCAGGTAAGTTATGTGTTGTTTTCCTCTGTCTCTCTTGCCCTGTGAGTATCAGATTTTCCAAGCCCTCCTCCCTCATTATATGCCCTAGTAATCTCAGCTCTCTTCCTGATGTTAAGTTTTGTTTTCGTTTCCATTTTCTCCAGAACTTTGTCAGTGCTTACATATTTGATCCACAGTGTCCTCAGCATCCTTTTGTAAACCCAGATTTTCTGTTGCTTCAAGTATCCTTGTCATCTCTGAAGAGATTGTCCAGTACTCATTGCCATACAGGAGGGCAGATATCACATAGCAGTTTAGCACTCTTTTCCTGTTTCTTAGTAACATCTACGTTTGTCTATTTGAGTCAGCATATCTGTGTCTCAGCCTTTTTTATAAGCTCTCTAAATTAGTCAATCCCTCTATCTTAGTGTTTTTATATTGAGTAATATACGTGTGTGTAGTCATATTAGTAATTTTCCCTACTTTGCATTTGTCTATAAATATCTAGCCTCTAACATTTCTGCCATCATATTATATTATTCAGTTTAAATATTTTCACTTCTATATCTCTTCACACACACACACACACACACACACATATGTACGTATATATATATATATATATATATCTATACATATATATATATATATATATATATATATATATATGTGTGTGTGTGTGTGTGTGTGTGTGTGTGTGTGTGTGAAATGGACAAAGTCTGACAATTATTTTAAGACATTTTTTTATGTTTATATGTTCTTTTTATAGATACAAATATTTAAGTAAATGCTCTTTTTATAATAAAAAGAATGTATAAACATAAAAAAAAATGTCTTAAAATAATTCTTGGACTTTGTCCATTTCATAATGTGTGACACCATTTGTTTACATTTGGATACACATCGAGCAGATATGAATGTACAAGAGAAAATCATGGAGAATTGTAGTTTAAAAACAGTTAAATCGACCTTACTAACCAAAACACTTCTCTGTGGCTCAACCGGTAAAAGCACGTCGGGCTATATGACAGTTCCGTATAAGATACAGGTTCGATTCCAGTTGGAGGACGCATATCTTCTATGAAAATTTCTTGGACATTCAGGCTGGAAAATGTTGTTAATACTGTTTATTATAAAGAGAGCATTTACTTATATATTTGTATCTATAAAAAGAATGTATAAACATAAAAAAATGTCTTAAAATATATATATATATATATATATATATATATATATATATATTGATAAGAAGATGGAGACATTAATTATCCATTTCATTTACAATTTTTATATTGTGAACACCGAGATGCTCGTCTCATCAGAACGAAAACCTGCTCAACAAATGGAGAAAGTGCACTGGACGAACACTTTAGATTGGTAGATGTTTTGGGTAAAGATAAGGCTGAGAGATTACTAGTTAGTAGTAGTTGGTTACCTCAACCAAGAAATTACTCTACACTTTTTAGATTTTAACTAGCAGCATGGCCTGGCATTGGCTGTGCTTGATTCAAAAATCGTACGACTCATACAGCGATCGCTATCACTTGACTTAAAATATTTTTGCCCTTCCTTGCCTTTAAAGGAGTGCCCTTTGCCGTGCTGATGTTGCTAATTCTTGCCTATCTCACACTGTGAATTTTTTCTAAGCTCTATACTAAACATTAATTCTGTTATGAAAAAAGAACTAAACAAAATGAACACAAAACGATCAGCTTTAAAAAAGGACTTGTAACTGGAAAAACCGAATGAAAAAAGAATGTTAATAACAAATACTTTTTCACACCCAACCCAGTTCTGCGGAATCAGAATCAACATTGAGTTTAAGCAAGCGAATGAGGCAACTGGAGTAAAGTGCCATGCAGATTTAAATTTTTCCCACTTGTGACGAATGCAGCTATCGATTTTTTTTGCATGCTAGCATGCTAGTTAACATTCATGTCAGTCATCTGTTGGCTCTCATGCTGGCCAATAGAATCTTCCTGCCTATTTGTGGCAGCCAGCTGTAGGCTCTCATCCTGGCCAGTAGAAAATGGCCACAAACTACATGAAAACTGCCATAGAAGCATGAAAAAATTAATTATTTCCACTATCGATGAGAGTTGGGAAATGCAAAGTCAGTCTTGGCCTTTCCGCTAACTTGGAGCATGTGCATGTAAATTTTGGTGCAAATCCGTTGAAAATTGTGTCCGTGCATTCGTTACACACATACACACATACATCCTGCCTTTTATAGATAGAGATATTGGTTTGTATGTTACTTTGGCCGATACCATTTGTTGTTTTTATGCAGGATAAATCAGGTTGATTAAAATTAATTTAATTAAATGTATCTTAATCTAAATAAAATTCAGTATTAATATGGTAAAACTTAAGCATTTGTTTCTTGACCAAAGTGATGGTCAGTGGAGACATTTATAGAAGTGGAAGAAGAGGGTGAGAGAGAAAACATGGGGTAGTGGTAGCCTTAGCAGCCTGTCCTGCCTAGATACTTCTTAATTTATTTCTTCATAATGCTCTGTAGTCTACATTGAGCTCTCCCTGGATTTACGTACTCCTCAGAATTATGCCTTCCAGTCACAAATTGGTAAAATGTATAATTATATATATATATATATATATATATATATATATATATATATATATATATATGAGAAAATGATATGTACATCCTTATATACCAGAACAATGAAAGAAAAATTAATGAAAAAGTGGAAAAAATCTATTTGTGTGATAAGTTTCACCCTTTAGGACTTCAACAATTAAAGCATTTTGTCCTTCAAGTTTTTGAAGGAGGAATTTACTCTATCACCTGTAATAATTGCTATGAAGAATACATAGGTGAAATCCTGAGGAATTTAGATAAAAGATTATATGAACACAAAAAGGAGTTTTTACAAAAATGCTACTTTGATTAAAAGAGAAAGCAATTTACTAAGACAAAAGTGTATAGAAAGTGCTTTAATTGCTTGATTATCCACAGTAAATTTACATCCAGGTACTTACAGCATTTCACCATTCTTGCCAGATCTTATTTTATCATAATGTGGGATACTTAATAAAAGTGATAAAAATATAAACTAAATTAAATGAAATTATCTACACTATATATTCCCTCACCTTTGTGTGTAAACATCGATTTAGTCCGATGAAGCCCTAAAAGACAAAAAACATTACTTGAAAACATTTTACTATGTTGTCATTAATTTTTCTTATGTGTATATATATATATATATTGACCCTGAAGATGAACAATGATGTTCGAAAGTACTCAGTTATCTTACGGACAATATTTATTCCGTTATAATTTTCAAATAAAAAGTCTCATTAGAAAATATGACAAAATTCAAAAGAGAATATACAGGACTTTGACATTCAACACAACATGTTTAAAAGAAAAGTTGCTGCCAAATTACACATATATATATATATATATATGAACATAATAAAATAGACAGCATATATTTACATTACAAAGAGTCAATCATACCTTATTGCTGATTGATTCAAGGTATGATTGACTCTTTGTAATATATATATATATATATATATATATATATATATATATATATATTTCATTAATTTTAAGATCAACCTCAGTAAATTTTAGTGTTTCCCTATTCCTTTGTATCTATCGATAGGAATATTTTATATTTTATCATCTATCTCAGTTTTTCTAATTCTGTATTAGTAAATTTTTCTTACAGACAGATTGGTCAATAAATACAATGCCTTTTGCATCCCATCTCCTTCCATGCAAATTAAACAACCTTGGTATTTTATGGAGCAGATGAGGAAATGTGTTTCCACTGTATGGATTGTCTCTTTGTCGCTGGCTCAAAGTGATGAAACCCAACACTCATCTTTTGTTAGGAAACGTTCAAGGAATCCAACAGGATCTGCCTCAAACAATATCAGATCTTCCTGTGTGTGAGCTTTTGTGGCATGGTTTTGATCAGGTGTCAGAAGACATGGCACCCACTGAGCAGAAACCTTCATCATGCTAAATTCATTGTGCAAAATATCCTCAACTCTCTCTCGATATATGCTAATAGCATTGGCTATTTGATTTATAATGAACTGCCTGTTATCCCTCAAGTGGTGGCATTTACAGGATGTCCAGACCTTCAGTCATCTTCAGTTCAGCTGCCCACATTTGTGCTGTTGATAAATCTGGAGTATCATCTTCTACTGTCGCAGCCATGTTAGCATGAATGTCCTTGGTGGCTAAACGTTTTTTCTGCAAGGACTTGATAATACCATGGTGCCAAATTTTGTTCATTTTCAAGAGATGTCACAAAGAGAAATAGAAAGGTGTCTTGTTTCATTAGGACAATGCTTCAGCACAAAAGTCTTTGATTTCAATAGCTACTGTGCATGACTGTGGCTTTGAACTGGTCGATCAATCTCCATATTCTCCTGATTTGACTATCATCTGTTGGCCAACATGAAAAAAACAGTTGGCTGGCAACCTGTATCGCAGTAATATATGTTTGGCTGGGAAACAGTATAGCTGTGATGATGATGTCATATCTGCTGTTGATGACTTTTTTGACCAACAGGATGAACAGTCTTCTTTGAACAGTCAGATGCCAGTTGACCTGGAAAGAAACAATGCAGTTATCTCAATCTATTCATATCTATATATCCATCTATCTAGTCATCTATCAATTCATATCTATTTCTATCTATTCATAACAAAAGCTTGTCTGTAAGTGTGAAAGGATCTTATCAAAACTAAGTAGACAGAACATGTTTAAATTATACAATGAAACCTGTCTTACTATATATATATATATATATATATATATATATATATATTATAAATTAATAGATTTAAAATATGGTTTTACCGCTACACAGTGATAACCATGTTTCAGAAATGGAAGCTAAAGCCCCTGAATTTAATTTTGTTATTAAACCAAAGACATTAGTTCTATTTCCTCATCAAGCGAATTTTGGAGTAACTTACTTTTTAAAATTTACGGTTGTTAACAGCACAGGAAAGATTCATAGTTTGAGGGTTTCCAAGGTTACCGATAAATCCATTCATCTAGACAAGGGGTGGTAGAGGGTTCAATTTTTAATTTTCGTTGTATTAGTTAATAGTTACATTTGAAAGCGGGGTTATGTTTAGGGATGGGTAGGGATGTATCTTTTAACAAATTCTGACATCCGCTAAATTCATGTCATCTGGGGTTTTTTCTAACGGCAAAAATTCTTATGGTATTTTTTCTATTTGTATATTTAAAGATTTTGAGGGACTGTTTAGGTTAGAATATGTTTTATCCACCTTTCTAAAAAATTATTTTTAATATTTAATATACTATACTTCTATTTAAAAACCAAGTAAATGTATTAGGATTACTTACAGTATTTAAAATTATTTATTCTTATCGAGTATAAGTAAATATTATTTTATTTTATGTAAACTTTATGACAATGACGGCAAAGGTGGTTAAATTATTTCACTAATTCAGTAAACTTTTATTTATAAATTTAGTATTATAAATGTATATATGTATGTGTAAAGGACATTTAATGTTCAATATTATATTCTAACTTATTAATTTCATTTGACTTTCGGTGTTCACTTGGATTCTTTTCAGTGTTTGAATTGCTTTGAGAGAGGTGTTATGGTTAGAGTACGTTTTATTTAATTACAATTTTAAAAGATGTTTAGGTTAGAATCTGTTTTATTTAATTTCAATTTTAAAACATTTTAAAAAATTCTACTTTCAAATTTAACCGGCTATATTTCTTTATAAGCCAAGTAAATGTAATATAATTACTTACATTATTTAAAATTATTTATACCCATCAAATATGAGTATGCATAATTATCAGGTAATTTTTTTTTTTTTTTTTTTTAATATTATTTAAAGATTATTTAAAGATTATTTAAAGAAAACTTTTGGCAATGACAACATAAAATAGCTATTTCATTTCTCTGATTCAGTAAATTTTTATTTTTTATAAACTTAGTAATATATAGTTTCTCATGTATGCATAAAGGACATGGGTCATTTAATGACCTACATATTCTAGCTCTTCTTATTAACTTCCATTTCACTGTATAAATATAAAAGTGGACATGGAAGTCAGCACTTAGAGGCGACAGTCTGTTTCATGCTAGTGCAATCGTCAGGCAACTAGTGCTCTAGCTCTAGCTCAGGCAACTAGGCAACTAGAGCACTAGTTGCCTGACGATTGCACTAGCATGAAACAGACTGTCGCCTCTAAGTGCTGACTTGCATGTCCACTTTTATATTTACACACGCTCTATATCTGATATTGAGCACTTTATCCCATAAATATAGCACACTTTAAGACTATATTTCTTCATATATATATATATATATATATATATATATATATATATATATATATATATAGATAGATAGATAGATAATTAGATAGATATGTGTGTGTATGTGTGTGTATGTTTGGTTAAAGACCAATGAGAGTACTTTGTTAAGGATATTTTACTCATTTTTTTCTGTTTCTCGTCTTTTTTATTCACCTCTGTTTCTCTCCATTCCTTTATGTCTATTCATCTGTATCTATTTCTATTTATCTATATATATATATTCATCTCTATCTAGCTATTAATTTCTCTCTATTCATATCTATTAATTTCTATCTTCCTATCTATCTATATCTATCTATCTGTATCTATCTCTATCTATCTAATATCAATATCTATCTATCAATATTTATCTATCACTATCTCTCTATCTATTAATCTCTATTCATTCATATCTATCGATCTGTTTATGACTATTTATCCCAGTCTGTTCCTATCTAACTATACCGGTGTGTCCAACTCTGTTTGCCTGTCAGTCTGTCTAAGACTCCATCCATATGAATCTGTATTCATCTGCATAATGAAAAGAATTTGATTTTCTCTTTCCTCCCAATCATGTCTTGTCTTTTACATTCTCTGCCTGGGGGACAGAGGCACAGCCATAGGCCGCAAAAAGAATTTGGCAATCGGAATTGTAAAAATCAAGCCTCAGGCTTTGAATGGAAAAAGAAAAAAGGAAAGCAAGACAAGAGAAAACAAACAACAAAACAAATCTGAAATTATGGCTCTTCATTTTGAAACTTTTGGGAACTTTCCAGAGTGTTTTAAACTAGTCTTCCCTTGTTTTCCAGCATTTAATTTAGTTTTTCATTTACCTTTTGTATTAGGCATTCATGGACAATGTCTAAGAAAGTAGGCCAAGAATTTTCTAGAAACCAAAGAATGTGTGTGTGTGTGTGTGTGTGTGTGTATATATATATATATATATATATATATATATATATATATATATACACACTTATGGATAGGTAGATTGTCAGTTACAAACAAACATTTATTTGTGTGAGTGTGCATATATAATTTGAGCTTCACACACACACAGTGTGTATATATATATATATATATATATATATAACTTGGTATCTGTCTATATTTCTGAGATGATGTATTATGTACACTATTTACATTATTCAGACTATTGTCCTCATCTTTGTTGCCATGTTTATTACAAAGTTTTGGCCATTGTATGCTCCGGCCTTCTTCATGTGGTTGGAATGACGAATTGAACCCTTTATTTTGCTCACTGGGGTAGACTGTTCTAGTTTCACATGCCATATTAATTCCCCTCTCCAAGTTCTCCACTGCCTTAACCAGCTATTGAACTCACACTCTTTGGGTCCTGTCACTGGATATAACAAAAACTTTTATCCACTGTGCCATATGTCCTTGAGGACACATGGCACAGTGGATAAAGGTTAAGACAGTGGAGAACTTAGAGAGGGGAATTAACAGGAGATAACTGATGACTGACATCCATTAAGAAAAAAACATGGCATGCGGAACTAGAACAGTCTACCCCAGTGAGCAAAATAAAGGGTTCAGTTCATCATTCCAACCACCTGAAGAAGGCCGGCGCATACAGCAGCAGAAGAGTTGTAATAAATATGGCAACAAAGATGAGGACAATAGTTTGAATAATGTAAATAGTGTATATATAATTTGATATTCTAAGAATTTTTCTCAGATATATCATATATAATAATTATATGCATATGTGAGATTAATTATACTAACACACACACTTATATACATACATACATACATACATACATACATACATACATACATACATACATACATAATGGCTTATACGTCCTGGGTATGACGATAAACTACATCCGCGTCCTGGGTATGACGATAAACTACGTCCAACCAAAAGGCCGTCGATCCGATCAATCGGCCGGTCATGTCATGCCCCATCACATCTAACCCATCCCCAAAAAACTACAACTTACAATTAACTTTCCCTCCCAATCCCTACACTAAATATACTAACACCTTACCCCTAAAATGTGATGGGAAACAATGATGTTGCCAGCTATACGTTTTTGAAACAATGATGTTGCCAGCTATACGCTTTTGAAACAATGATGTTGCCAACTATACATTTTTGAAACAATGATGTTGCCAGGGATACATTTTTTTGAAACAATGATGTTGCCAGGGATACATTTTTTTGAAACTATGATGTTGCCAGCTATACGTTTTTGAAACAATGATGTTGCCAGTTATACGTGGTTGAAACAATGATGTTGCCAACTATACGTTTTTGATATATCTAGTAAATACTGGATCTGGCATTAAATAACCCATAGTGGTTGATATGCCATAAAACCCCAAACAAACAAACAAAACATAATGGCTCATAAAGAAGGAAATTACTCAGACATTGTATAATTTATATTTAAGTTACCAGAAACTAAGAAAAAGACCAGAAACAGAAGAAAATGAGTAAAATATCCTTAACAAAGTACTCTCATTGGTCTTTAACACACACACACACACACACACACACACACACACACACACACACACACACACACACATACATATATATATATATATATATATATATATGTATATGTATATATATATATATAATGACATGTTTCATTGTATAGTTTAAACATGTTCTGTCTACTTAATTTTGATAAGATCCTTCCACACTCACAGATAAGCTTTTTGGTGTCATTACTGAAGGACAAGAGAAAATTGCCATGTTGATACATATTTCTTTTATTTCCAAGAAACTTTCAACATTTACATGTCATCATCGGGGTATTGTTTATTAATTTCTCTCGTCATTTGTTGATAATGACGCCAAAAAGCTTATCCATGAGTATGAAAGGATCTTGAAAATAAGTAGACAGAACATATTGCAATAACAATCATAAATATAAATGCTGGTCATTATTTTAAGAAGTGGGTACAAATGAAAAGATTTGAAATTGACAATTCTTTCCATTTCGCTGAAACATGACACACTTCTATGAAAATGGAATAGTCTATTATTTATGAGGTATTGGTAGCTGCCAAACCCTTCTATCTTCCTTTTTTTTCATTTTCTTGCTGAAACCAAGTGCAGTCTTTCCCCTATTTCAATGTGATCAAAACAGAATAGTCTATTATTTATAAGGTATTGGCAGGACATAACAGTCATGTGAACAGGGATGGAAAAGTAGTTATCTTTGTGTGTATATATATATATATATATATATATATGTGTGTGTGTGTGTGTGTGTGTGTGTGTGTGTGTGTGTTGCAGTGTAATGGATATTGGCTTGTTACATTGACTTATGCACAAAAACCTTTGGGAAAGGTATGAATTCAACTTTTCTCTCCTCAGCTATGGGTTGAATAGTAGAACAGATTGCATTTTTTAGCCTTGATTGGCAACCAGTCTACTGCATAAAGTAGACCTGTGCCTCATCTGTCATGAATCAAAAGAGACATGTTCACCCAAGTGCTTAGCTTTGATATGGCACAAGGCTGAGAACATGGGGCACCCAGTGAGGATCAAACTCACTATTCAGTTGTAATTGATCTAGCAAGACAGAGTTTGCTAATCATTTCACCATGTCAAAGTGCCCCTTTCACAGAATATAATACTTTGATTCTAGTCAGATTGATTGATTTATTTTTTATGACTTATCAACCCATTGTGGGTTATTTAAACCAAAACATATTTAAGATTGTAAGAGTAATTCTTTTTTTTTTGTGAGTGAATATTGCATTAAAATTGTTTTGTGAATGACGATGACTTTTACAAATGCAAGTCCTATTATTTAACCCATAGCTGGGAGGAAGAGATGGATTCATGCCTTTCCCAGGTTTATTTGTGTGTAAGTAAATGTAACAGACTGGCAATCAAACTCAGCTGTCCGATTTCTCATTCTAAGCTGCTATTCATTGCACCACCCACAGATCCTTGATGCTAGTCAGAGGGTCAGGGAACAACTCTTTGATCCTAACAAATATATCCATATATAAACAACCTTATCACACACATACACACACACACACATGTATGATTTTTTTCTAATGACTAATGTTCACCTAATACAAGGCTCAAGTAGTGCACAAGGTAAAGGGTTACTGAATGAAGTGAGTTGTATGGAAGTGAAGATTATGAAGATATGTGGGATATATAACAAGTGACTCTACTCTTGTTATGGTGAAACACACCTAGTCTATAGATAATAGACTCTCCCATCTAATATAAGTAGGAGTCAGTGAGGGTCGACGGCAGTCGAATACGAAAGTAGTCAGCTACCACAACTAGATGACTCTGTGTAATACTTATTATAACAAGTTCTTAACGTTTTGTACGTTGAACCTATTTAGGACCGAATTTAGTCCAAATACAGTTTCCACTGTGGAAAGTAACTCTACAACAACTCTTGAAGAGATTAAGATCGTAGTGTTCAGGGAAGCATCCTTGCAGAAGTTTTTTTTATTATATTTTTCTTGCATGTCTACAAGAGATTACTTTGTTGGATATAGAGTCTATAAAAACTGTCAAAATGATCTTTTGTGTTCTGAGTATGATGATAAACTACATCCAGCAGCAATGCCTCTGATCAGGAGGTTTTGAGGAGCGTTCAACCACCATCTCTTAATTTCTGTTGTTCCTAGGTCCGCCCTGATACGTATATATTTTATATAGAGACAACTTTATAAACCGTTTCTTCACATTTATGAGTAAATTTAGAATGGAGACAGTTGAATAAATGCAACAAATTTAATATACCTCAACTTAGTTTTTCCCCATTTATTGCATGCACTGTGTATAACACAAGGGGAATTCTAAATAAATAATTCAAATCATAAGCAGAGTTGTTTTTAACCATGGTCATATAATGGATGGGACGAAATATTAGCCTCCATAGCTTCCAGTGGTTCTTTTTTTACCAATTTTCTAGAATGTATTCATTCTGCAGTTTTCCCTCCTCCCAAAATAAAATGCTGGTAACTTTTGCACACATTTATATATATATATATATATATATATATATATATATATATATATATATATGCTAATACAAAATATCATTTAACAACAAAAACTGGGCTAACAGTACTACCCTCTCAAAGTATGTATGTAAACTTAAAAACACAATTTTCCTCCCTGTAAAAACAAAAAAAACATGAAAAATTCATACTATACTACCAACAACCATATCATTATCAAAAAGACAAAATGAACTCTCGTAGCCTAAATTAACTTTACTCCAAATACCAAAACTTATAACTAAACTAAAATATAATATGAAAGATGGAGAGAGGCGTGTACGAAAGACAGAGGGCAAGAGAGAAGAAATTATATTATCAACTAAGAAATGAAATGCCTGTTAAATAAAAAAAAATATGTTTCTAATGTTAGACATCTGTTTTAACAGAACTTAGGAAATTGAAATCCGAACATGCTTTGAAATAGCAAACATGCGTTCCAAAAACTAAGCAATATACTAAGAAACGCAAAAAAAAAATGTTAGAGATGAAAAAACTGTATTTATATTGCAGTGAATTCTGAACAATTTCCTCACAGATTAAGAGAAAACTGAAAGTAACAGAAATGTCATCCGACAGAAGAATGTTAGAATGCGATGGACAAAGCATCTAAGCAATGCGGAAGATTTAAGGAAAATGGTAACAAAATATCAAAAAACAAAACAAAACACTTACTTGGAATCAGAATTCGAGGGTTGAAATTTCTAAAACACAATGAGTAAGAAGATCTTGGAGAATTTAACACTCATATAACATATTGAAAGCAAAAGAGACAGGTGGGCAGCAGGTCATGTACCTAACGTGCTTGTGTAAATGGCTGTCAGAACGGAGTGTGGGAGAGATGCTAACAAGACAAACATTACTAGGAATTACAAATTTAGGAAGTTGTGGAGAGCTATGATAAAAGAAGAATGTTAGACGTATAGTTGCTTTCTATTTATTCTGAAAGGTAAAGATTTGTAGCAAGAGACAAAAAGTTATATCTCCTTGACCAAAACAAAAATAGCAATAAACATTAATTATAGATATCAATTATAAACAGCCACGTAATCTGACGAGACCCGCACGAGGCATCTTAAGGCAGGAAAATCAATCTTTCTTTTTTTGCTCTGTGAAGTTCCAGAAACAGGGCCCACAAATTCAGATTCTTAACAACCAGACAGATAAGTACTAAATTTACAGTGGGTAGCAAATGTATTTAACACATCGTTTTTTTTTGTTTTGTTTTTTTTATAAATTTCACAAAAACAATTGTTCAATTTGAATATTTACTTCAAATATTTTAATGAACATTGTCTAACTAAACATAGAGGAAAATTGAGAAACATTGTTTTTATGGACTTTTATTGCGAATTTTCGAATTTGACTTTGTGCAAAAAATGCTTAACACGATTTGTTAATATTTAGTAGCATATCCTCTGTTCTGCCTTACAGCCTCTAGTCATTTTCTGTAGTTTTCAACGAGCTTCTTGCATGGAAATTTTGGCAGTTTCGCCCATTCTTCTTCACAGACTTTCTTCAGTTCCTCGATATTTTTCGAATCTCTTGCGTGTACTCTCAACTTCAACATTTTCCATAAATGTTCGATTCGATTGAGATCCGGTGACTGGCTAGGCTACTCCAGAACATCAATTCTATTTTCATTGAACCAGTGTTGTTTTAGCCATGTGCTTTGGGTTGTTGTCGTGTTGGAATACAAAACCTCGGTCAAGCCCCAAACCTGTTGCACTTTTTAATACATGGGTTGTTAAGATTTGCTTGTATTTTGCTGCATTCATTCTTCCTTCGATGACTTCCATTTCTTCTACGCCGTTATACGAAAAACAACCCCAAATCATTACACTCCCCCCACCCATATTTGACTGTTGGATTGGTGTTTACTGGGTTCAGTTCCTTTTTTCCTCCATATTTTGGTGTACGTTTCTCCCAAAAAGCTCATTTTGCGTTTCATCAGACCAAATAACTTCCAGAATTCATCTGATTCATAATTTTTAACAATTTTCAAACGGTCTTGCGCATGTTTACGTTTTAATAGTGGGGTCTTTCTTGGTGATCTAGAATACAGGCCCGTACGATTCAATGATCTCTTAATTGTATCTTTACTTATTTCAATTGCGGCATTTTTCAGACCGTTCTGAATTACTCTTCGAGTCAAAAATGTTTTTTCTTCACATTCCGGGCTATATATCGTTCAGCAGCCTCGTTTAATTTACGCGGACAAGCACTCCTTAGAATATTTTCAGTAGTATCATATTTTTTCCACTTTCGAACAACAGCACGCAGTGTACAAACAAGCAAATTTAAATCTTGAGCAATTTTTTGATACCCCCCCCCCCTTACCATCTTTGTGAAGCTTTATAATCTGTCGCATATCATTTGACAATTCTTTTGTTTTAACCATTTTTATAAGTTCAGATAGTAAGACAGTCCGTACTGTATCAGACCTGTTATTACGTTGTACCGATTGAATGACGTGCTTTGTTAATACATATTGAAGACAACCTGTGATTGGTTGAAGTACAAACGATATCAACATAACTGAAAATAGTTTTAAAATACCCTTTTTACCGTATTACTTATATAGGGGTTAAATACTTTTGCACAAAGTCAAATTCGAAAGTTGGCAAGAAAAGTACATAGAAACAATGTTTCTCAATTTTCCTTTATATTTAGTTAGACAATGTTCATTAAAATAATTTTATTCAAATTGAACATTTATAAAAATCCGATGTATTTATATTTTTGTTACTGTTGTAGCGGACCGTGCGGGTGATGATGTGAAGAGATATCAGAAGGTTAACATTTCCTGCTGTCCGGTCCAGCTACATGGGAATGTTGGACTTTAATTAAGTCCAAAGAAAACAAACAATACCGATATATATGGGTAAAAACAAATATATATTAATAACAAGTTACACAAAGACATGAACAGTTACAAAGTGTTTGTATGGAGAAAGTATGTGTGTGTGTTGTGAGTGTTCGTACGTACGTGTATTGTTCTTAGCGCGTTCCCAGAATTTTGGAAACACTGTATCTGTGAGAGGTCACATATTGGTGTAAGTGGAAAAAGAAAAATTTTACCTCGTCTCCACGCGAGGCGGCGGCCCAAGGCCTAAGTCGAAAAAAGAGAGAGAGAGAGAAGGGTCAGCCAGTATTTATAGCCAGGGGAGAGAGACCCCTGTTGAATGATTAAAGAACTGAGGAGGAGCTAACTCCGACACTGTCTTTAGCAAGTATATATATGCAAACCTTGTATTAAGATTTTCAAATATATATATATATATATATATATATATATATATATATATATATATATATGAAGAAATATAGTTTTAAGGCGTGTTATATTTATGGGATAAAGTGCTCAATATAAGAGATAGAACGTATGTAAACAAATATAAAAGTCTACATTGAACTCAACACTCAGAGGCGACAGGCTGTTTGTTTGAACTTTTCATGTATTTATGTTGTCTTATGTTTCACATATACTTAAATTAGGTCTCTGCTATATATAAAGACTTATTACAACAGATTTTTTTATTATTATTCTTATTATTATTATATATACAGACTTATTACAACAGATTTATTATTAATATTATTATTATTATATATACAGACTTATTACAACAGATTTATTATTATTATTATTATTATTATTATTATTATTATATATATACAGACTTATTACAGCAAATTTATTATTATTATTATATATATACAGACTTATTACAGCAAATTTATTATTATTATTATATATACAGACTTATTACAGCAAATTTATTATTATTATTATTATTATTATATATACAGACTTATTACAGCAAATTTATTATTATTATTATTATTATATATACAGACTTATTACAACAGATTTATTATTATTATTATTATTATATATACAGACTTATTACAACAGATTTATTATTATTATTATTATTATTATTATTATTATTATATATATACAGACTTATTACAGCAAATTTATTATTATTATTATATATATACAGACTTATTACAGCAAATTTATTATTATTATTATATATACAGACTTATTACAGCAAATTTATTATTATTATTATTATTATTATTATTATTATTATTATATATACAGACTTATTACAGCAAATTTATTATTATTATTATTATATATACAGACTTATTACAGCAAATTTATTATTATTATTATTATTATATATACAGACTTATTACAGCAAATTTATTATTATTATTATTATTATTATTATATATACAGACTTATTACAGCAAATTTATTATTATTATTATTATTATTATTATATATACAGACTTATTACAGCAAATTTATTATTATTATTATTATTATTATTATATATACAGACTTATTACAGCAAATTTATTATTATTATTATTATTATTATTATTATATATACAGACTTATTACAGCAAATTTATTATTATTATTATTATTATTATTATTATTATTATTATATATACAGACTTATTACAGCAAATTTATTATTATTATTATTATTATTATATATATATACGGACTTATTACAACAGATTTATTATCATTATTATTATTATTATATATACGGACTTATTACAACAGATTTATTATCATTATTATTATTATTATTATTATTATATATACGGACTTATTACAACAGATTTATTATCATTATTATTATTATTATTATATATACGGACTAATTACAACAGATTTATTATTATTATTATTATTATTATATATACGGACTTATTACAACAGATTTATTATTATTATTCTTATTATTATATACAGACTTATTACAACAGATTTATTATTATTATTATACAGATTTATTACAACAGATTTATGACAAGAATTTCTCATGGTGTTATCACAGATTTATTTCACAGCATTATCTATCGGAAAATATTTATATTATCTCTTTTTTGCTTTGTATCGGTGTAAGAAAGAACTTAACACTTTTTGAAACAGTGTTACAAAATTGGGAGAGGTTGGTAAGATGGGAAATCGCAAAAGAGCTTCTGACTAAATGGAAAGCATAGATGGATTGATGGCCAGAGTGGATGGACAATTGTTGACTCGAGAGAACGGCTTGCAACGAGCTGTAATTACCTTTCTTTGCCACTCTCCCCGTTTCTCTTCCTCTCATTTTGTAGATTTGTCATTCTTTTCTCTCCCCGTGCTTGTCTCGTAGAAATGCAACTCTCAGATCAGTCAAGTTAAGCTGAAACGTTGATACGATTGGATTGCCTGTGATTGAACTCGATTGGAAAGGTGAAAAATACCGTCACTCTTTGACGTAGGAGAATTTCCACACCGTCCGTGACCCATTCTACCCATCTACGTCGCCAGAAACTTAATGCAACAACCATTTGTGAGGTGCCATTTTTGATTTGGCCAATAAATGAATAAGCATGAGCTTTTTGATTGGCTGTAATCAAGAAAGGTCAGAGACAATTGACCAACACTGTGTCAAAGCTTGATGGGGATACTGACCACCTCTTTAGATTCTGGCATTTTCTGATTGACTGTCTTTTCAATGGGAAGAGAAAGGTGGAAAGAGTGGTTTTGATTCGATCAGAATAATTCTATCAAATATCATTCACTCTCTCCTGGCTTCCGTAGCTATCTATCAAACAGGAGATATCAGTTCGCGTGATGATGGTGACACTGTTCTTTTATTCATTCTCTTTAATTGTACCTATTTCTTATACCCCCCTTGAATGTCCTATTGCGATTTTTGTGACAAGATCTTTATATTGCCATAGAATCAAGGATTTTCAAAATTCCATGCCTGACAGTCTTTGGGCTTCTTCAACGGAATCCTAAGCTATTTCTTAAAAATCCAACAATTTCTGATTTCTTAGGGAACCATTTAGAAGGAAAGGCTTTAACCCCTTCTTTTTTTTAAAAAATGGGATCATTCAGAGTACGGTATAAATAAGTTAAACTTCTCAGGTTTGGTCGAACGAAAACAGCTCCCTGACGAATGTACGTTGGCCACATTTACAATAATATTCACTGGCCTCTTAACTAAGACAACGTAAACAAATGCTATTTTATGCAAATTTCTAATCAGCCAATGGTGTGGCAGTAATTTAGTGGATATAAGCAATTAATCATGGTTGATGTAATAACGGGAAGACGTGGGGCCTTTTTTTAAATGTTTTAATGAAGAAACAAGATATTTTACATTTTTAATTGGTTTTCTTATTGACTGGGTATCTGCCAACGAATAGGCGTGTCACAATTCAGGGGGGGGGGGACGGGAAAATTAGCAGCACCAGAATCAAACATTAAAGGAGCCGAACACTGGATCAAGACGAACATGGTACGAATTAGACTTCCACATCGGAACACCACACGTAAGGGACGAACGTAACCGAGACACAGGTAACACAAGCAAGGACGAACGAATTTCAGCAATGCCACCAAAAGCGAACGATATTTCTGTGTTGGTCTATAAAATCTTACCCTTGAATCGCGCCACATCAAAGATCTGCTGTGTTAGGGTGTTGGGGACGAGTAGAATGTATTAAGTTTCTTTATCTATAGTGATGTAAATTATCAGAAGGATTTTGGTTGTTAGGCTGGTGTGTTCTTGACATTCATCCTCAACAATAAAAATGTTTAAAAATATGAAGCACAACAAGGCAATAATTCAATTCAAATAATACACACATTTATATACAATTAAACAATATTTACAATGATGTTTTTATGTTGTCGAAAAGTTGGTGTGTTTAATGTTGTCTGTTTAAAATATCCGGATTGTTCTAGTGTTCAATATATTCGTGTAATATTACAAGCATTGTTAGATTGAGTTTTCGGTAACGTAATTGTTCATTTAAGGTTCAACATAAATGTGTATGCAATTATTTACGTACTGTTTTTTTTGTTAAGTCAACTGAAGTTGCATACCCTTTACTGTAGTTAAAACTTTAGTTCGATCGTAGTTTTTTTACTTATTTAGTAGTGAATAATTTCTTGTTCACTTTACGTAAGCAAAGTTTGTTTAAAGTTCGGAACTATTTCTTGGTAACAGAGGATTATTCGAGCCAGATGTCGTTGAGTCAGTGATGTTCTTTTTGCGCGGGAAAGTTATTGTTTCGAGTAGCGTAGCTTAGTCTGGCATCTCTCTGTGTTCGATCCGCTCACAATATTTATTTGTATAAAATATATACAAAATGTGGCACAAGGCCAAAAAGGGGGTTGGGGAAAGACGGTCATCAACTGTCTTAGATAAAACTTAGCTAGTCACAAACACTGACCCAAACATACCAACAATAGTCCTAGCACCAAAACAACACATTCTTCCATACCTTTCTTACTACAGCCACCATAATTCCTCAAATTCTCTGTGAAATTCTAACTAGACCCCATATGTACAATTCAAAGTCTGTGGGGGGGGGGGATAACAATTTAAAAAAACCCAATGATTATTTACAATATGCAATAATAATATATACAAGAAAACAAAACAAAATAAGATTAGTAATAAAAACCCCCACAGTACCTAAGTGTGGCAGTAACATCAGTTAACTGGACGAAATAATTGCGAGATTATAAAAAGTAAAACACAGTCATCCTTCCAGAATCACTCACACAGGCACACACTCATTTAGACACACTAACAACTACGAAAAACACACACACGAAACGAAAGTCATCCCGCAACCACCAGAGAACTGACGTCACTGACCACCTAACGAAGGAGGGGAGGGGGAATTAAACTAAAGAAAAATAGGGACAGAAAAAAAAGGGGGGGCTAATGAGCATACATACCCTAGCTAAGTTAACCAGAAACGCGAAACTAAAAATTCAAACTAAACCTAACTAGTCTAATACCGGGACGGGTTGCCTCTGTTCAACCCATGAGGGACGAAATCCTGCACCTAACCGAGGTCCAAGTGCCACTCTAGGTCAGCTCCTCTCACTCTACACATTCGCGCAAGATTTACCCACCCTTTGCCGAATTCTGATGAAGAGAGTCGCCACCTTTCCGTCCTAATCTTGACTTTAAGCTGATGCTTAAAGTACAAGATTAGTAGGGAAGAAGTGAACTTCTCACCTCCATAGAATCCCTTCTGACGTGTCACCCAAATCACGACTCTCATAACTCCTAGCAAGCAGTGGAACACATAAAGTTCAGACTTTGTTAACGGCGGGGGCCACATTGCTACAAACAGAAGCGGCCTCAAGGACAAAAAACTTTCCCTGCAACATGCGAACCATGAGGCCTTCAACAAACTTACACAATGGTGCTACCGAATTGCAATGAAAGAAGACGTGACCAAGGGTCTCGACTTCCCCCTCACAACGTCGGCAGTTTGGATATTTCTCCAAACCCGCTGCGAAAAGTCTTTTGCCGACCCAGAGGGTCCCACGTATCACCAGCCAGGTGAGGGATGCCTCATCGTTGTTGAGATATTTCAACCCGGAAGCCCAAGGCCAGATTGAGCGAGCCTCCTGCTTCGATCCGCTGACTGGGTTGGTCAGTCAAAAAATCTTCCTTTTATAAGTTCTCGGGTATCAAAATCGGCTCCGAGGGTTTTGGCGCAATTTACTTATTTTCACGTGAGCTTTCAAATTTCCGAGCTGTAAGCCAATAGAATTCTTTGATTGGAAATATGAAGTTTTCATTGGATAAGCTTACTTTTACGTGGGTGTAAAGAATAGATTGTTCCCACAGCAGGGGTGTTAAAATAACATGGACGATTCCACAAGTGTATTATTTGCAAAGTTGATTTTGACATTACAGAGTCCCTTTACGAGAGAGTTTAGTGACGAAGCCATGGTGAGTTGTAGAATCCATTTTCAGCCTATACCTGTTCGTGTAGTCATAAACAATTAAAGATTCAGTGTTTAGTTTACACTTTACAGTGTCAACAAGATCCATAAAATGGTTGGTTAAGTGTAGGACGAATACGGTAGCTCGTTTCAGTGGTTCTGAAGAAGCCGAAAATGCAGTAGCTAAACAAAGTCTCAGATACTGTAGGTGAGGACACAACTGATTTTAGTCGACCGACAAAACTTAGAAGAGTGTCTCTTTTAAACAGGCTTGTGACACGTGGTCTCCTTTGCCGGGCACAGATTACGATCGTGACAAGAACCTCCACAAAAATAACAGTTGTTTTTCAGAGCTCTTACGGCGCAATTTCGAGTTACAGAACGATGCAATTCCACTACACAGCGATAGCATTTACAGCCGGTGTAAAAGGACGTGCGCCCGATTCAAGGTCCTAGCTTGATGTACTGCCGTATTTACGTCGGGAGACCTATTTTCTAGCAAGCGTCGCCTAATAGTACGCGACGTAGGCCACTTATAAAAGCATCTCCCATCTTGATTCTGTGAGGCGCTTACAGCTGATACATAAACGTTCTGGTTTGAGGAATTTATCCAAACTTAGTTTATGTCCAACTTACGCTTTGTTTATTCATTAAATTAGAGAGTAATAACAGGAAGACGCAAGACGTTTTTTTGAAGGTTTTAATGAAGAAACATGGCTACATTTTACATAACAGGAGAGTGACTGTCTGTAGTGAAGTGGGACTTAAGCGCACCCGTTATTTGATCTGTTTGGTCATGGTGGCCATTTGTAATTCCGTCATGGCACATGCGCGGGACAAAGACTTTTAAAATTGTCGTTGATTTGCCAGCGCGAGCATGTAACTGATATAAACGAAGAGAACGGTTTTCAGGGGCAATGGGAATCTGACTTTTGAGGCGCTCTCCATCCGGATTCTTCCGGGAGGATTGGCAGAGGAGGAAGAGTAGAAGGAGGATGCTGCGGTTGTAGTATCTGTTCTGTGCCGAAGGCATTCTCTCCTTCCGTGCGTAACCCCGCCACCGTTGCGTAACGTCTGTTCCGTAGCAGTGGTGTGACCGGCTATGTACAGCTTAGACCACGTTGAAAACCGACCTTTTATCCCAACCTGATTCAGTGGGCGGGGGTCAAGTTAAATCTCGGGAATCTGACCGTTGAACAGTGCGGTTCGACGTGTTCTATTATATCGTTTTGTTTTTAAATACTCAAATCCGTTTGTCTGACACCAACGACCATGCCTTGTTCAAAGTCACTTAAATTTCATTTATGTCCCATACTAATGCATGAAATGAAATCCAGCATGACTATTATTGTGCTATTCTGAACACTCACCCATCTTCTCTGTAAATCTTTTACTTATCTCCTTTGACTATCTAGTGAAGTGTAGGTAATTATTTGAAGTAGTATCTCACGTTCAAAGCAAGACAGAATTTGATAATCCAAACACTATAAATCCGGGGGGGGGGAGCAAAAGAAATGTCGCAATCAAGAATCAGTCCTGTTATTTAACCCATAGCTAGAAGAGACGAAGAGATTGATACATAGCTTTTCCAAGGTTATTTGTGAAAAAGTGAACTAAAAAACTCGGTCGGAATTCGAACTCGGCTCGTCGATTTCCGTGTCGCTAACTGATACTCTAGACCAGGGGTAGGCAACCTACAGCACGCGTGCCACGTCAAGCAATTCCCAATGACGCGCAGCTGCAAATGACATCACGAAGTCCTAACCAATAACTACTACATTTTCTTTAAATAATTTCACCCCAAGCAAGAAAATAATGTCACTAAAACGCAAGGAATTACTGGGAGTGAAAGAGAATGAGAAAACTATAAGAGAAGAAATCGGAAACCCAGTCCTAAGCAGGAAACAAGTAATAACCTCGACTTCTGTTCAAAAGAGGAGTTCGAACCGGGCAATAGGTGAAACTATCTACTCATGTAAATATTATAAAAATGGGCATGTGGCCAAGTGATGAGAACATTCGCTTTCTGATCATAGTACCTGTGTTCGAACATCACTCAGGTTAATTTGTCAGGATAATGACTTTCTGAGGCCCTCGACCTGGGAGGAGATCCCAGCATGCGTCACCTTTGGAATGTGCCTGAAAACTATACCAGGATCCACAGAAAGAACAATGAAAAAACAGGTTTCAGGAAGACAGAAGATAGCGATTGGCGTTGCATTCAAATTTTTGAAGGTGTAGGTGACAGGGAAGAGTGAAACTAGAAAAGAGTTCCACAGACGAGTATTTCAAGAAAAGAAACTATTAGAATAGAATATACGGTTTGATCTTAGCTAATTCAGAGGCAAAACGATAAGATCTAAGTTGCTAATCTGGTGGTATGCTTAAATGCGGTCGAACTACTCTCTATTAATCACCACAGGGATCCTCTTCCCTGCATCCCATTAGAATGTCTGAAGCTCAACTTCTCGAGAGCCCCTCTCTGCGGCTGCTCGGTCTCACGCTGACTGCTGACCTTAGATAGTACAAATACATTGAGTCAATTACTTCACCCACCGCAAGGAAAGTTGGCTCCCTCTGCCGGGCCAGGGAATTTTTCTCCCCGGAATCGTTCCTTCAACTCTACAAATCAACCATTCGCCCTTGCATGGAGTATTGCAGCCATATATGGTCTGGAGCCCCTTCTGTTTGCCTCGGGGTTCTTGATAAGATCCAGAGACGGATATGCAACGTGACCCCCTCACAGACGCACCGTCGCCTCTCTCTGTCTTTTTTTACAAATACTTTCACGGTAATTGCTCCGATGAGCTGCTTTCGCTGGTTCCCAGACTTCATGAATTCAAGCGACCTACGCGGCTCTCAGATCAGTCAAGTTAAGCTGAAACGTTGATACGATTGGATTGCCTGTGATTGAACTCGATTGGAAAAGTGAAAAATACCGTCACTCTTTCTACGAGGCTGTCATCCCGCTCCCACCCGTTCACTGTTGAAACTGTTAAATGTAGCCGTCTCTTCTACTCCAATAGCTTCATATCTCGCACCTCTCGCCTGTGGAACTCCCTTCCTTATTCCTGTTTCCCTGACAACTATAATCTCCAACTATTCAAATGTAATGTCAATCGACATCTCCAGTTGCCTTGATCTATCCACTATCCTTCTCCACTCCCTTTCCTCTATCACTCCTATCTGCTCTCGCTCCAAATCTTCTGTAACCCCTTGCATGCTAGTGGCTTCCCGCCTTGCTTGGAGTGAAATGCTTAACAAACAAAAAAAAAAAAAAAAGGTACCAAGGAGAAAAGCTAATGAGAACAATGGCCATAAAAAATATTTATAGAAAAGAGAGTTGGAAGCCACGTCACGGAAAAATGCATATTCAAATGCCAATGATACAACGATATACGGGCACAACTCTAAAATCTCTTGACGATTAGAGATTGGCACCTAACCTCTCTTCTGATCTAATACTAATTCCCAGTGGGGAAAAAACTGGCTGTTTACATTCGATGCTTCTAAAACCAAACTAATTACATTACATCACCGTCGATCATACTCCGAACTGGGTGGTTTGCTACTATGAACGGATGTCCCCTAGAGGATGCGCCGTGCCTTGAGAGAATATTGAGCCTCAAACTCACATACGACCTCAAGAAGAGCTCCTTCGCTAAAGATGCAGGTAAAATGATTAGCTCCCTGTACCACTCTAGTAAGTACTTGACTCCTCATGATAACCTCTACATTTACCAGATCAGGTCGAAAATGGAGTATTGTTTTGGCGGGAGCTTCCCAGTCGTAACGTTCCAGTCTTGATAGAGTTCACAAGCTCTACGAGTCCATGTTGAAGAATTATTTTCCATCTTCCAAGCTCTCTCTCTCTCTCTCTCTCTCTCTCTCTCTCTTTCTCTTTCTCACAGGTGGGATATGGCGAGTCTCTCACCGCTGTATCGCTACCTCCATGGAAAGTGCTCGGACCAACTACATTCCTTGGTTCTACCAGGCTAGGGCCCTCCATGTCACTTTCATAGTAGCAAACCACCCATATTCCCTCCATATTCCATATTCTGCTCAAACAGCTTCTTCCTGCGAACCACTACTCCCAAGAGGATATTTTCCAGATCACTAGAATATTAACCTGTTCATGTCTAGAGTTAATCATTATCTTCCTCTTCTACCCATATAAACTACCCCTCAATGAAACCCCATACCTCGAGTGGACCCGGGCGATTGTACAGAGTGAAACTTGCTAAAAAAAAGTATAAATTTGTATTAATTAAAACAAAAAAAATAAAAGTATTTCCTTTCTTTTTTATTTGGTTACAAAACGATTTGAATTTTGAGTAATGTGAGAAGAAAAATTAAATATAATGTTTATTCATTATACGTTGCACAAAAACGTATAGAGCTATCTTTTTTGATTTTACAATAAGAATTGAATAATATATGAAATTAGTACATCAAATAGAAAGCAAGATTTTCATTTTTAAAATAAATAACTGTTTCTCCTCACCCCTTTCTGTCTGGCCAGGTACTTCGTTTAAACAATTTTTTTTATTAAATGAAACTGACTTTTTTTTTATCTTTTTACTAAAGACATTATTTCATGCACCTGCATATTCACGCCATATGTCCGGTAACTGTCGTTGACAATCAAGTGACAGTAAGTATCCTGTGTTTTGTGGCGATTACCTCACAGTGTCTTCCAGAAAATTCGCTATGTGTCATTCTATTCAGGACTATACGAGGAAGAACATATACCCCATCAGTTTCTTTTTATTCACCCAGATAAAGGATGCGGTCGGTAGTAGATGTGTCCAGTCTTCACCTCCGGGAAAAAAACTTACTTGCTCAGCAAGCCGACTACATAATTTCAAACAAACCACATGGACATCACACCCACACAGATGCACACTACAGTGAAGTACATAAATGTCTTTTTTTCTATCTGTATACACGTAAATATAATTTTTTTCTTTCTCTTCTGTGTGCTATGTTTTTCTTTATAAAAATACTGGGAGCAAACTGCCTGCATGCGGATAGAAAAATAATTCAGTAAATATACAAAAAATAGAAAGGGGTGTAAGACAAGAATGTGTTTTCTCACTGGACTTAAATAGTGAGACGATTCTAACAGAATTAGAGGTTCTACCAGGATCCATTATTGGCGGCTACAATCTTAAGAATGTAAGATGTGCAGATGAAACAATGTTCAAAGCAGACACGGAAAGGAAATAACAAGAACTCTCACATAAAATAATGAAAGAAAGCGAGAAGAAAGGACTAATTGCGCAAACAAACAAACAAAAAACAAAACAAAAACAACCGGATGTATGGTTGCCAGCAAAAGGTATAGCCCAACTTGCAACTTACAAATTGGAGATACCAAAATCAAACAAATACAAAAATTTAAATATTTGGGAACTGTTTTAAAAGAGGGTGGAAAGTGTGACACTGAAATCCAAAGACTCATTGGGATAGCGAAAAATGCCTTCTAAAAGCCGAGCAATGTATTATGAAACAGGAAAAAATTTGTTCAAAACAAAGGAAAGAGTACTGAACTGTTACGTAACATCAGTTATCCTGTATAGCAATGAAGGCTAGACAATCTGCTCTCGGATGAAGAAGGTTCTACAGAAGAATTCTGAGAATACCATAGACCGAACATGTGAACAACGACTAAGTTTTAGAGAATATGGAAGCAAAAAGGACTCTTATACTTAACATCAGGAAGAGATAGTTGAAATCTCTAGCATACATAATGAGGGAAAAGGGCTTAGAAATTTTACTACTCATAGGACAGAGGAAAACAACGCATAACCTACATAGTAAATAGACGGTAGAACAGAGAAGAGAGATAGCCAAAAGTTAGAATTTATTAAGAGCTACAAAGGACAGAAAATTGTGCATAGCTATGATCATCAATGCTCCGAGGGGAGACAGCACATAGAAAAATATATAAAATTGCTTCACGTGTTGAATTCGCTACGTTTTCAACTACTCTTCACCATAATTCTTAAACAAAAGCACCTATTTACAAAGTAGCACCACCCGTTACAAACGGGTGACTAACAGAAGCCGTCGTAATACAAATTGTAGCACCTATTCATTTCACATGTATTTGATGAACACAGTATGCCATATAACTTTTATTCTATGTAAGAATGACACATAAATGTTCTCGTTTTCTTTTAGCTACGCGATGCAGCGATATTATAGGGACTTGTATCTGCCGGGAAATATTTCTTTCGTCTCACAAACCGACTAGTTAATTTCAAATAAACCACATAGACAGCGCGCGTGCGCACACACATTCTGGCTTAGTACATAAATGTTTTCTTTCCTCTTTTTAACTATAGTGTATATACGCGTACATATAATTTTCTTTTTTGTAAGCTATGGCTTTTTTTTATTTTCATAAACATGTATAGAACTTCTCCACGTGTTAGTTAAAATTAATTTCTTTTGAAATGATTAATTTGTTGTTTTTTTTTTAACCTTCTCAACTTCTTTGTCACAATTCTTAAATAAAAGCACCGGTTACTAAGTAGCACCTCCCGCTATCAACTGGTGACCAACAGAAACCCCTTCATCGAATACAAATTGTCTCACTCAGTTGCTAAACTAAATGTAAGCAAACCCAAAGTTAATACAAATGTGCAAAGCTCATTTTAAATGAACCATTACTCTTTTAATATACAGTGTAACCCGGATATAAGAGAGTTGTCGGGACCGGAGAAGAAGTCTCTTATATCCGGGTTTATTTTATATCCGGGTTTGGTCTATTATATATACATTAACACAGGCTCTAATTTGGAACCAGAGAAAATCTCACTTATATCAGTGTTTCTCTTATATCCGGGTCTCTTATATCCGGGTTACACTGTATAACTAACTAAATATGAATTTAAAATATAAAAAGATTAACATAAGTATATAAGAACAATAAATTTATATATGCTCAAAACGAACAACATGCAAAACCAGCAAGTTGGTGTAATTTAAAGTCTGTTAAAACAGGATCGGTTTTGAGTTAAATAAATGTTCTTTCGAAATGTTGGAGCTCAAATAAAAAAAAATTTTGAAATAGCCGGTAGCAAGCGGATCCTTCTGAAGCGAGTGTTTCTATTGAATTTTGAATTGCTGGCTTTTGTTTTTTTTTCACAGGCTCCGAACTTAGAACTAAAATGAAGTGATCTGATTTATTTATCGTTCTTCCACTTGGTCACTCTTCTATTACGTCTGCACGGAACGGGTTCAGTGAAAACGATTTTGAAATCGACCCTATCGAGGACGTGAGCATTATTTCTTTCATGGGGATATTTATGTATCGCGCAAACTATCATCTTTCTCAGTGTTCTTGCTGCTGTCTGAAAAGTCCCAAAATCCTTTCACGAATCTTAAGTTCTGCCAAAGAACTGAAATTTCGCGTCTAGTGATTTCCTAACCATTCTGAGCGTATTCATTACTTTTTTTATATATTAATGTTCACCGAATTCAAGGCCCAAGAGCCACTTAATGTTAAGGGTTACTGAATGAGGTTGTCGTTATGATGAAAGGGGGGAAGAAGTGCATATCATGAGGATTTGTAGGATAGATAATGGTTGATCGTCAACTTGAGGAGGTTAAGATGGTAGTGGTCAGCAATCCATTCTCTATGGAGTTTGTTCCACAAAGTAGCATTCTGAAAAATCTGTCTGAGTGGAACTTGCTCCTTATCAGTGGAATACGGGAATGTGGATTTGTCAAACACGTGTGCGTGATATAGCAAGTCCTAGTTGTGAAACTGTGCCTTTTATTTTCTCAAACAGAAAAAAATAGGTCCAAAGATAATGACGGTCACTTTCAGAAATTGCAAGTGAATCTATTAGGTCATCCCATAATTTCTGTCCGAATTTCAACTTTTTGTTAAAATGAACGAAATTTAAAGAGTATTTTATAATGTCTAATGGAGCTGAACATTATTTTTATGTTTAGATGCATTTAAACTGATCAAATTTTATTTCAGAGAACAATAAAATTAAATTTTGTTTGATTAAAACCCTGCTAACATGGAAGTACCCAAGAATCATTTGAGGCACATAATGCTTTATGAGTTCAAGAAAGGAAACTCAGCAGCCGAAGCGGCTAGAAACATTCACTCAGTTTATAGAGAGGAATGTGTGAATGAAAGAACTTGCAGAAGATGGTTTGCAAAATTCAGAGGTGGAGATTTCACCCTTGAAGATGAAGATCGAACCGGACATCCAGTTGAGTTTGATGAAAAGCTTCTTGAAGCAGCCCTTGACGAAAATCCTGCTTTATCAGTTGAGGAATTGGCAATGGTTCTCAGTTCAAACCATACAAATGTTCATCGTCATCTGCAACAACTTGGAAAAGTTCCTAAAGTTGGAAAATGGGTGCCTCATGAATTGTCTGAAAACAACCTCAAATCCCGAGTTGACATCTGCTCTTCTCTCCATTCTCGCCAACTTGTTTCACCTTTTTTGGATGGACTTGTGATTGGCGACGAAAAATGGATCTTTTATCGAAATGTCGTAGACAGTGGTTTGGAAAAGGGGAAGGACCCCAGTCACAGCCGAGAAGGGAACTTCATGGGCAAAAGGTTCTTCTTTCAATCTGGTGGGATTGCCAAGAAATAATCCACTTTGAATTCTCATCACCTAATGCAACAATTAATGCTCAAATATACTGTCAGCAATTAGAGCGTTTGAACCAAGCTTTGAGGGA
Organism: Acanthosepion esculentum; assembly: GCA_964036315.1. Lineage (NCBI taxonomy): Eukaryota > Metazoa > Mollusca > Cephalopoda > Sepiida > Sepiidae > Acanthosepion > Acanthosepion esculentum. The sequence continues at coordinate 31,084,087 of OZ038493.1, read as the reverse complement.
AAAAAGACCTGCTCTAGTGAATCGAAAACGGGTAATGTTTCATCAGGACAATGCGCGACCACACACAGCAAGAATCACGTCACAAAAGATCGAAGAACTTGGTTGGGAGAAAATTCCTCATCCAAATTATTCTCACGACCTTGCTCCTTCAGACTACCATTTGTTTCGTAGCTTACAGAATCATTTGGAAGAAACAGCTTTTGTAACACAGGAAAAGGTTACAACTGACATTTGTGAGTTCTTCGAATCAAATCCAAAAGAATTTTACAGTAATGGAATTAGTAAGCTTGTTAATAGATGGAAGGAAGTCATAGATAACCGGGGAAAATACATTGTTGATTGAATCTGCAATTAAATGTAACATTTGGTCACTTGCTTCAAAATTCAAAATTCGGACAGAAGTTATTGGATGACCTGATATATAGAAAAAGATATTTTCATACAAAAGCGCACTACAGTGATTATTCAACCGAATTTTAACTTTTAATTTTTTTATAATTTTAAATATATTTACATTATTTATATTGCTCGGACTGTTGTCCTCATCTTTATTTTGTACCTGTCTATATTTCTGAGGTGAGGTATTGTAATTATTCACATTACTTATATTGTTCGGACTGCTGTCATCATCATTGTTTCCATATTCATGATATTTCGACCATTATACGCTCCGGACTTCTTCAGGTGATTGGAATTTCGAAGTGAACCTTTTATTTCGTCCACCGCCGTAGATTGTTCTAGAGTGTTTCAGTGGACGATATCAAGGGCTCAGTTCGAAATTACAATCACCTGGAGAAGGCTACAGAGCACAACGGTCGAAACGTCGTGAATATGGCAACAAAGATGAGGACAACGGTTCGAACAATGTATGTAAATAATTACAATACCTCGTGTCAGAAATAGAGACAGATATTTTAGATATAGTCATGCAACTGTCCTTGTGCAACTGAACTGAATAATACTCCTAAGTTGATGATAGCCTTTATTATGTATTCTTCAAGTGGAAAGACAATTCTGATTTTAAACCAGCACGACACAGATTTTCCTTGAGTAATGAGTGCGATATATCTGAGGTGTGTAAATATTCAAGTTTCTTGGTTCCTTTCTATTCTTTTCCAGTTTTATTTACTGCGCATGTGTATTGAAATCTGGTGACTCAATGTCTTTTTAATTATTTGAACTAAAACCAAGCTTGCCACGTTCTTAAGGAGGTGAGAGATTTCCTATAAGATTGCCTAAAATTTGCATTGCAGATAGGTTTCTTACACTTGCAGGAATGAATGGTTCACAGAACCTACAATTGGTGAATGAAGCTGTGAGGAAGAGAACATTTTCTTTGTTTTTCTTTATCATCAGAAAAAAAAAAAGAGAAGTGAAATCTTTCAAACAAAAGAAAATTATTTTTCTTTCATTTCTGGGATGAGGAGCCCATTGTTTAAATCATTTACATTTTGGATTAATGTCCCCATCTTTGTTGTTATTATCACAACGTTTCAGCTGTTGTGCCTCTCATCCTTCTTCAGGTGTCTACTGATCCGGGTAACCTTTTTATATGGATGTTATACATGGCGCCAAACACGTTCAGAAATGTCGAAACTGTCAGCTGTATACAAGCGCTTTTTTCAGATCAACGATTAAAAACGGCTTTGAGCGAATGATGCCTGTAGGTCTTAGCGAGGACCATCCTTTTTCGAATCTCGTAGACTCATGCTAATAATCACAAAAAATCTACCAAATAACAGAAACCACTTCACTTGTGAACTTTCAACAGCAGCAACATGTAAAATGGGCATCACATGTAACTCGAAGAGAAAATGATGACATAATCAAGTCATTAACGTCCCAAACCAGTTCAAAGATTAAGAAGGGAATCCCCATCAATACTAGAAAGAGCAATAACAGCTACTGAACTTGAGAAACGTATTTTCCTGAAAAATTGTTTTAAGAGAAAGATTTTATAAATTTCAACCGGATGTAGCACTGTCAGCTCGGTTAATGAATTCTGAATGTTTCCTTATAAGGAAACGGCTATTATTACAGTTAAGAGAATTTTGAATTGAACCCTTTATTTAAGATGATTGTAGATGATTTGTTCCACTCTACATGTCTAGAGTTATCTCGATTCGTCTTGCCCTGTTTCCACTGAGGCTAAATCTGTAGTACCCGGACCAAGGATTGAACTCACAATTTCTGTGTCATCAAATTTACAAAATAATGCTTTAATCCACTAGGCTATGTGAGTAACGATAATAATAATGCAGCGTCCCGTTACCACTTTCTTATCAATGTATAATTTTGTACATTTTTGTGCAAAAAAGTGGATCAGAGAGCCTACTCAGCTTCGTAAATATTTTCAGGAAATATCAGCTTCTAATTGCTGAATAAACACACAAATGGGCGTTGCAATCCACCCACGTACAAATATTTTTTCCAGCGCGTGACCAAGTCAAGTTTCCCGCCATTTGCTCTGATCCGTTTCTCCCAAAAGTGCACAAAACTGACTACATGAAAATAGAGCGATTACAAAATTGTCGCATTGCTGCGATTTATAAATTGTCTATAATAACGTAGTGGTGATTAATTAACCAATGAATGCTTGGCGTTGTATGTGATTTGTATTTGTATGTATGTATGTATGTATGTTCGTGCGTGGTAGACTCGCACAATAATATTAGCAGTTTTCTTATAAGAAAACATTTAACATTCATTGACTAACCAACAAGCTCGGTCATGATGACTTGTGACTTCGTGCTAGCACAACAGTTCTGTCTACTCAATTTCAATCATAAGGCTTGGCTCAACCCATTGTATAGTTTTTAGACACTTTCCAATGGCACCCTAACGTCTACCCAGATCGGATCTTATTCCTGAGAAATGAATTGGATTCGAACACCGGTTTCATAGTCAGAACACTAACGTTGCAACCATTGAGCCAGTAAAGTCTGTATAAGTAACACATTCAACACACACGTTAAATTACTGCATAAATTCCAAATACATTCTTTTGCTCAGTGTTAACCGTTTACATTAAAGTAACAATATTTTTGTGGAAGTCATGATGGTGTCAGAGTTAGCTCCTCGTTAATTCCCAAATTGTCACTAGGGGTCATTCTCCTTATACTATAAATACAGGGTGACTACTCGCCTCGTTCTCTTTTTCATTTCTTCATTTCAGCGACTACAATGTAAGCTCTCTTAGAAGATCCGGGTCTTCCCATTTGTGGGAGACGCCATGAAGATTGTACACACATACACGTACGTACGAACATTCACCTAAGAACAGACACCAATGTTTACACACACACAAATGTTATTGTCCATTGTAAAATTGTTTTGTTTAATACATATATTTGTTTATATATATGTATGTATATATATATATCGGTTTTGTTTGTCTTCTTTATCTTCAGTTGGGCTTAATTCAAGCCCGGCCATTTTCTTGTAGTTGGACCTTTTAATATTCTACCAGGAGTTACACACATGTTTCTAATAGAACAATACGCAAACACACACGGTCCTCTACAATGGAATGCGAAATGCAAATTTGACATTATTTATTGTTTTAAAGGGGAAAATAAATTAAAAACTGTTTTAATTTAAAACTAAAATAGTATGCAGTTCATTCACATAGAAAGTATTTTTCTCTTTTTGTGAATTTAATGACGGAAACTCATGCAGAAAATTACACTATGAGATTATCTCGAGACATCTCGTCTACGATTTTTTAATGAATTTTCATTATAAAATACATTTGTAATTCCACACATGATACGTCTTTCCATTTCATAACTTCCGTTTAAGTGGACAATGCTTTGGTTTCTTCACAAGGACTGATAGTTCTTCATCAAAATAGAGACTGGAGAAAAAATCTAAGGGTCATTTTATCACTATTTGTTTTCACACATGAAGCACCTGTAAAGGAAAAGCGTGTAAAGGCATCATCGTATTTTGTTGGGCAACCATTTAAATTTTCCCAAGCCCTGAGAATAGAATCCCTTTCATCCTTTAAACAAGAATCAGCATCTCTTTGGCCACAATTTGACTGAGGTTAAATTGAAGTCTCTTCATCACGAAACGAAACGAAACTTCTGATTCACCATCTGACAAATCGCTCGTCATTTTCTCTTTCTTCAACAATTACAAATCAGCGGCAATAAATTTCAATGAAGAAAAAAAAATGTATTCTTTCAATGGTAACAATTGCCAACGAATGAACAAACGAATGACTTACCATAAAATATCGCACGAGTATACTAAATTTCCTTTGAATTGTTATTTACGAGGCGATGTTGAAAAGTCATCAGTCCGACCAAGAAGAGATTCTAAAAAGTTCTGATGTTTCGTCAGGTGTTGGGAAATGGATCGGGCCGAAATGTTTTCCTCGTAATAAGCTTAGTATTAGCAGAAGGTCACAAGTAATGAGAAATCAGTGAGGATCGAACTCACTATTAATGATTTACATGTCAGATTACTGACCTTTACACTCAATGAGGAATTCATTACAATGTTGTCGATGATTATAAGAGAAAATAAAAAATTAAAAAAGAAGGAAAAAATCTCCTCCCTCAATGACATGACGTTGACGAATATTTTCGTCTGTTGCTTACAATACACAGTCGAAGTCTCGAGAATTTACGTTCAACATCTTATTTTCGTACTGGAAAAAAAGATTTGAGAGGACAATTCTTGGAATAATCCACTAGAAAATATGTGGTGAAAATAATCGGTATAATCCGTTAAGGGGTTAAGATATTTTACCATGAGAAAAGAAAACTGATTAAAATTGTCATAAATTTAATTAATAAAAGTCAACTTGTCAGACTTCTTCCCTCTGTCTGTCTCCCTCATATAATATCGTTGTTGACTTGGATTGGCTAACGAAAACTTATGAAGGTATTAGGAAACAGCAGAATTTCATTAGAAACAAGGAAAAGTCTACACATCTGCTATGTAATATAAACCCTCTTATATAACAGTGAATGATGAACAGTTTTCTTACAGATGAAAAAGAGACTTGAGGTAGCAAAAATCTTCTTCTACAGAAGGATGCTGAGGATACCATGGATGAGACATGTGAGCCATGAGAGAGTTTTAAAGAAAAAGGAGGACACTTCTACTTATCAGAAAATGTTAAAATTTATGGCACACATAATGAGGAAAGACGACTTGGAAAAATTGACACTCATTAGACATATTGAAGGCAAGAAAGACAGGGAGACAGTGAGTAACCTACCTAATAAGCTTGTGTAAATGGATAGCATAACAGGGACTGGGAAGGATAGTACAGAAACAAATATTATTTTGAGCTACAAAAGATAGGAAGTTGTGGAGAACCATGATCACCAACCTAACAAGGTTGTCTAAATGGATGGCAGAACAAGGACTGGGGAGGATAGTACAGAGACAAATATTGCTTAGAGCTACAAAAGATAGGTAATCATGGTTCTCCACTACTTCCTAACTAAACCTGTGATTCTGTTGCATCTATGACCCATGCCAGGAAGACCCCAGTTTGTACCAAGACAACAAGCGAGATGCTCATCAGGAGGTGGTTGAGTACACTCAAAGAACTGGTGAAGGAGTACAAGCTGTGATGTTGGTTACATCAGCTCAAAACATGGTCAACTGACTGTTGAGGGTGTTGCAGTAGTGGTTTAATGTGATGGAGAAAGAAAATGGACCTAGGCCACTCATAAGTCAGTGTTGTCTATGTGGATGAGGTTGACACAGGCAAAATCATGTCTATCCACAGAAGCAGTGGGCACCCAGGAGTACAGCACATCATCTACTTTGGCAGGCAACAGTAAAAGCATCTGTTAAGTCAGCCATATTGGCGTGTGAAGAATACCAATCTATAGACCCAGCACCAATCCACTGGGAGAAAAGAAAGCTGGAGGTGAACAGGAACTGCCAGAGGTTAGGAATGGACGTCATGCATCATGGAGCTCACCATTTCTTAATGCTCACAGGTTGTAGCCTGTTGCGTTTTTTCATTTGGAAGCAGTTGGTGAGGCAAGACTTGCCAAGCATGATTCAACAGCTGCAGGCTGTGTTCTTTGAGTGTGGCCCACTGCATAAGCTCCTTACAGAAAATGACACAGCCTTCTGCAGCAGAGAGTTCAGAGATTTTGCAAAAGAGGAAAATAAACCTATTATTCTGTTGTGCAAGACCCATTGCAACAGAATCACAGGTTTATTATCATCTCAGCCCTTTATGACCAAACTGGCTCTCATCTTGATTATTTTGCAAGATGCATGAAGCCACTCACATACTGGGAGGTACCCGACAAGCCCCTCATACAAGAAGAATATGGTCCATCACATAATGACATTGGGAGCTTCTAGGACCATGGTTTGCTTGCTTCCACAGCAGTTCACTGCAGTTTATCCCAATGGTCAATTCCAGACCCATGTGCTGTCCTCCAACCATTCTGGATCCTTGCATTCCAGCCCAAACTGAGCCAAGTGTTCTCTGGTGTGGGTTGTGGGCACAACAACATTTTTGACATATATGTTGATGTAAGCTGATGCCATATGGTCAATAGCTTCTTCCTGCGACATCACTGTGCTTGACAATGGCCTTCATGATAAGGGGAGATATTCAGACTGAACCCCAAATGTATTAAGCAGTACTATTTCCAATCAAACTTCAGTCTGGATTGGCCACAGCACCTTGTGGACATGAAGGTACACTCTCTTGAAGTCTAGCAGAAATACGTTTGAATCTTTTGTTTCTTCATCACGTTAAACAGTGGCATCCTCATCAGTTGGTCAACCCTGTTTTGCATTGATGTAACCAACATTACATCCACAGTGAGCTCATACTCCTTTACCAGCTCTTTGAGTGTGTTCAGCCACCTCCAGTTGAGAATCTCACTTACTGCCTTGCTATGCATTTGCGCCTTTTCGGTCAGAGTGTCTGATACCCAGTGGTATACACACAGTGAGTCTGTCTTCATGTGCAGCACCTTGCCCTGCCAATGTTGCCAAGTTGATGCCTTTCAGCATGGCGTCCAGTTCAGTTAAATTTATATGTTGGGCATTGTAGTTGGGCCAATGGGATCAGAGCAGAATGGCGACATGAAAGTCACTATATATGTGCAGCCATTTCCATCAATGAACCTGACTTCACCACCACCTTCGACTATCAGAACGAAGCATGGACAGTGGCTGGGAGGTGGTCAGAAGACGGCGCACTTGAAGGACTGCAAAATGGGGTGTCATAATATCCGGTAGCCACAGAGATCTGAAAGGAATAGGAGTGGGAGCTCCACATGTGGATAGACAAAGTATCTCTGCTGGACCTCAGGAGAGCATAACTCCGAGTATGTGTCCACGAGATTGATGGGAAACAGTACTACCAGACATGTTTACCTAAATGTAGCTCCCTTATCATGAAGCCAGTGTCAGCACAGTGATGTCGCAGGAAGAAGTCATTGGCCACGCGGCATCAGATTACAAACACTCATCTCTTTTATTCATTTTGCCAAACCAGAAAATTAGCATCTTAAGATTATCATATATATATATATATATATATATATATATATATATATATATATATATATATATATATATATTGATGCTGAATGCACTTATTTTGTAATTAAGATATTCAAACGTATATTGTTACAATTGGTAACCCATTTCTGCTACAGTGCAATATACCTATACAGGAATAACTCCCTAGATAGTAGGAAATAAAACAGTAAATTACAGTCTTTGAACAGATTTACGCTATTAGACCCATGAAGAAACCACATCAAATAATGAGTTTTAAAAACTTGTTTTATTTATGGGATTATTACAGAGAGAATTGATTAGAAATACTTACATATTAGTAGGTGTGAATCTTGAAACATGGAGATAAATGCTTTCATTGTATTGCTAACACTGATACCAGTTTGTTTCCCTTACTCTTTTTTTCCTATGCCGACATAAGTCATGACAAATCATTTTGCATAATTTCCTGGCCCCAAGTATAGAATCCCCTTCATCTTTTGAACAAGAATTAGTTTCACTTTGATTTTCTCAATCACAAAGTGACTGAGGTTTACTTGAAGTCTCTTTATCAAGATTGATGAAACTTTTTATGGTTTATCAATATTTTACAGGTTATTTAAAGCCAGAAAATATCTTTTGATTGTAAATTATTTTGGAGATAATAAAGATTTATTGATATAAGTCATACTAATTAACCGTTAGGTGAGGGTAGAAAAAGATGGCATACCTTTACCAAAGATATTTTGCATGTAAGTGAATATAATGAACCCAACTGGAATTGGAACTCGATTCTCCAATTTCCAATTCTGAGCCATTATCCATTACATCACCTGCACAGCCAAGCTTGCAGCGCCTTGTATTCCCAAACAGTTACCCATCTAGGTACATACTGGTCAGGCTCAGTGTTGCTTAACTTTGGTGATCGTATGAGAACCAGTGTTTCAATGTGATATGACCATATCATGAAACGAAACATCTGATTCATCATCTGACAAATCACTAAAGTTATTTTCTCTTTCGTCAACCGTTACAAATCCGCAACCATGAATATGAAGGGACAAACAGAAATATCCTTTCAATGAAAATAAATGCCAAGAAATGAGCAAACGAATGACATCTTACACAGTTGCACTAAATTTCAGTAAGATTTATTATTTACTAATGGGTGTTGAAAAGTTCTCAGTTCAACCAATGCCAAAAAAATTCTGATGTTTAGTAAAATGTCGGTAAATGAGTCAATCTGAAAACTTTTCAGCATCTCTGTAATCAGTCAATCGAGATTGTTTGCTTAACGGCACATCAACTCTTTATGGGTCATTTAATATCGGAATCTAATTTTCTTGAGAGCATTAGTCATTTCTTTTCAAAAATGTATTATTGGTAATTTTTTTTTTTTTATTATGAAGATGTATTGCTGGCACCTTTACTATAAAACAGTATTCTACACTTTCATGGTGTTTTGACCCCATTTTGGGGTTCACAATTTGCCCATAGCTGGGACTCTAACAGGTGCTACCAACCTGAGTCAGGGTGGACCTTGGAACAACAGGAATTAAGAGGGGGTTCCATGATCCTTAAAAGCTCCTGATCAGTGGCTTTACTGTTGGATGTAAAGTAGCTTCAACAATCAATCAAGGCCAAATTCAATTGGGATCATAGATCAATATAAACTCCACAATACTTTAATTAGCTGCATAGCATGTGTTTTGCCAGGGCTACATATAGTGTTTGAATTCTGAGTTGTACTTTTTCTAGACTGATTGCCACCCAAGGCTAAAGGGTTCAGTCTGCCCTAGTATTTAACTCATAGGTGGGACGATTCAGGAATTCAGACTTTTTACAAGGGTATTTGCATGAAAGTGAAAATGAAACATGAGTGAAATCCGAACTCGGCTTTCCAATTTCTCTTTTTCAGCTGCTACCGATTACACCACCTGCACTTCCTTGTACCAAGATTAGCACAGTATTAGTATAAGATCACAAGTACAGGCCACTAAGTGAAGACAAAGCTCACAACTAATGATCAATATGGCCAGCTTGTTGACCATTACACCACAATGAGGCACCCATTATAATGTAGTTGTGGATTGTAAAAGTGCAAAGAAAGAAAATTCCTGTCAAATGCACAATGTGGACAACTAATTTCATTTGTCACTTAAAAGATTCAGTTGAGATGCAAGAATTTATGTCCAACATCTTATTTTTGCACTGATAAATTCTCAGCATAATCCCAATACATGAGGAAATAACTGGCGAGAATAAGTTGTATAATCTGTTAAGGGGGGTTATTCTAGGGGAAAAAGAGCATCAAAAGAGAAGATCTCAAGAAGAAAAAGAAAATCTTCTTGAAGTCTTCAGATCTTGAAAAATGATGAATTTGAAGAGCTTTTGAACAAAAGAGACAATACAAAATAATAAGTGAAAATAGCATAAAAAACGAAAGTCAAATCAGTCAAATGTTGTCTATTGATTGCAAGCCTTAAAAAATCCTGAAGCTAGAAAAATGACTTCTAAATAAAAAAAAATATCCTCCAGCATTTAAACAATTTTCATTCTTATCTTGCTTTACACAGAAAAAGTCAGTTTTAGATAAGATAGTCACTGACAATGAAAAATGGATCTATTACAAAAATCCGAAAGGAAGGAAAAAAATGGCTGACTTCTGAAAATCCTTGAACATTTCAATGTCAACAGAATATTTGAGGGAAGAGTTTTTCTCTATATTTCTTGTACTTGAATTAGTATACTCCCTATGAAGCCTTGGGCTAAAATCAAATCACACAAGGTGGTTTTTCTGTAGTTTAAGTAGGTACTAGTTCCGTGACCAACCAATTGTTTTTCTTCTAGACCGATTGCCAACCAAGACTAGAGTGTGCAGTCTCTCCTGCTATTTAGCACATAGTGTGTGGGCATAAGTGATGGATAACTACTATTCCTAATGCATTTGTGCAAAAGTGAATACAGTTGCCTCGGTTGGAATTTTAAGCTCACTGATCCAAATTTGTATGCCAATAACCACTTTACCCAGACAAAAAGAAGAGGTCTTTTTCTCTTTGTTTTTCATTCTGTCAGATTTAAAGGGACTTTATTATTAAAAGTGACTGGAACTTAGACAATAGCTAATATGTAACTTTAAAGTGAACAGTTAGCCCACAAGGAAGCTGATCACCAATTTTACTGTATGACAGTGCTTGTTTTCATGTTATAAGTGTGACACAGCAAATAAGGGAAGTTCTTCTGCATGTGACACATTCTCCATATCTTCAAATAAACAATTATTTTGCCCTATGTAATATTTTTTTGATTGGGTGGTGGTTCCAAGAAGTTGATGACATTAGAAAATTCATCAAAGAATTCATTAAGTCAAACCTGGAATTGTTCTTTTATGATGAAGTACACAATTTAAATGAAAGATTATAGAAAATAAGGAAAATGGTTTCATGACTGGATAATGATGTTATGAATTGAGATGAATAAATAGTTGAAGTGAAAGGTTATATGAAACCAATTTAAAAGCCACATGGCTGATGCTAACCTCCAGGAGGGGAAATCATTGTGTCTTCTTTGGCTCACGTTTTCCACTGACATGAAGTGGAAGGATTATATTGAATAGTACTGCTGATAGGAAAGTTGGTTCACTGTGTTGTGTCAGACAATTTTTCTTGTCAGAATCCATCTTGCACATTTATAAATCTACCATTCAGCCATGCATAGAATATTGCTGCCACATCTGGTCTGGTGTTCCTGATATATATCTTTAGATTCTCCACAAAATCCAAAAGAAGAGTGTATTATATAATCTGTCATTACAAATTCAATTACATTTCCATTGCTGTGCAATAGCTTCCCTCTGTCTTTTCTATAAATATTTTCATGGCAATTGTCCTATTGAGCTCTCCTCCTTGGTACCTCAATCACATGAATTTAAGTGTACTTCTAGCAACTAGGTTTCATTTTTCTGTTGAATTAGCTACAGGTAACCATAAGTTCTATTCTAATAATTTCTTTTCCCACATTTCTTGCCTGTAGAACTTTCTTTCCTATCATCTACAATCTTCAAAAATTTAAATGCAGAATCAACTGCCATCTTCTGTTTCCTGAAAGCCATTCTTTTATTGCTTGGGCTGAAGTGATTAATATAATTTTTTAATATTTTCTAATTTTAAAAAAGAAGTGTCTGATTTGAAGACTATGTAGTTAGTACATTATTACATTTTTGTAATGGACTTTTCTCCTTGATATCTTGACTGCATGGATTCAAATGTACTACAAGATTAGTAATTAGGCCTCGTTATTCATTTACTGTTGAATTAGCTAGAGGTAACCATAAGTACTATTCTAATATCTTATTTTCTCATACTTCTCACCTGTGGAACTCTCTTTTGATATCTTGCTTCCCTGCCACCTATGATCTTCAAACATTTAAATGCAACATCAGTCATCACCTTCTGTCTTCTTGAAACCTGTTCTTTTATTGTCCTTTGTCCTCACTAATCTTCTCTTTCTTTTCCACTCTCAGTCACCCTTTGCATCCTAGTGGTATTATTATTGCTTGAATCAAAAATTTAAATGAAGAATCAATTGCCATCTTCTATTTTTTGAAAGCTATTCTTTTATTGCTTGGGCTGAAGTGATTAAAATAATCTTTTAATATTTTCTAATTTAAAAAAAGTGTCTGCTTCAAAGCAGACACTTTTTTTTAAAACTGATGAACTAACTTTCCTATCAGCAGACCTTCAGCTTCCTTGAACAGAAAAAGGGCTTCTATTTCTATGTATGATGGAAGTGGGCCAACTGTTCACCTTAAAGTTACATATTAATTATTGTCTAAGTTCCAGTCACTTGTAATAATAAAGTCCCTTTAAATCTGACTGAATGAAAAAGAAAGAAAAAAGACCTCTTCTTTCTGTCTAGGCAAAGCAGTTATGTAGTTATTACATTATTAGAAATTTTATACCCTTCAAATAACACATTTTAAGATGCAGCCAAGCATTTTTCTGTTAAGTGTACTACTAGATTGAAAACTAGCTTTCATCATTTTGCTGTTGAAATAGCTAGTAGCTGTATATCATATTCTCATACGTCTCACCTGGGAACTCTCTTCCAGGTTCTTGCTTCTCTGTCACCTATGATCTTCAAAAATGTATATGCAATGTCAATCACCTTCTTGAAATGTGTTCTTTTATTTTCCTTTCTCCTCACTTGTTTTCTCATTTTCTTTCACTCTTGCAAACCCTTTGCATCAGCACTTTGTTTGGAGTGAAATGATAAAAAAAATGCTACAAGGGACAGGAAGTAGTGGAGAGCCATGATCGCTTATGTCCTGAAGGGACATGGCACATAAAAGAAGAAGAATATTGGGTAGTGGCTTTATGTACACAATTTCATTATACATGGATTTGTCTTTGTTAAATCACTTCATCTTTAAGTGCCATGTTCTTTCAGGACATAAGAAATCATGGCTCTCCACTTCATGTCGCTTGTAGCTCTCAATAAGTTTTGTCTTTTTGTTATTTCTCCCAAACCCTGTTCTACCATTTGTTTACTCTTTAGATAGGTTATGCACTATACTCTTCTGTCTCTCTTTCCATTAATCTGTCCTGTGAGTATCAGTTTTTCCAAGGCTTCCTTTCTCATTACATGCCACAGAAATTTCAACTGCCTCTTCCTGATATTAAGTATAAGTTTCCTTTTTGTTTCCATTTTCTCTAAAAGCTTATCATTGCTCACATCTCATTGTTAAGTTACTAATAACTCTAATAATAATGACAATAATAATAATAACTGACAATTCTGTCAAGACTAACAATGGATGATGAAACTAATGTCCAGGCAGTAAGGTATTTAAACAAGAAATGTTTGCACAGTTTTGGTAAGAGAACCTGAATTATTGTACTATGAACAGGGCATGAGAAAAAATGTATATGCAATGTCAATCAGCATCTTCTGTCTTCTTGAAACATGTTCTTTTATTGTACTTTTTCCTCACTTGTCTTCTCATTTTCTTTTACGCTCACTAAACCTTTGCATCATTGCCTTGCTTGGTGGGAAATGATAAAAAAATGCTTTGGTAATTGAATAACAATGTTAGGAATTCAGATGAATAGAAAGTTTTGTCATAAAAATGCTGGAAAATCACATCAACTTATTTTGTATGCAAAAATAAATATCACTTGTTTAAGGCAGAATTAAAACTCAGCTTGATAATTTATGTGCACTGCAATGGTATGGTCATAATACTAATATTTCCTTATTAAGAAACCTTACACTCCACAAAAATGGCAAAATGATAATTGCAGGGTCCAAATTGAGTGTAGGTGGTTTGAACTGCTACACAAAAATGGCAAAATGATAATTGTAAGACCCAAACTGAGTGCAGGTGGTTTGAACCTTGTCGGTGTGGAATTTTGACAGTGATGGATTTTCTCATATATATATATATCTATATCTCTCACTCTCTCTCTCTCTCTCTCTCTCTCTCTCTCTCTCTCTCTCTCTCTCTATATATATATATATATATATATATATATATATATATATATATATATATAAAGCGAAGAGGTTATAGTAGTTCCAATGAGTGAAAAGTGTGTATATTAAAAAGAAAAGAGAAACCGCAAACGTTTTTGCTTGTAATGTGAATTTAAAAAAAAAATATATTATGTTTTATTTTCCATAATTTTGCTACACGCGTTTCTGGTCTCACAACCTTCATCAGGCAAAGAGTGGATATTTCCATATATTATTAAAAAGAATTAATTTTTCTCATGTTTTTCAATGTTAAATATTCTTGATATTAGACCTTCTCTTTTTTGTGCATTAGTGACCCAAAGTTCAAGGAAGACATGTGTAGCAAAATTATGGAAAATAAAACATATTTTTAAAAATACATCCACATTACAACCAAAAACGTTTGCAGTTTCTCTCTTTTTATATATACATATATAAGACAAAAAGGATGTGCGAAAACCAGAAGTACAGTTGCGACAGTAGAGAAGTCAAGGGCTCTGCTGCTCATCCATACCTTCATCTCCTAGATTCCTTTGTGTGCCCGTAGTTTCAGCAGGTAGATGATCTATGCACGAGTAGATGATAGGTATCTGACCTCTCTATCCTACTCTCACCGTCACTCCCTTCAGGAAATTAAACTAATTTGTCCCCCTCCAAAATAAAGAGAGTGAAAAAAAACCTGAAGTAAACTGTCTAATATTGATTCAGTCTGTTGATGCAACATAGGTGTCTGTACTAAGGAATTGCCAAAAAATGACTAGAATTCAGAGATACATAAGACAATCCATCTTTTGGGATTGCCACGATTTCAATCAGTTTGTGTAACTTTCAGTTAAAAAACAAACAAAAACAAAAAGGAAGAAACAAATCCGGAATGATAATATAAACCATTTCCTTAAAAGTAAACATTCACCGAGCAACTAACTTTTGGTTGAAATTTATAAAATCTTTCTCTGAAAACATTTTTTCAGGAAAGTAGGTTTTTCCAAGTCTAGTAGCTGTTATCTTTCTTTCCAGTGTTGATGGGGGGGTCTCCTTCCTAACCTTTTATTTGAAATAGTGTGGAATTTTATTTTCACTTTGAATTGCATGTCCTATCCATTACTGCTGTTGAAAGTCCTCAAAATGTTGTGATTTCCATTATTTGGTACAGTTCTTTGATTCCTGACCACCAACTCATGAAATTCAAAGAACAATAACTCACTCTTAAACCTACAAGCTCCATTTACTAGAAGCAATTTTTAATAACTGATCTGAGAAAATGGTTGTATACATTTGACAGTTTAGATATTACTGAACAAATTTGGAGCCATGCATAACATCCAAATGAAAACATTGATTTGACAAGGCTGCTTAAGAACATGCCTTGAGTTCTTATTGTCAGGTTCATGCCTTTGCCTTTTAGGCTCATGTGTATATTTGTTTGAAATTACCATTTATCCTTTTGATATGTATTTACATTGTTGATTATTTCAGTTTGTTTGCCAAAATAAAAACTTTGTTGAATGATAGTAATCTAGACCTTGGACCAGTCTTTTTCATCACTTTCCATTCAGTCGATATACAATCGGTATAAAAATCCATATTAACCACATGCACAAGCAAATCTTAAACTTGTTCATAAGCAACAGAAATAAAAAGAACATTTCGTTAAACTTTTGAAGATTATTTTTTTTCCCCTTCTCTGAATTTTCCAAATAAAAGTGTAAGAAATTTACTAAGCCTGTCAAGTTTCAAACATTCAATTATCAATGTTTTGTGTTTCTTTGTTAAAATTTTGCATCTGTTATTTTTTCTCTTCTCTGAAGACAAAGGAATTTTGTTTTAATTCTGCATTTCATAAAATTAAAGGAATTTTTTTCCTGCTTGTAATGCAGTTTTCAAGGAATTAAATTCTTGTTTATTGACATTCTCAAATGAAGTATTTTCAGCATGTCATTTATTTTTCAAATGTCTTTATATTTGCATGTTTTAACATGGTGTTCCAACCAATAAATTCTTCGGCCTTCCACATTTGTACTAAGTGATTTTTTTCCATTTCATCAACAAAGGAAATTACAGTTTGACAGAATCATTAGACTGGGTGTTAAGGTCTTGTGTACAGGTATAGATGAGAAGGAAAAAAATTGCCTCTTCTCATCAAGCTCATTTTTTTTCTTTTTTTGCTGATGCTCTTATTGAAGCCATTAAAGAATTCCCAAAGTCAATATCATATTCAAATATCATCAACAGAAAAACATTACAAACTTTTATTCCAAGCCAATATTATATATATATATATAGAGATAGATAGATAAGGGCATTATATATATATGTATAGATAGATAACGGCATTATATATATATATATATATATATATATACATATATATATATATATATAGATAGATAGATAGATAGATAATGGCATTATATATATATATATATATAGATAGATAGATAGATAGATAGATAGATAATGGCATTATATATATATATATATATATATATATATATATATATATATATATAGATAGATAGATAGATAATGGCATTATATATATATATATATATATATATATATATATATATAGATAGATAGATAGATAGATAGATAATGGCATTATATATATATATATATATATATATATATATAGATAATGGCATTATATATATACATATATATATATATATATATATATATATATATATATATATATATATGTATATATATAGATAGATATATAAGGGCATTATACATATATATATATGTATAGATAGATAGATATATAAAGGCATTATATATATATATATATATATATATATATATATATATATAGATATATAAGGGCATTATATATATATATATATATATATATATATATAGATAGATAGATAGATATATAAGGC
The DNA here is from genome assembly GCA_964036315.1 of Acanthosepion esculentum. Taxonomy (NCBI): domain Eukaryota; kingdom Metazoa; phylum Mollusca; class Cephalopoda; order Sepiida; family Sepiidae; genus Acanthosepion; species Acanthosepion esculentum. The sequence goes on along the minus strand of OZ038493.1, from coordinate 31,067,186 downwards.
CATTATATATATATATATATATATATATATATATATATATAGATATATAAGGGCATTATATATATATATATATATATATATATATATAGATATAAG
>OZ038493.1:31049590-31062090 GCA_964036315.1 Acanthosepion esculentum | reverse complement strand
ATTATTCGGACTATTGTCCTCATTTTTGTCACCATATCTATCACTACGTTTCATCCGTTGTACACTCTGGCCTTCTTCAGGTGGTTGGAATGTTGAACTGAACCTTTTATTTCGCTTACTGGGGTATACTGTTCTAGTTTCACTAATGCCTTTATCGACTGTGCCATGTGTCCTTGAGGACACATGGCACAGTCGATAAAGGTATTAGTTAGATCCAGTGACAGGACCCAAAGTGTGTGAGTTCAATACTTGGTTAAGTTGGTGGAGAACTTTCAGAGGGGAATTAGCATGGCACGTGGAACTAGAACAGTCTACCCCAGTAAGCAAAATAAAGGTTTCAGTTCGACATTCCAACCACCTGAAGAAGGTTGGAGCATACAACGGCTGAAACGTTGTGATAAACATGGCGACAAAGATGAGGACAATAGTCCGAATAATGTAAATAGTATGATCAACATTTTGAACAAAGCCAGGATAACTTCATGCAAGAACAACCATTGGACCTTTCGACTAGTCACATCTACACAATTTCACTCATAAGGCTTGAGAAAATAAAGTCATATGCAATCTCATCATACAAGAGCACAGTGGCCAAAACGTTGTGATAAACATGGCGACAAAGACGAGGACAATAGTCCGAATAATGTAAATAGTGTATCAATTGAGATATGTGTAAATGTGTAGTAGAACAGGTGATGTGAGAGGCAGTAAAAAGATGAAAGTTATTTAGAGCTACAAAGAATGGGAAGTTATGAAGAGCCGTGGTTGCCCATGTCCTGAAGGGGCATGACACATAAAAGAAGATTTAAGAAAGAGGTTGAACTGACTATTTTATTTCGGTTTTATTTCACCCAATCTTTGAGGGGACATTATACTAATCCAGTCCTGCAATATCATTTGAGGCACGGGGGTGGGTGACAAGAGTAGTTTGGGGTTTCCTCACTTGCAACAGTGTTCATTTCTAATTAAATGCTAGAATTTGGAATGTTGAAACGTGAGGAAGGAATCCCCACTTGGAAGATCCGTGCAAATCAGGAAATATTATTTATGAAGGTCACTCCAAAAGTAATATCTCCAAATTTATTATATTGGCTCGGGATGTCAAAGTTAATGTTGGTGGTATGGCAGTGAAGATCATATCTTCCCACCAATAACCCATATTTTTTTTTCATCTTGCTATATATGACAGCTGAGTAGTAGTCTGAGAAAACAAGAAAGCAAAGGTGAATTATTCAGTTCCTCCATACAGAAAAAATTGCACTCACTGACATTTATCAAGGTTTGCCAAATATTTACAGAAACCAAACAGTGGACACGAGCACAGTTAAGTGTTGGGTAATGTGTTTCACCAGAGGTACAGGGATGTGAGTTATTAGACACATTCCAAGCAGCTGTCTATCCATGAAGTGCTTTTATTCATCACTGGTAAAAAAAAGTGATGACATTGTATAAACAGGTGTTTTTGAACTGGAAATTTATTCTGTCCATCCGTGTTACTGTGCTCTCAGTCAGTAACTTTCTCAGGTTACACGGTAATATTAATTGTTCCCATGCTGGAAACATTATAAATTCATTGACCAAACTGTTACTGTTAGTTGAATTTTATATATTTTTTTTATTAGAGAACCCTCTCTGCTTTCCATCAGCATGGCTGATGCTAACCCCCGGAAGAGCTAGGTCATGTGCTAAGAAAGATGGTTCACTTTGTGATGCTTGACACTCTTTCTCTCCTGATTCTATCTTACATATCTATAAGTCTATCATTCGTCTATGCTTAGAATATTGCTGCTACATAAAGTCCTGTGCTCCTGCTATCTAAAGTTACTTGATAAAATTCAAAGAAGCAGCAATATTATTGGCCCTGTTCTGGCATCTCGGCTCCAGTCATTTTCCCTCTGCCATAAGATTGCTTCCCTTTGCCTTTTCTATAAATACTTTCATGGTAACTGTCTGGATGAGCTCTTCACTATAGTGGCTAGACTCTTTGAATTTAAGCACAGTACTAGACTGGTGACAAGGTTTCACCAATTTACAGTTGAGCTGGCTAGATATAACCGTAAATTCTATGCTAATAGTTTTTTCCTCACACTTCTTGCTTGTTGAACTCCCTACTGGATTCATGATTTCCAGCCAAATTTAATCTGCAAAAATTTAAATGCAATTTTTTGTCCTCCTAATTACTCTTCCTCTGTTCTCGCTACTTAGCAATGACCCTGTTTCTAACTCTTCCACACCCAGTAACTCTTTGCATCTTAGCAGCTTTACGACCTTGCTTGGGGTGAACTTGATTAAAACAAAAAAAGAAAACAGTTTTTCAAGTCAGTAACTTTTATAACTCTTTCTAATATTAATATGAGCTTCCTCCTAATCTTTATTTTTCAGTTTAATGAAAAGTTAAATGCTAGATTATATCATTATTTTCTATTATTAAATATGCTAATCATTTTGTTGTTCTTGTTGCTGTTAGAAATATTCAAGAGAGGTCGCTTTTGTTATTTGGCAAAGCTTATTTTTTTGTGATTTTGTGGTGTCATTCTATAAGAAGGATTGTCTTCTTTAAGATTAAAGGACTAATTTGTCTAAAACTATTTTTAACCATTCATCTTAGAAGATGGTTAAATACTGTAGTTTAAATGAGTCTCTATTACTACGACGTCACTTGTACAAATCAAGTTACCGCTGGTTCAATTCGCTGTTCTTGCTTTCTGCACACTTCACAACATAAATCTGAATTTTCTTCTGTCATTTTCACTGCTTCAGCCCTTTTTATCAGGCCAATACCACGGTCAACCAATCAATCAGTGTTCTTCACTTTTATTCTCAGTTACCCAGGCAAATAGCCTCCTGCAGTTTGACTAATCAGCACACGACTTGCTTTTGGTGGAAGCATTCCAAACTGTACAAAAACCCTCGTTACTGCAAATACTGCTGGATTTGCTGGACAGGAGAGTAATGCCATTTTCATGGAGCAAACTTGCCGATGTCACGTGCCACATGTTAAGGTAAGACCCTTATTTTTCTATTCACCAGATGCAAGCCACTCTGGCTCACTTGCTTCTATGGGGCTGTTCACCACAAATACCAATGATAGTTTAGACATCTGTGAATGAGTTGGACACCATGTGGGACCATGTGGGACATCCATGAAAATAAATAGGAGGCATTCATTTTGGAGCATCCCATGTACTTCTATGAGAAAGAAGCCATTAATTTAGACTTAATTCTCAGATCCAGTCTGTCGTATTTTTATACTTACCACTTAACTTTTTTTCTGAAAAATTTCAGCCACGGCAGGTTTTCACCAAAATAATGTTAAGTATTCCAATTATGGCAGACAAATTATTTTATGCTTTGTTCTTATTGGAAAGAAACACTTTATTTATTTTTTTTTTTAAGACATCAACCAATTTAAGTCTGTGTTCATTTCAAGTTGGAATATTTTGGAGTATTTAATTATGTAATGGGCCATTTTATTTTAAATTATGTCTTTTTTTTTCAGGAAATTAATTATGTAAGCAAGTTTCCTTCTTCAAGAATTGCTTTGATTGTAAGATTCAACCGTCTGTCAATCCCAATTATGTCATCTTCATAGCGATCTATTAACAGTAAATGTATAAAAGGATTTTTAATTAAAAATAAAACCCGGGCAAAGAGATTCTTTGAGGCAATGATTTTCAATACTTATTTGCTTGAACAACGACTACGAAATGCATCTTATGCATGACAATTAAAGATGACATGACTCATTACTGAATAGGATCATTAATTATAACCATAATACATCTCATAGCAATGTCCTGTCAGTAACAATTGCATAAATTGCTGACTAGTGAGAAACACTTTCATAGTCATTTTCAATGATTTCTATAGTAAAAATCATTTTCAATGCATATACATTATATGTATCATAGTTTTATTATGTCAGTAATACTTGCATTACCTCCTCCTCTCCACTGGCAATACCCTTCTAATTTTTAATGACTTTTTAATGGATTTATCTTATATATATATATGTATATATATATATATATATATATATATATATATATATATATATATATATATATAATAGGTCTATTGTATTCGTAATGTTTGCATTAATTCCTGACCACTGGCAATACCCTTCTGATTCTGAATGACTTTTAATGGATTTATCTCATATATATATATATATATATATATATATATATATAATAGCTCTATTGTATTAATTATAACCATAATACATCTCATAGCAATGTCCTGTCAGTAACAATTGCATAAATTGCTGACTAGTGAGAAACACTTTCATAGTCATTTTCAATGATTTCTATAGTAAAAATCATTTTCAATGCATATACATTATATGTATCATAGTTTTATTATGTCAGTAATACTTGCATTACCTCCTCCTCTCCACTGGCAATACCCTTCTAATTTTTAATGACTTTTTAATGGATTTATCTTATATATATATATGTATATATATATATATATATATATATATATATATATATATATAATAGGTCTATTGTATTCGTAATGTTTGCATTAATTCCTGACCACTGGCAATACCCTTCTGATTCTGAATGACTTTTTAATGGATTTATCTCATATATATATATATATATATATATATATATATATATATATATATATATATATATATATATATATATAATAGCTCTATTGTATTCATAATGCTTGCATTAATTCCTGACCACTGGCAATACCCTTCTGATTCTGAATGACTTTTTAATGGATTTATCTCATATATATATATATATATATATATATATATATATATACATACATACATACATACATACATACATATATATATATATATAGTCAAACCTAATGAGCCAGACAAACCTACCAAGGTTTCACTTAAGCAGATCATATTTATCTTATATATATATATATATATATATATATATAATAGGTCTATTGTATTTGTAATGCTTGCATTAATTCCTGACTACTAGCAATACCCTTCTGATTTTTAATGACTTTTTAATGTATTTATCTTATATATATATTTATATATATATATATATATATATATATATATATATATATATTAGCTCTATTGTATTTGTAATGCTTGCATTAATTCCTGACCTCAGAAAACCTCTCTCTTCCTGATTTTCAGTGCAATTCTACAGTAAAAATCACTTTCAATGTATTTACACTATATGTATAAATAGTGTTGTTGTGTCAGTAATGAAGTCATTTGTAGTGTTTGTGAATCAAGACTTTCGAAATCTATATGAATTAATACTTTGAAAAAAATAGACAGATTCAGATTTAGCCAACACATTATTAGAACATATTTTGTTAATTAATAAGCTTTAGACAAAATAAAAAAAATATTTTTATTGGAAATTATTAATAAATTACAATATTCCTACTAAAAGCATACCAATTTACATTAAAATTTAATTAATTTACAATTTACGGAGAAAGATAAAAATTTACTCAGAATTTAAAATATATATAAAATTTGCAAAATTTCAGCATGTATAGTTATTAAGTTATGAGAAATTTTATACTCTTCAAGTAACCCACATTCAAACTGAGCTGAGCATTTTTCTGTTAAATATTTGGGTACATTTTATGTCTACTACTATGTTCATGCACCTGGTATAAATAAAGGATATCATAGCAAGTAGTCAGTTTGCGTGATAGTTTGAGTAGCAGTCAGGTGTACAGTCCGAGTTGAAGTAGTAAGAAAAATAATTAAGAAATTTTTTTGTATCTTTTTTGGGGGAAAAAAAAGAAAAAGAGTTTCTGTAAATCATCTCAACTATTTCTGGAATATAAAAAAGAATTAGATTTGCACTTTATCTCTTTTTTTTTTCTCTTTTTACAAAGCAAACTTTTCACACTCTCAGCTTTCCACACATTAATTTCTGATGACTGGCAATCCTTTTCTTCTTTATTTTCAGTGCCTTTCTACAGTAAAAATCATTTTCAATGTTTTACATAATGCCTCTAATTGCCCTTTTGTTTCAATAATGCTTGCATTAATCCTTGAGCACTGACAATATCTCCCTTCCTGATTTTCAATGCACATCATGGCGAGATTAAATGCTGGAATTTGTCAAAACAAATTTTAGGTTAAAAGTAGCAAAATTCAATATTTAACCAAGGTTATCTTTTTCACTCTTACTTTCAGTAACAGTTTGTTTTTGAAGAAAATCTCCAAAGCAAAATTGAATGATGGTGGAGTAGCTGTAAACTCAGTAGACGGTAGTGAAGAAAGCAGAAACCTTTCCAATATAAACTGGGCTTAAATGCTAGCTATGCTAAAACACAACCGTGTTTAATGTTTCATTTCTGCACAACAGCAAACATTAGTGATGTCACTATATTCTACGGAATATTGGATATATTTGTTTAAAAAAATTTAGCTGTGATAACTCTGGATATATAAACAGCTAGGAAGAGAATAACACTCTATGACAGTTATACATTATTCAGGTAAAAGCAAACAATTTAACAGATTTTAATTTTGGCATTTTAAAAAAGATTTTAAAATTTCAAATATCCTCAAAAATCAATCATTTTTAAATTTTAAATATTTAGAAAATTTCTCAGTATCCCACACTGTGATAATAATAATATCTGCCAGGAATTGTGAAATGTTGTGAGATCCAGGGTTCAAATTCCTGGAAAATCTTTTATTATTATAGTGCAGGATATCTACTAACAAAAATTTTGGAAAGAAATAGAAAAACACTCTAAATGAATTCTGCAAGATATAAAAAAAAATGTAAAAATTCTAAAATTCCTGGCATCCCTTGTTTGTGCACATATGCAGTTACACCAACATGACAAATTTACTCTGATGAAATCCTGAAGGACGAAACATGTCACAAGTAAACTTTTTCCACAATTTTCCCAACATTGTTCTTGATATATATATATATATATATATATGATGGACTCTCCCGTCAAACTCGAAGTATGAGGGTCAGACAGATCAGTTCCCAGAAACTGAAAGCCCGACACCTACACAGGATTTGATTATAGTGGTGAAGGCTTTGTGCAGGGCCATCCACACTTTTTGGAGGGACGAATACAGGGACCTGGTGCAACGAATGCCACAAGGTCCCCAAACGACCCTCCGCAGGTTTTGAATTCAGAGTTGTCCTTCTCCTAGACCAGTTGCCATCCAAGGCTATAGAACCCAGTCTGTCCTGCTATTTACCCATAGTTGGAGGGAGAAGAAGAGGATTCACACCTTTCCCAAGGGTATTAGCACGTAAGTGAATGTAATGGATTCGACTGGAATTCGAACTCGGCTCTCCGATTCCTCAATCCAAGCCGTTATCCATTACTCCACCGTGCCTCCTATATATATATTGGATGTGCAGGTGGTGTAATGGATAGGAAGTGGATAAGAAATGGAAAACAGTTTGAATTCCAGTTACATTCACTTATATGCAAATATCCTTGGGAAAGGCCTTAATTCATTTCTCCTCCAAGCTATGGGTTAAATAGTAAGGTCTCCAGCCACAGTTGGCAACCAATGTAGAAGGACAACTCTGAATTCAAAATTCAAAACCTGACAAGACCAAAATCACCCTTTGAGAAAGCATAGCACCCAGAAGGTAGCCTTGAATGCATTATGATAAAGACATTGGCAACAGGATGTTAGATGTGGTCAGTGGTAGAATCTAACAAAGGGAATTGTTGGCATTGAACTCCTATGGTGTTATGCAAAAGATCTTTCATATTGGACAATGGATGAAACCAAATATATGTGTAAACAATCCCCCTTTAGAAGGAGGTTCTGACAGATTACCTAATTAGCTATATGTAAGTATAGTAATAAACCATAAGGAAGAAAGTGTGTCTTTCATATGACAATTTATTTTTTAAAGCTAATCCTTTTCTTTGTCAATGCACTTAATTCATTGGTTATTATTAATACCAGAGATCAAACATACTGTGAAAATTTGAGACCAAAGTCCAATATTAAGCTAAGGAATACTTGTGGAATATATAAAAATAAATTTTAGTAATAATTAATTAACAAATAATTTAATTAACAATTAATTAACAAATTTTTAAAAATAAAGTAAATTAGCCAAGCACATATCTACTGCTTTTATATATATATTTCAAAAATGTAGTAAATAAAAACTCATACGTTTTGCTTCCATGGTTTTTCCTGCAGATTTTCAGGCAATAAAAGTCACTTTTACTATTTGAAGATCTGCAAGAGGAACTGCAGCTGAGCAAAGGTTCAATTTTTTATTGACTACATTTTAGAAAAGTTTTAATTGCTTTGTATTTTCTATTTTTTGAAAGTACATTGAACATTTTTTCATGCAACCATTTCTTTCTAAACAGCAAGCACATGGCTTGTTTCTGCTGTATTTTGAAACAAATTTATACATATATATATATATATATATATATATATATATATATATATATATATATATATATATATATATATATATACTGTCTGAAATTTGCTATATTAAGATTGCTTGATATCAGAAATGGACAATTTATAGATAGAGTGTGAACCTAGGATTCAAGCAATCTTCTGACAGTCACGATACAGTATTGATTCATATGTCCACATTGTCTGTCTGTCTGTCAAATATATATACACACACAGACAGACACACACACACAGACAGACACACACACACACACACACACACACACACACACACACACACAAACCCATCAAACAGCACTCCAATCTTTGAGTGCTGTTTGGTTTGTTTGTGTTTCTGCTGTGTCTTCATCAAAAGTGTTGATAGGGTTGCACTTTGACAAATGCTTATATATATATATAAAAACACAACAGCCTTATCCAATCATGACCAGGAAACATGAAGAAGATATATGAAATGTACCTCAGTTTGAAAGGACCCAAAGTGTTCTACAACCCAAATTAAGTAATTCAAAAGCAAAAAGAAAAAAGAGAAAAATACAATCCAGAAATATTAAAGAATCACTATTAACAGTTTCAGGCATTGAAGTGACCCTCATTATATATATATATATATATATATATATATATATATATATATATATATATATATATATGTGTGTGTGTGTGTGTGTGTGTGTGTGTGTGTGTGTGTGTGTGTGTGTGAAACAGATAGATGAAGAAACAAATCTGCATTGGCCAAACTAATCAATACACCTGACAGGTAGAGACAAAGTTATCCAAACAGCAGTATGCATAGTTCATGGTAATATACAAAGTCTGCGGAAAAGTTCTTGATCCAACGAACAGATCTGATGTTTGGTTAGTAAGTCAGATTTTGGAAAGTGACTCAGGCCAATAATTTTTCAGCACCTCATTCTATGGAATCCAATGATTCTGGCTTAGAGGCTGATACTGGAAAGTGGTGAAATATAGCTTGAAAGCCACTTGGGAAACAGGGAAGAAGAAATGTAATTAAACACTTCCTGATATTGCAACACAAGTAGATTATTCAGCACCAAAGCCATTGTTTGACCAATTCCTAAGCTTTACAGACTTTTCAAAAATGAAAGTTGAATCTAAAGTTATTAATGAGGATGAAAAATTTTAACTTAAACTTGAAAAATAAAATTAAGAAATAATTTTACAACTAATCAATATTGTTAACTGAATCTTAAGTAACCATATGTCTCTTCCCATTGGAGACTTGATGCAGTAGTACAGCAGGATGCTGAGTTTGGTTTGGTTTGGTTTACGGCATATCAACCTCAATGGGTTATTTAATACCGACAAGATTTTTATTGCTGGTAATAATTTGTTTTTCAAACCTATTGCTGCTAAAAGTTCTTTTTCCTCAAAGATGTATTGATTGTAATATCTTTTTTCAAAAATGTATTGCTGGTAATAATTTTTTCTTCAAAAATTTATAGCTGGTAATAATTTTTTTTACAAAGTATTTCAGGTATTAAAACCTATTTTTACACTTTCATAGTGTTTTGACCCCAGTTTGGGGGGTTAACTATTTGCCCATAGTTGGGACCCTAACAGGTGCTACCACCCTGGATCAGAGGAGACCTAGAAACACCAGCAATTAAGAGGTGGTTTCACGCTCCTCAAAACCTCCTGATCAGAGGCCTTGCTGCTTGACATAGTTTATCTTCATACCCAGGACAGAGAAGGATGCTGAGAATAATATGAACTAAACATGTAAGTAATGAGGAAGTTTGAAAGAACATGAAACAAAAAGAATGCTTATACATAGAATAAGAATGAGACAGATGAAATTTCTCAGACACATAATCAGGAAAAACGGCCTAGAGAATCTGAGATTCAAAAGATGCACATTTAAAGCCGGGGGGAGAGATTGAAGCAATGAAAAATCTACCTAACAAGCTTGTGTAAATAGATTACAGGAGAGGGATTGGGAGGTATAGTGAAAAGACAAAACTTACAAAAAGCTACAAAAGATAGGAAGTTGTGGAGAGCCATGATCACCAATGTCTTAAAGGGACACAGAATATAGAAGAATATTGCTCTTTTTTAAGCTTATTTCTCTTTCCACTGAATTCTTTTTCAAGACTTTTCAGTTGCTGCAACCTTATTGTTAATTTCCCTCAAAGTTTTCTGTTGCCATAGCAGGATATGACAACACAACTATGAAATTCAAACAAATTCAAATTCAGGGATCAGCATCACCTTCAGTGGCAGGATAAAATTTTTCTGCAGCAAATAAAGTAAGTGATTTACATTATTCGGACTATTGTCCTCATCTTTGTCGCCATATTTATTACAACGTTTCAGCCATTGTACGCTCCAGGTGGTTGGAATGTCGAATTGAACCCTTTATTTCACTCACTGTGGTAGACTGTTCTAGTTTCACATGCCATGTTTAATAGATGTCAGTTATCAGTTATCTCCTGTTAATTTTTCCCTCTGAAAGTTCTCCACTGCCTTAACCAGGTATTGAACTCACACTCTTTGGATCCTTTCACTGGATCTAACCAACACCTTTATCCACTGTGCCATATGTCCTCAAGGGCAAGGTTAAGTCAGTGGAGAACTTTCATTGGGAAAAATTAACAGGAGATAACTGATCCACCTGAAGAAGGCTGGAGCGTACAACAGCTGAAACGTTGCAATAAATATGGCGACAAAGATGAGGACAATAGTCCGAATAATGTAAATAATGTACATAATACCACATCTCAGAAATATAGACAAAATAAAGTCAGATAAAGAGAGAGAAAAGTTAAAAGAAGCCTGTGTTTGATTTCTTTACTGTTTGAGATATTCATATTTCAGTAAAGTTCATTTATTTTTTTTAGGATTTTCTAGGCAGATTTGAAACCAAATAATCAATTTCAAGTCAATATTTTAACATTTGATATTGGATACATAATAATAAAAAATTTTGCAAGAACTTTAATATAGTGATTATAAGAGACCCTGCATATAATCATATCCAATGTCTAGATGTCTCTTATTGATAATAATTACAAAAATATTGTTTCAGATTAAAGTCTCATTAAGCCTGTGAACTTATGCGATTGAATAACACACAAACGAGATAATCAAATAAACTAATAATTGATAAGACAATTTGGCACCAAATGGTGCTACCTTATGAAATCTGAGACCTAAATAACTTTGTATATAAAGCTTGTCAAATAAGTTCTTCCAAACTGAACGCAGTTCCATTTCAAGAAAAAGAAAGGTTAATGGATTGAAAAGAAAAGAAAATGTTTTATAACTTGGAGTTCTTTTTTGTCTTATTTACATCTCTGTAGAAAAGGGAAGGACTTAAAATGGGAGACTGCGGTCTATGAAACACTGTATGGAAATAAGTCTGATACTTTACAGCAATAAGTTCATCACCTAATGGTCATTTATTTTGTCCAATATATATGTATTTTTCGACATAACCTCATTCCTTGTCAGTGCACTTAATCTAGTCACCATGTGGATTAAATATTACACAGAGAAAATTTCAAATAAAAATTCAGCAATGTTTGGGGCAACAGAATTACTGATCCACCATTTTATACACACACACAGACACAAAAGTGAAAACATTAGAACGCCTACTAGACAGAAATACATACACAATTACAAATTACCATCAAGATACACACTTAGACATATTAGAATTTTTACAAACTCACATACACATAGAATTATCTACATTTCTAATGCACATGATACATTGTTGCTCAAAGAGAATCGAAACAATTAAAATTGAAAATTCCTAAGTTCGGTCAGACTATTTTCACTCAATCTCTGATGAAGTTTTAATAAAAGTGAAACTTGTTAGATTGATAAACATTTCCTATTTTGTCTTTGTGTATTCATCTATACACACACACACACATACACACATATATTTCTAAAGAATTAATGGATTTACTTTTAAGGCAACATTTTTATTACATCAAAATGCAAGATAAAATATACACTGTTTAATAAATAAAAATGTGGTTGAACATATATACATACATATACATTCAGAGTCTAATTTCAAGTTACACACACACCTGCCATATATATATATATATATATATAT
>OZ038493.1:31027090-31047090 GCA_964036315.1 Acanthosepion esculentum | reverse complement strand
CCTCTTGCTTTCAATATGTCCTGTGAGTGTCATATTTCCCAAGCTCCCTTTTCTCATTATGTGCTTGAGGAATTTCAAATCTTTCTCAGTAAAGTTATCCTTTTTCATTTCCATTTTCCTTGAAACTTCCTCATTGTCTCCATGCTCCATTCATAGTACTCATCATTCTTTTGCAGGACATTCCTCTTGGCTCAAGTTTCCTTCTTAACTGTGCAGAAATTGTCCAATATTCATTGGTATATAGGAGGATTTAAATTAAATAGCAGTTGAGCACTCTCCAGTCTGTCCAAATCTGACAAATTTTTGAGTAACTCAATTCAAATCTTTTTCTTTGGATATAATTATTATCATGTATGATTTAAATTTGATTATCAGTCTTCCAATGTGGCAGTGAATGCTGGGCAATCTTCTCACAGATGGAGAAAAGACTTGAAGCAATAGTTTAAGAGTTCTTAGATTGCAAGTGAAATATTTGTCGCAGATTACTTCGACAATGAAGAGAACAAATCACAATTCAGACTTGAATATCAGAGGCAGAAAGAAATGTTGAAATCTCGATTCACAAGTTCTATATCACAAATGCATGTAACTAGTGAGAAAAATAACTCACTCACTGATGTACATGGTAGCCTAAATACACAAATTTTGTCTTTTGTCCCTGATTCGAGAACACCAAATGCTTTTATTGACCAAGCATTTTTTTCATTCATCGACAACTGGGAGAGGAAGCACGATATTAGAATATCCAAATACTTTTATGGTGGCACTTGTGACTGACTTGTTTCTAATTTGAATATTCCATCTTCAGCATGCCCTTTTTTCCGGTAGGTAACTTTCTTTTTCGCCACATGTCCCATCGTAGGATACATGTGACATGCTGTCACTTGTTTGACAAGGTAATTTGCCATTTTCTTCGCTATAAATAGAAATGTCGTTCTACAGAAAGATGTTGAGAATACCATGGACTAAATATGTGAGCAATGACTAAGTTCTACTGATTAAAAATTTTGGGGGCAAATAAAGAGGAAAGAGAGCTTAGAAAATTTGATACTCACAAGACAGAATGAAGATAAGAGGGACAGAGGAAAACAATGCATAACCTTCATGGCAAATTTGAGTGAATGGATGGTGCAGCAGCATTTGGGAAGAGATGGTAAAAAGGTAAGTTATTATGAGCTATCAAAGACAGGAAGTTGTGGAGAGTCATGATCGCCAACGACCTGAAGGGACATGCACATAGAAGAAGAAGAATACTTTAAATGATATATAAAAGAAAAGAAATTTTCATGTTAGTTTAAAATGACATGAATATAAAACTAACAGTAAAATTTCAAACCCTTACCATATGATCGGGAGAGTGGATCAGTAGGCCCTGACTGATGTGACAGTGGTGATCGAAGGATCAGTCCTGCAGCCTCAGACTGACCACACAAAGCAAAGCTCTGTGGAGAGAACTATCTCATTTTATGGTCCAATTTGCTGTAGATAGAGATTGTAAAATAAATGATGGAGTGGTTGTCTTGCATCAATCTTCTAAATGGAGACATATATGCCACCCTTGAAAATCAGCATTCAACGTCTCACCTTAAATATCAACCACAGGTGTCAACAGATATTTACTGAATTAATTGACTGATTGATTTGTTCTTTATGGCTTATCAACCCCTTTGTGAGTTATTTAAAGCTGAAACACATTTAGGGTTGTAAGAATAATACATTACATTGACAGTCTGTGTAGATAACAATGAGTTTTCCAGATACTAGTCCTACTTTTTAACCCATGACTGGGAGGAGAAGATTGATTCATGCCTTTTCCAAATGTATTTGCTTGCAGGTAAATGCAACAGATCTGACTGGAATTTGAACTCGACTCTCAAATTTCTCATCCTGAACTGCTAACCATTGTGCTACCCACACATCTGATATTTGCTGGATGAAGCCAACTTACTGATGGGGTCAAATTCCTGAAACTTCCACTGTGGAATTTATTTGCTCACAATAGTTTGTGAGACAAGTATGTTCGCCGCCAGTTCATGATGTCTCCTCAAAACAACGACATATAATTCTTCATTGCTAATTCTTTATTGATTTCCAGTTAGACATTTTCGTCGGTTCTCTAACAACAGCCCCAATGTTGCAATTTATTTGCATTCAGAAACTTGCAGATTTTTGTTTTATCTTTTTTTGGGTTTTCAGTGAACACTGTAACAAACTTTGCAGGAACAATACTGCATTTGGATTAGCCAAGCGCGACAGAATCCAAACTTTGGTTTCAGCTTGCAGCATTCCTGTTCGGAGTCTTAATTAAAAAGTTGACATCATCATTAATTGGCTGTTAATTAAACGTATAACATGAATGGTGGGAGGGAATATTGAATTGGAAGGTCTTCATGGCTGGTCGACAATGCTATAGCTGGAAAGACAAGTTGAGTGCTGGTCAATGTTTCAGTTGTGGAACAACAACCTAGTTTATAATGAGAGCAATAATATAATTATTATTGGCCAATTAAAGGTTATTATCAAAAGAACTTTGTAGGTATTTTAATTGATAATACTTAGAGCAGTCAGACAGTGCTTAATGACCTTAATATATCAGGATGCTGAAAATTAAAATATTTACATATTAGTTTACTTATGTCCTAAAAAGGAAAGATGCTAATATTTTTCTTTTTATACGCCATGTCCTTTCAGGATGTAGACAATCATGGCTCTCCACTTTACCCTATCCCTTGTGGCTCTCAATAAGTTTTGTGTGTGTGCCAACTCCCCCAGATTACATTCAACCATCCACTTGCTTAAGGCCACCAGATATGTCATAAGTAATTTTATACTTCATTTATACTTATAAAATATTAAAAACTTTATGTTACTATGTATTTTTTGCAAACTTGAACCTTCGTACCTGCAAAAAAAACAAAAAAAGAAGCGTATCAAAAGGATACTTTTCCACTAGACACCACTATTATTTCAACTACTTCATTCCTTGTCAATGTTTATTGTTTTAAAAATGATTATTATTATTGTAATAAAACTTAAACATGGTGAAAGGGAATTTATGCATTTGTTCTTGCAAATTAAATATTAAACACTATTTATTTATTAGATTGTTTAATTCCAAGAATAATTTTATATTTACAACTTCCTAAAAATTAATTTGAACTAATGCAATGCAATATTTATCATTTGCCAGTTTATAAAGAAATAAAAATGAAAACAAACATTTACTAAATTATTAAAATATGTGAACCAACTGTAAGAAAATCGTTATTATTTATCATTTATAAAGTTTGTATCAATTGGCAATTACCCAATGTTTTGCTGACCATTCCAATAAACAACATAATAAATAAATAATAGCGGAGTCATGGGAAAAACTGTCCTTTTGACACTGTTTTTGGACGGATGCTGGTTTGCATTTAGCATATTTTCTTTTTTCTGTTTAATACTTCATATGAGTGTCAGGTATAAAATTTTATCAAATGGCCATTTTAAAAGTACATATAAATATATATGTTAGTTCAGTGCCCTATAACTACAACTATCAGTGTGATGCTGAATATATTGCCAGAACTAACTAAAGGTTGGAGATTACAACTGATCAGCACTTACAAGATCTACTGAGAGCAATGTGAAAATTTGCATACACTTGTAAATATTTCCAGTTCTTCACCAGAAAAGTTTCACTATAATCAGGAAAGCACATTCAGATTACTATTTGAAAATTCTTAAGAATTATTTATATTGTCTAAGCAGCCTTCTCCCTTTAAGCAGAAAGATTGAATTCTGGGTTGAAATATAATCTATCTGGGAATTATACTGCCAGTTCCCTAGAATTCATTTTTCCATCCCAGGACGCGTGGGTTACAGTTTAACATCTTGTCCAGGACGCGTGTGCTACGGTTTAACGCCTTGCCCAGGACGCATTTTTGGTTACAGTTTAACGTCTTGCCCAGGACGCATATATATATATATATATATATATATATATATATATATACACATACATATATATATATATACACATACATATATATATATATGTATATATATATATATACACATACATATATATATAAATATATGTATATATATATATATACACATACATATATATATGTATATATATATATACACATACATATATATATATGTATATATATATACACATACATATATATATATATATATATACATATATACATACATATATACACATACATATATATATATATATACATATATACATACATATATATATATATATACATATATACATACATATATATATATATATACATATATACATACATATATATATATACATACATATATACATACATATATATATATACATACATATATACATACATATATATATATACATACATATATACATACATATATATATATACATATATACATATATATATACATACATATATACATATATATATACATATATACATATATATATACATATATACATATATATATATATATATATTTCAAAGAAGGGTCCATAATGTAATTGATCCTGACCAGGCACCTTAATGTATCTTCCCTCTATCTTTTATCCTTAGTGCTTCAACTGCATGAATTTCAGTATGCTACTAGATTCTACTTTAACAATTTCTTTTTTCACACTTCTCACCTGTGGAAATCCCTTCCAATTTCTTGCTTCCCTGATAACTTCAACCTTTAAAAATTTAAATACAACATCAATCACCATCTTCTGTCTTCTTGAATCCTTCAATCCTCCCTCTAAAGACATTCTCTTTCAATCTAACTACCTGCCTTCTAGTGTTCATTTTAAAGCCTTAATAAATTTAGTTTCTATTTATTTACCAAATCATTTTTACTATGTCATGAGAATAGGCTATTAAACTGAGAAATATATATATATATATATATATATATATATATATATATATATATATATACACACACACACACACACACACACACACACACAGAGGAGGCACAGTGGAATAATGGATAGCAGCTTGGATTGAGGAATCGGAGAGCTGTGTTTGAATTCCAGTCGAATCCATGACATTCATTTATGTGCTAATACCCTTGGGAAAGGTATAAATCCTTTTCTTCTCTCCCCCAGCTATGGGTAAGTAGCAGGACAGACCGGGTTCTATAGCTTTGGATTGCAACTGGTCTACTGCAGAAAGACATAGTAACCTATTGCAGTAAAAAAAAAATACCTTGTCAGTCCTGTATCAAAAGATACAAGATGCCTAAGTGTGTATCATGCATGGCACATAATTGAACTGATATACATACACACACAGAGAAAGAGATGAATAATTTCAGATAGATGCAGGAATTTTTACTATTACACCACCAATAATAATAGTGACCTGTAGAAACAGTGAAGGCAATATTATACTGAACTTCATTTGATAGCACTTTTACATAGTCTCTGTTAACCAATATATATATATATGTGTGTGTGTGTGTTAGGGAAAATCTATGACCAGGTGGAAAAAGCTTTTGTGTGACATATTTCATCCTTTAGTCTGATGAAGTCCTTAAGGATGATATGTGTTGCACAGAAACTTTTTTACACTTTCTATCACGTTACTACACTAGTCTAGCAAGACAGCTTATTTTCTGGGCACAAATCAAATTGACTGGTCTGCTCATAAAAAATTTGGAGACCTACATGTTGACACCTGGAGCAAAAGTGTCATGAGAATTCATGGAATCAGCCTGCTCTGATGATGATGATGAAGGTCGAAGCAAAAGAGTAGCATGACAAAACAAATTTTTGTTTGCACTTTTGTCTGTGATACATAATTCTAGCCATCATTTCACATTGAAGCAAAAGAATTCAGCTACATTTCAATGCATTTGGTTGCATTGCCAGTTATTCTGAGAACTTTTCAAGATCATCATCATCATCATCATAATCCCCGTGACTTTTGCAATCGTAGGGAGGATCTGAATGCAGAAGCCACACTGAATCTCCTCCACAACAGTCTATCAATGGTAACCATCAGCAATTCTGGTATAGTCATACCTGTCCATTGTTTCACATTGTTCAACCAGTTTTTGCGTTGATGTCCTCTCCTATGTCTACCTTCAATGGTGCCTTGCATGATGGTCTTGCCTTGTAACTTGTCCAGACCATGCCATTTTTCTCCATTTAATAGTGTCAAGAAGAACTTCCAACCCTCTAAAACAAAAACTGCTCTCAACTACCACAGGGATCCATCCCTGCATCCCATTAGAATGTCTGAAGCCCAACTTCTCGAGAGCTCCTCTCTGCGGCTGCTTGGTCTCACGCTGTCCGCTGACCTGAGATGGAACAAATACATAGAGTCAATTGATTCTTCCACTGCAAGGAAAGTTGGCTCCCTGTGTCAGGCCAGGAAATTTTTCTCCCCGGAATCGATCCTCCAAATCTATAAATCAACCATTCGCCCTTGCATGGAGTATTGCTGCCATATATGGTCTGGAGCCCCTGCTGTTTGCCTCAGGATTCTTGATAAGATCCAGAGATGGATATGCAATGTAATTGGCCCTGATCTGGCATCTCGTCTGCAGTCGCTCTCTCACAGTATTTACAAATACTTTCATGGTAATTGCTCCGATGAGCTGCTTTTGCTGGTTCCCAGGCCTCATGAATTTAAGCGTCCTATGAGGCTGGCATCCCATTCTCACCCCTTCACCATTGAAACTGTTAGATGTAGATGTCTCTTCTACTCCAATAGCATCATGTCTCACACCTCTCACCTGTGGAACTCCCTTCCTTATTCCTGTTTCCCTGACAAATATATTCTCCAACTATTTAAGTGTAATGTCAATCAACATCTCCAGTTGCCTTGATCTATCCACTTCCCTTCTCCACATCCTTTCCCCTTTCATTCCTATCTGCTCTCACTCCAAATCTTCTGTAACTCCCTTGCCTTGATCGATCCACTATCTTTCTCCACATCCTTTCCTTTACCCCTCCTATCTGCTCTTCCTCCAAACCTTCTGTAACCCCTTGCATGCTAGTGGCTTCCAGCCTTGCTTGGGGTGAAAAGAAAAAGAAAAAAAAGAAAAAAAAAACCCTTTTCCATACTGTGCAGAATTACCAAGAGGGCTAGAATGACGAGGCGCATGCGTCAGTGAGTCAGTTCGAGGCTGGCAGCATGCCCAATATGCAAATTCTCTGGCTCGGCAAGAACGTATAAAAAGGAGAGTCCTAGTTGAGTTGGCAGAAGGACTTTTGTGCATTCATTGTAATTCACGTCATTGCATACTAAACCAGAATTCGTCGCGACGGTCTTTCTAGTGTCTGCGCTATTGAATCCCATCTTTTCTGCTACACATACAAACTCAATGGTTTTATGCTCCCAATAGAAGATGTCAAGGAGTTTTCTCATGCATTGCTTCTTAGACACTTGGATCCTTCTCTCTGGTTCGGCCAACAGTGTCCAGGTTTCATGTTTAAATGCTGATGTCACAGTGAACAGACATCTTTTATCATTTCACATTTTATATCTAGATTGTTTTCATGAGCATCGTAATGAAAAAGAAGGTGAGTGTGCATTAATGCATGTCATTCTCTGCTAACTACCTTACCCAACCAGGCAGTAACAAGAAGAAATAAAAGGCTGTTACACTCATTGACAACCCTGGCAAAGGTTGGTCATAAGCCGAAAAAATAATCATCATCTTTTGAGTCACAAGGTGGCTGTTCACTAAATAATAGAGAAAGTGATCCTCAATTATTCAACCCCTAAATACTTCGAAACATGTATTGATATAAATTAGCACACCGTCTTATGTGCAAAATAATAAGTGTGTTAAACAAATTGCTTCGTCCTTTGTTGACCTCTGAATCTCTTTGTTATTGGCATGTGTCCCAGAATTTCTTTGGGTAAGGAACAATAAGATGATGAACGTGAGAGAAAGAAAAATTTATGAAAGGAGTCACTTGTTATTCTGAGAATTATTCTGGTTCATTATCAGAAATCTTTGACCACCTGATCTAGGACAATTTATAAGAAAATGGTAATAGTAATAATAGCGCCACATTCGGTTGAAATTTATAAAAGCTTCCCATTAAAACTATTCTTCAGGAAAATAGGTTTCTCAAGTCTACTGTTATCAGTCTTTCCAATTATGACAAGGACTTCTTTTTTAATGTTTTGTTTGAATTAGTGTGGAATTTCAACATCTTGATTATGTAATTATTTTCTCTGAGCTATCCATTTTAGTTGTTGCTGCTATTGAAAGTCCTCAAGAGATGAAGTTTCTGTTATTTTATACCATATTTTGAAGAATCAATCAACAAGGAATGAAGAAGTATGATCCTCTCTAAGACCTACAGGCTACAGTCATTCAAAGCCATTTTAATCATTGATCTGAGATAGCGATTGTATACAGCTGACAGTTTAGATATTTCTGAGCAAGTTTGATACCATACATGGCATTCATATGAAATTCTTGATCTGAGGAAGCTATATGAGAACAATATGCAAGTTTTATAGGTTAATGTTTTGGCTTTATAGGATTTTGCACTGATCTGTGAAACTATTTGACAACAGCCTATTCTGTATTAATTTCCTTATCTCCTATGGAAAGAAATAAACCCAATGGATAAGTTTAAATATTTGAGGAAGCCTAAAGAACACACCTGCTAAAGTATATTGATAAATAATACGAGGATGGGAACACAAGTGAAAAATAAAATTATTGGATAAAAACAGGTAAAATAAAAAAAGTTTAAAAAAAGAGTAGGTAGAAAGTGAAAGAGATAGAGAAAAAATTAAAATAGAGTTAGATAGTATGAGAGAATGAGAGAGAAAGAAAATTAGAATAAAGTGAGGTAAGAAGACTGAGAGAGAGAGAGAGAGGAGACTAGAACAGAGTGAGATAGGAAGATAAAGAATGAGAATATAAGAGAAAAATAGAACAGAAAAAGAGAGACCAAAAAGAAAATAGTGAGATCAGTAGATAAAGAGAGATAGGATTATAGATTAATTAGATAGGAAGAGAAAGACAGAGAGAGAGAGAGAGGGGGGAATTTAAACAATGTGAGATATGAAGATAGAGAATGAAAGAGAAGAATATAACATAGTGAGATTGCAAGATTATGAATGAGAGAAAGAGAGAGAAAAATAGAACATGGTGAGATAGGAAAATTAAAAATGAGAGAGAGAAGCCCAAATAGGATAGAGTGAGATAGGAAGATAAACAATGATAGAGAGAGAGAAAATAAAA
The DNA here is from genome assembly GCA_964036315.1 of Acanthosepion esculentum. NCBI lineage: Eukaryota > Metazoa > Mollusca > Cephalopoda > Sepiida > Sepiidae > Acanthosepion > Acanthosepion esculentum. Next base: position 31,037,865 of record OZ038493.1, on the reverse strand, counting down.
CAGGGTGAGATAGAAAGATAAAGAATAAGAGTGAGAGAGAAAAATGAAACAGGATGAGATAGGAAGATTGAAAGGGAGACCAAAATAGAATATGTTGCAATCAGAAGATATATATATATAGAGAGAGAGAATTAGAATAGTGACAGAAAGAGAGAGGGGAAAATTAAAACAGAGTGAGATGTGAAGATAAGAAATGGGAGAGAGAAAAATAGAACAAAGTAAGATTGGTTTGGTTTGGTTTACGGCATATCAACCTTGCTGGGTTATTTAATGCCGACAATATTTTTATTGCTGGTAATATTTTTCTTTTTCAAAAATGTACTGGTAATAATTTTTCAAAAAATGTATTGCTGGTATTAAAATCTATTTTTATAATTTCATAGTGTTTTGACCTCTTTTGTGGGGGTTAACTATTTGCTCATAGCTGGAACCCTGACAGGTGCTACCACCCCAGGTCAGGGTAGACCTGGGAACACCAGCAATTAAGAGGTTGTTCCATGATCCTCAAAACCTCTTGATCAAAGAAAGGCCTTGCTGTTGGATGTAGTTTATTGTCAGAGTAAGACTGGAAGATAACTAGTTAAGGATTAAAGCCTAGAGCCACATTAAGAATGAGTGTGTGTTCTTTTAAATATCCTATATAAAAAGAAACATTTACACACAAGTGTTGCAATTACAATTTTATTTTTTATATAGATATCCATTACTACATCATTAGTGCATGTAATAATAGTGGGGAAATAGGTTAATTAATTCATAGTGACCAGTTGGTTGACCTTCATAAAATAAATTGGCAAAGAGAACCTAAAAGAAAATATTTTCGAAATGATATTCAGGCAAATGAAGGAAGAAATATTTTCAACTTGAACTTTTTTTTTTTTTTTTTTAATAATTTCACTCCAAACAAAGGCAATAATGCCACTAAGATTCAAGGCATTACTGATAGTGAAAGAGAATTAGAAGACTTTAGTGAGGAGAAAGGACAATACAAGAACAGGAGCTTGGAAGAGAGAAGACAGTAATTGACAATGCATTCAATTTTTTGAAGATTGTAGGTAAAAGGGAAGGAAGAAATTGAGAGTACCACAGGTGAAAAGTGTGAGAAAAGAAAAGGAATTATTAGAATAGAACTTATGGTTATATCTATCTATTTTAAAAGTAAAACAATGAGATTTAGTAGCCAGATTAGTAGTATGCTTGAATTTATGCACTCAGGGCATGAAAAAGAACTTATTAGACCAACTGCTATGAATATATTTATAGAAAAGCCAGAGGGAAGCTACATTGCGGGGTAGGAAAGTGAATGAAGTCTAAATGCTAGGTGAGGACTGATAACAGTACAGAAGTTTCTTTGAATATTGTCAAGATTCTTGAGATTTATAGTCAGAGCACTAGATCAAATATGACAGCAAAAAAAGCAGATAATTAAACTTAAAAAGGATTGTAGAAGAAATCTGAGAACAACCAAATGCATTAAACCTGTTTGGTTCAGGGAGGTGCAGTGCATTGGTAAATAGGATTGCACCTATTTGCATATGTTAAGTAGGAGAGATATAAACTGTATAGTAAACTAAGAGACTGGCAAGAAGTTGATGACTGATCACATGTCGTAGAACAACACAATACAACAAAAAGGAAGACAGAAGAAAACGAAAGAAGAAAAAGAAACAGGCGAGAAAAGGATAAAGAAAGAACAAATGAAATCTTATATATAAATTACAGTGTATGTATGTATGTTTGTGCATGTGTGTGTCCATGCAACTCCTCCGCTCCCACTATTTCACGATTTTCATTGAGCACAGATTCAGGGTTGCAAGATTATGCGAGCTTAAGAAATATATAAATTAATATATTATACTAGCCATTATTATTGCATTCATGGTTTGTGCATGTTCAGTAGAAGAGCTATAAAGTGTATAGAAAACTAAGAGATGGGCAAGAAGTTGATGACTGATCAGGTGTTGTAGAAAAACACAATACAACAATATGGTGCTACCGATAGGATGTTTAATTTGCTTGGATGAACCTAAATTTGTTGAGACTTAAATCTGGTGTTTTGCAGTCCAGTGATTTCACAATCCACGTTAAGGCTAAGAAATTCAAAGACAACCAGGCAAAAGGGGGAGAAAAGTTAAATAACCGACCTCTTTCTTGCTTCGGTAGATTGCAAAGCTGTAAAGAACATTTCTCTTATGGCATAGCCCAAATATTTAGAGAATTTGACTTTTGTCCAAATTTCAGAAATTATTAAAAGAAGTTCGAGAGCAGACATTAAACCAATAGCATCAGGATGGTGCCTTGGATTGGTAAATAGGATTGTACCTATTTGTATATGTTAAGTAGAAGAGACATAAAGTGTATAGAAAACTAAGAGACTGGCAATAAGTTGATTACTGATCACATATCTGTCTGAGATGAGGGAGTATGATTATTCACATTATTTGAACTGTTATCCTCATCTTCATTGCCATATTCACAAATGTTTTGGCAGTTTTATGCTCAAGCCTTCTTCAGGTGATTGGAATTTTGAACCAAACCTTTTATTTCATCCATTGGAGTAGATTGTTCTAATTCCACGTGCTATGCCTCTTCCCAGGGTAGATTGTTCTAGTTCCATGTGCCAATAAGTGAGACACCTGGAAGAGGCATGGCATGTGGAACTATAACAATCTACTCTGTTGGATGAAATAAAAGGTTTGGTTTGAAATTCCAATCACCTGAGGAAGGCCGGAGCATACAACAGCTGAAACATTGTGAATATGGCAATGAAGATGAGAATAACGCTCCAAATAATGTAAATACTGATCCCATGTCGTAGAACAACATCATACAACAAGGATATTTATCTCCTTACAACTCCTTACCCACAGACAAAACAACACATGTCTCTGACTACCCTATCACTATTTGCATGGCAAATGTTCTGTTGAGCTACATTTCTTAGTTTCATCAGTTCTGACCTTTACAGCGAAGACCTATCATGGCACATATACAGGGTTGAGTTATCTTCATTCTCTTCATATTCTAATAGTAAGAAGGTTCCATTTGGATAGCTTCTCCCCAAGAATCGGTGCTTTGTAAAACAGACTCAAGAGGGCTGTTTAGCTGAGCAATAAAATCTTAAACCTTTTCAAGTCGAGGGTCATCTCATCAACTGCACTTCTTATCTCCTCCTCTTATGCTCATCATTCAGTAGCTCTCTACCTTGAGCGCCTCTTGGGTCTTGTATTGGGTGAAGGTTAGTAAAAAAAAAAAAAAAAAGAAAGAAAAACAACAATTAAAAGAAACACTAACTGATAAAATAGAAGCAAATATAAGGTCCAAGTTGTCAGTTGTGTGGAAATCTGTTTTACCAGAAACAAATCTTCTTCCAGACCAAAGCTGAATCTATCTTGCTTGATGATAGCACCACACTGACTTAGTTAGACAAAACCATTGGAAAAGAAGCTAGATGCTATCTGCTCTGTTGTTTTACATCTACCCTGGAAATAGCATCCTACTAAAAAAAGCAGCTCTATGGTTGTCTACCTCCCATTTCATAAGTCATTTGGGGTTCAATGTCTTTGAAAGAGTCGCATGACAGATACATAGGAGGGTAAGTAAAAAATTAGCTACACTTTCGCCATAACATATCTTCAGATTTGTCACACCGCCTTCTGCTCATCTGTGATTATAGTTGGTACTATAGTGGTCACATGATCAAAATTTGAATTTCATTGTGCCAGTTTTCTTGCTGCTGTTACAATGCAAACATGGCCGCTCTGCTAGCAGTGTGCACCAAGGAGGAACAAAGAGCAGTGATCCAATTTCTCTGGTCGAGGTGTGTCAGGTGCTGAATCTCCAGAGAACATGCTATCTCATTAATGATAACTCTATAATTTGCCATTACCATTTCTTGAGCTTGCTGAATCTTCTTGTCACTGATGATGTCTTGCTCCTTCTTCATGAGTTATACTTGTCTGGCCACTTTTAATCTTCTCAATTCATTCATACACACTTCTACAGGGTAGTGCACTGTGGCAGTATTGTGTTAAAAGCACTGGGCAGGGCACTGTGGCAGTATTGTGTTGAATTTCATCCCCTGATCAGGATTATAAGTTGATTTGGGGTCTGCTCAGTGGTGATGAAATGTTACTACCTTTGTTTTGGAGCTTTTAAATGATACAAGTAGAGCTGTGAGAGGTCAGAGGAGATATCACCTGCCAGGTAGATGTGCACACATGCAACATAGTAAATATATATACAGATGACACTAAGGATCCAAGATACTTTTAAGCTAATTTTTAATATAAAACAATTTCTGTTGTCTCCAGTTTTTTCTTCATCTGTGAAGAGATTGTCCAGCATTTGGGTGGGAGCTGCCAGACCTCACTCTCCAGCCTTGACAGAGTCCAAAAGCATCTCTGAGCCCTTGTGGGTGACAAATTATTCTCCACCTCTCTCTCACAGGTGGGATGTGGCAAGCCTCTCACCGTTCTATTTCTACTTTCACAGAAACTGCTCGGACTAAATACATTCCTTGGTTCCGCCAGTTCAAACCTTCAAGGACACACCATGACTGACATTGTAGCAAACCACCCACATTCCCTCTGCATTTCATCGTTGAGAAGTAAGTTCCATTCAAACAGCTTCTTTCCGTGAACCACTGTTCTGCGGAACTGACTCCTAAGAGGATGTTTTGCTACAGACTTAACCTGTTTGAATCTAGGGTTATGAGCGGTTAACCTTTATCTTCCCCTCCTATCACCAAAAATTGCCTCATCATAACTCCTCTAACTTGAGTAGCCCTCAGGCCTTGTACAGTGGGAACCTTAATGTAAAAAAAAATAAATAAATTCACTGACGTATAGGAGGTCCAAAATTACATAACAGTTCAGAACCTTTTTTTTTTTGCTTTTAATGAATTAAGTAAAAATGTTTTAAGTAGAAATGTTTTTATGTTTTAAGTAGAAATGTTTTAAGTAAAGAATTAAGAAACAGAAATGTTTCTTAATTCTTTACTTAAAACATTTCTCTGATATTTGAACTTCTGTACTTATTTGATGTCGACATCTCCAATTTGTACTTGGCATACTGGATACTTTCATTTGATGACAACCATATATTCTGTATTCTTACAGTTGATGGTTAGTTCTCTCTTCTTGCTTTCCTTACTATTTTGTCCAGGGGTTCCTTTTCTTTCAGTATCTCCCATCAACACAGTGCCATCTGAGTATCTCATATTGTTAAGATAGTTTCTTTGTTTTTGTGGTACTTGCTCCTTTATCTATTTGCTCAAAATTATCAAATAGATTCCTTATCTGTCTATATTTCTGAGATGAGGTATTGTAACTATTTACACCATTTGGACTGTTCTCCTCATCTTTATTTCAGCTCTTCCATGCTCCAACCTTCTTCAGGTGATTATACATTGGATCAGTCTACCCCTGTGGACTAAATAAAGGGTTCAGTTCAAAAGTCCAACATATATAACCTGAAGAAGGTCAGAATGTACAACGCCCAAAACATTATGAATATGGCAATAAAGATAAGGATAACAGTCTGGTCAATGTAAATAGGTTCCTTACTGTTTATTATACTTCTCCTGCATCTGAAGCCTCCTGTGAGTGCTAAATTCTCTTAACCTTATTTTTTCATTCTGTGTCTCTAAAATTTCAACTGTCTCTTTCTGATTGCTATCAACAATTTTAAAAAAAATTTCTATTCTTAAACATTGTTTCTTGCATAATTTCTCTAGGATATTTTCAAGATTTACCCCAGTGAACCAAACTTCTTTTGCTTCAAGACTTTTCTTCATTCATGCATTCAGGGCCATATAGATGATTAGACATTATATAGCAGTTCAACATTTTTTCTTTATTTACTAGAACAAATAAAACAGAGTACAATTGCATACAGAGACTAAAATTCATGGGAAAATTATTCCTGTCTGTTGAAAAGCATGGGAGAATTATGTTGAAGATGAAATTATTAGCCATTTACTGAATAATGCATTGAATTTAGTGCATATAGTTACAATGAACTGGCAATCTTTTACCTTACTTATGTGTAGATGTGCATTATATGGTAGTAAATATTCTGCGTACACAGACAAAGAGAGAAAGAAAGCATAAATATATGAAATATACAAGTATAGAAAACTATACGCGCAGACACATACATACAAAAATATATATTACTTAAATGTTATCTTTAGTGCATACCCATATTATAGTAGACATTCCATTTATTTATTAAACAGTAATTATTTTCATCTTCTGGCCAAAATATCTGAGAAATCTTGTGTTCTCTAGCAGGATTCAAAACTGCATTCCCCTATGGAAAATTAGGGATTCACATATATATATATATATATATATATATATATATATATGTAACGTAAATTATTCAAACGAAAAACAAATACTGAAGCTAATTATACGGCAAAAATCACTCTCGCAAAGAATATTTAAAAATAAAATACAATCAACTTCGAATCCGTTAATGAATGGTATGATCCTTGTTTATAAATTCCGGTTTTATCAGGTCTTATTTTTTCTACGAGCCGGGCTTTCAGTCGTTTCGAACGACCATCATCAGGTAGACATTTCAGTGTGTTTTTTTGTTAAATTCCGAGTAGTAATGCGACATCGAAAGATTGTGCAGTCCGAAAGAGTGTTTTTTTAGCAATGAGATATTTTTAAATGTAAGAATAATTTTGGAGCGTGCAGTCGCGATGCTGAGGTTGAAATTTTTTAAATTTGAAAATTATTCGTTCTTGTACTGAAGAAAGGTGGCATGAACTAAATTGTTCAATAGTTACAGTAAATGTCACAGTATTATCAAAAACACAAAAAAAAACACACTGAAATGTCTACCTGATGATGGTCGTTCGAAACGACTGAAAGCCCGGCTCGTAGAAAAAATAAGACCTGATAAAACCGGAATTTATAAACAAGGATCATACCATTCATTAACGGATTCGAAGTTGATTGTATTTTATTATTAAGTATTGTTTGCGAGAGTGATTCTTGCCGTATAATTAGGTTCAGTATTTGTTTTTCGTTTGAATGATTTATGTTACATAAATTGAATACGCACTACATAATTGATATATATATATATATATAAAAGTGGACATGGAAGTCAGCACTTAGAGGCAACAGTCTGTTTCATGCTAGTGCAATCATCAGGCAACTAGTGCTGTTATTTTTCTTGGCTATTTATATATAAAAAATAAATAAATATATGAGATAAAAAATAAAAATAAAATTAAAAAAAACAAACAAAAAACAAGCAAAATAATTTGACATATATAAATAAACAAATAAGTGACTTCCGGTGAAAGTAACCGCCAAAATAGACTACCCATAATGCACCACTGACTCTTATATATAAATAGCCGAGAAAGATAACAGCACTACGTTGCCTGACGATTGCACTAGCATGAAACAGACTGTCGCCTCTAAGTGCTGACTTCCATGTCCACTTTTATATTTACACACGCTCTATCTCTGATATTGAGCACTTTATCCCATAAATATAGCACACTTTAAGACTATATTTCTTCATATATATATATATATATATATATATATATTTGACACAAATAAATAAATAAACAAATAAACGACTTCCGGTAAAATATCTGCCAAAAATGACTACCCACAATGCACCACTGACCCGTATATATAAATAGCCGAGAAAAATAACAGCACTCATGGCCCGACGATTGCATCTAGCATGAAACAGACTGTCACCTCTAAGTGTTGACTTCTATGTTGACTTTTATATTTATATATATATATTTATATATATATATATATATATATATATGATTTAAAATGAAGAGGATTGAGGAAAGGACAAAAAAAGGAACAGGGTTCAAGAATACAGAAGCTGGCGATTGATGTTGCATTTAGATTTTTTAAAAGTTTAGTTATCAGAGTAGCAAGAAATCAGAAGGGAGTTCCATAGGTGGGGAGGGCAAGAAAAAAATCTGTTTGAGTAGAAGTGGCAGTTTACCTCTTGCTAGTTCAACAGTAAAATGGTATGACTTAGTTGTTAATCTAGTAGGATGCATAAATTCATTTATTATGAAATGGACAAAGTCTGACAATTATTTTAAGACATTTTTATGTTTATACATTCTTTATATAGATACAAATATTTAAGTAAATGCTCCGTTTATAATAAACAGTATTAACAACATTTACTGGCCTGAATGTCCAAGAAATTTTCATAGAAAATATATGTCCTCCGAAAGGAATTGAACCTGTATTCTATACGAAACTGTCATAGAGCCTGACGTGTTTTTACCGATTTCGCCAGAGGAGCATTTGGTTAGCAAGGTCGATTTTACTGCTTTTAAACTACAATCTTCCATGATTCTCTCACATACATTCATATCTGCTCAATGCATATCCAAATGTAAACTAATATATCAGAGTACACATATTTTCTATGACAATTTCTCGGACATTCAGGCTGGTAAATGTTGTTAATACTGTTTATTATAAACGGAGCATTTACTTAAATATTTGTATCTATAAAAAAGAATGTATAAACATAAAAATATCTTAAAATAATTCATTTAGTCGGGGCTCCAGGATAAAGGTCATCTGAACAGCTGCCATTTTTCTCTGATTCTAGAAATAGACATATTTACTGAGTTTCATATCTGAACAGAAACAAAGCAATTTGTAAAGAAAGGGGATAGATTTTTTTTTATTCATTATATCCAACAGATATGTATGTTGTGTTTGAATTTTGCTTCTTCCTGTCATCATTGCTGAGGGTAGAGGGCCATAAATAATTTTCATGGTTTTGAATTTCCAGATGTCTTTCGGGTTGAAAACCCCAGCTAGAATGCTCAGTCTGCTCTGCTTGTGCCCATGATTCTCATCAGAATAAGTGATGCCAGTAGGTCGAGAATCCGCTTTTAACTAATACCCAGCAGCTGACTACCAAGCCTCAGCTCATCCAACCTCATTACAAGGATGAAGCCATTGGCCGCTCATCAAAATGACTAAGTAGTCTCATCTACTACAGTTTTGAAATCAGAGGGATCCTTCTAGACTCACTACCAACCAAGGCTAACAAACTCCCAAGTATATATATATATATATATATATATATATATATATATATATATATTCGACTCTCCTGTCAAATTCGACGTATGAGTGGCAAGCAGATCAGTTCCTAGAAACCAACAGGTGATGCCTTTCTGCAGAACCATCCACACTTTTTGAAGGACTGAATACAGGGACCTGGTGCACTATGTGTTACAAGGTCCCCAAACAACCCTCTGCAGGTTTTGAATTCAGAGTTGTTCTTCTCCTAGACCAGTTGCCATCCAAGGCTATAGAACCCATTCTGTCCTGGTATTTACCTATAGATGGAGGGAGAAAAAGAGGATTCATAGCTTTCCCAAAGGTATTAGCATGTAAGTGAATGTAATGGATTCGAATGGAATTCGAACTCGGCTCTCCGATTCCCCAATTCAAGCTGCTATCCATTACTCCACTATGCATATATATTATGAAATGGGCTAAGTCTGGCAATTATTTAAATATATTTTCTGTTTATATGTTATTTTTATAGATACAATTATTTTAAGTAAATGCTCTGTTTATAATAGACAGTATTAATTACATTTACTGGCCTGAATGTCTGAGAAATTTTTATCCTCTGACAGGAATTGAACCTGTATCCTACACAGAACTGTAATTTAGCCTGACATGCTATACCATTTTGCTTCAGAGGATTTTGCTAACCAGACGCTTCCTCTGTAGCTAAATTATATTTTCCCAATTTTTGGATAAGGTGTTGAACTTGTGGATAAACTGTCCGAAGTTCATATTTTGTTATTTTTATTCAAGTGCTTTTGATTATGCAGTCATTATCAAGACCTGATGTGGTGTTTGTGTGGTATTTAGGCTTTCTTTGTCTGCATCCTGATGTTCTTTGGGAAGCTGGACTTTTGTAATGGTCTAGCATGATGTCATGAGTAACAGCTATTCGCAACAAGGTCGCACAAAGAGAATTTATTTATTTTTTATATTTTTTTTTTTTTTAAATTCAAAAACAATAACATGATATAACAAATATCATATGATATAACATAATATAATATAATATAACATGAATATAATATAATATAACATAATATAATATAATATGATATAACATAACAAAATATCAACTTTGTACAGTTTATCCATAACTTCAAGCACAATCCTCAACACCTTATCTGAAAATTGGAAAAATACAACCAAAAAATTGAACCTTGTCAGTTCCTTTCAATAATACTTGTTTGAATTGTGTATAGCGACAAAGTTCTAAAATGTTTATAACAGCAAGGGTGAAAAATGTCTAAATTGTAATTGTTAAAAACTACAAATAAAGCAATATTTTAAAAACATTTTAAAATGTTAGAATTTACATAAATTAAGTTACATAGTGATCAATTTTTTTAAAAATTTTACAGCATTCATGCTCACACATTTTCGAAACTCACATTAATTCTTTGTCTTAGCAATTCACCCGGAAGATGATCCTGGGTGAAATTGAAAGTACTTAGGAAAATAAAGACTATATGGATAATTACGGCTTATTTCTTGATCAATTTTGTACACACATGAAGAAATTCATTTGTGAACTTGAGAGGATTAAAATTAAAATAAATAGACATATATGTGTATATTACTCAATTAAACATGCTTGAATGAAGATATGCTGCCTATATATATATATATATATATATATATATATATATATATATGCATGTTTCA
>OZ038493.1:30977090-31014590 GCA_964036315.1 Acanthosepion esculentum | reverse complement strand
CACTTGCATTCTGACTATGAGACCCAGGTGTGAATCACACCTGGGTCGATTTATCGGGAAGGAGACTTTCTGATGTTATCAGACTGGATCGAGGTTGATCCCAGCATGGAAAGTGCCTGAAAACCATACCACGAGTTGACTCAAGCCTTCCGAGTGAAATTGGTTAGATGGGACCCTTGGGGGCCGTAGATAGCATGAACTCACAATTCATTGTGGCCAAGGGCTTGAGCATGCTAGCCTTCTTCAAATTGTTGATCATGCTAGATAACACGATCTTTCCCAGAAACTGTAACTATGGTCTGCTCAGCATAGTTGCAGTATTTCTGTGGGTGTTGAATAAACACAAATGCTCTTGAGCAAGTGTTTGCAACAGGCATTGGCTAGTAGATGGGTATCCTTGAATGTGAGTGGCCAGCTATCTATGCATGACTCTTCGGCAGAATTGAGTCACTGTCAGTCACTGTGTGTTTATCTAAATCTAAAAAGAAACACTCTAAAATTCACCTTCATCCCTGCCGTGAGCCGACGGCTTAGTGGTAGAAGTTCCGACTGACGCCTATTCAGTCGGGTTTCGATCCTAGCTAGAGCCAACCGGACGTCTAGCCACACTGATGAGCTGTGAAACAGCAAAACAGTCTGTCTGTGGATGACAAATATATACATATATATATAGAGAGATATAGATATAACTTGTGTGTGCTCAAATCTGTATAGAAAATGGAACTGACAAGCTATTTTCAAATTTTTATATTTTGGTAGTAATTACTCTGGGAAAGGCATGAATCTACTTCTCCCAGCTATCCATCCCATTAACAGATATCATGACAAAATGTTTCATCACTGACTTATCTCTACAGCTGATAGAAAAGAAATTAGGTGAGTGAACTCTTGGTAAACCAGTCTCCTATAAATGTTTTATCTGCCCAGGCAATAATAGCCGAAGCTGCTGCATCCATTGTTAGTCTTGACAGGGATCTCTCATATATGCACATATATATTTATTTTGAATAAATGAAAACAAAAAGGAGAAATCTTGACAATCAGAGATTGGCAGCTGACCTCTCTTCTGATCTAACACTAACTTCTGAGTGAGGGGTAAAAACTGGCTGGTTACATTCCATGCCTCTAAAACAAAACTAGTTTTATTCCATCACCACTGATCAGACCCCAAACTACTGCCACACATGATGAACAGATGTCCCCTCAAGGAGAGGCACCGTGAGAGGATATTGGGCTTCAAACTTGCACACGACCTCAAGTGGTATTCCATTATACAAACCATTGTTAAAGATGCTGGTAAAATGATTGGCTCTCTGCACTGCTACAATAAGTACCGACTCCTCATACTATCTTCTACCTTTATAAGAGCCAAATCAGGCTGAAAATGAAGTTTTGTTGCCATATTTGGGCCAGTGCTGCCCTGATCTCACTTTCTAGTCTTGATAGAGTTCAAAAGTGTCTCTGAATTCTTGTTAGAGAAGAATTATTTTCCACACTTCAAACTCTCTCTAGGGTTTGGAAGAACTACATCTCCTGGTTCGACCAGATCTGATTTTCATGGCTAAGACCTGCTCTACCACTTGCATAGTAACAAACCACCCCCATTTCCTCTGTATTCTATTGGTGAGAAGTAAGTTCCATTCAGTTTCTTCCTGTAAGCCACTGCCCTATGGAACAGGCTCCCATGAGAATGTTTCCCTGATCATTACAATCTTAACCAGTTTGTCTAGAGTCAACCGTTGTCTTCCCCTCCTATCCATATAAACTACCCACTAACATAACCCTCTACCTCAAGTGGCCCCCAGGCCTTCTACAAGGTGAATCTTACTGTAAAAAAAAAAAAAGCAGAAAAAAAAAAAGGAATTTTGATTTTACATTCTTTATGGGGTATATTTTATTAACACTGACAGCATCATAAATGAGGCCTTGAACCAGACATGACTTACTAAATCAAAACCAGTATTTTCATATTAGATTGCAATTTTGATTCAACATTTATGTATTTGAAGAGAATAAATCAGATAACCTGAAGAGCACTTTTTATTCCTTGGAACCAAAATTAACACAGCTCATTTGGGACATAAGCTAATTTACGTTTATGATGTCCGACATTTGCCATGCTGAGTAACACACCTGGTAAGGAATCACTTCAAGTAAGTACTAAAATAAACGAATATAATTCCTGTGGGGGCACAAATTCTAAATCACAGTGAAATTTGAGTTAGTTGTGGTCACTGAGGACATGTAAACAAAATTTATTGGTATGATGCATGGCTTTTGACATTCCTTGTAGCACTGGAGATGAACAAATCAGAACAAAAACAAACAGAAAAATGTCATTGATACATAATTTAGCAGCAATGTTAAAGATTACCTACCGGTCTGCTCTGTTGTGACCCATAAAACAATGTCAACGCTTGACTTATGAAATACACCTTGGAGACCACAGCATTATATGGAAGACTAGCTGAAATCAGATAAATACAGACAGATGTTGAATTGGCTGTTTTATACGGATTTTAGTATGCTAGCATTTCGGATATAAAATAGATATAAAAAGTTGGAAATTAAGGCAGTTTACAATCCATAAAATGAGAGTATTAGCAGAGAGAAGTTCCACAGCACTCCCCACATCAAATAAACATTGAGCTAACAATATAAAATGCACCATTTAGATAGATCATTTGTGTGAACAGACAGTGCTAAATAAAGAGGTCGGCCATGATGACATTGATAAATACCTTACTCCTAAAATGGCTGATGGTAATGTCATTTGAGATAGCATTAAATGTGAGGTGGAGTGAAAGTAAAAATGAAGAAAAAAAAAAAAGAAACCGGTTCACTATTTTCTTTCCTTTTTATTTTCATGATTTTTTCTTTTTCTTATGGTTTCTGTTTTTAGAAAAAGAAAAAAAATATATTAAAAATATATTCTTTTTCATATTTTTAAATATTTGTTCTGTGTTCATCATTCCCTCTGTTTTTTGTTAATTTCTTTCTTTTGGTTTCATTTCATTTTATTCTTTTTTAATTTTATTCTTTTTCTCTTTTTTTATGATATTCATTCTCTTCCTGATAATATTTTACTCTTGTCAAAGACTTCTTTATTTTTGCATGTTTTTACTTCATTCTTCACTGATTTATTTTTCTTCTCTTTCATATCTTTTTATTTGTTTTATTTTCTTTCATTATTTTCTGCTTTATTTTTAACCTTCTGTTTTTAATTCTTATTTTTCTTTTCTTCTACTTTTAGGATTCTTCCTTTTAGAAGAAGAAAGCTAAGAGAGAAAATGAAGAAAGTATATTAAAAATTCTCTTTCATTTTTTTATTCAATTTTTTAAAAAGTACTTGTCCTCATCTGTGTTCATCAATCGCTCCCTTTTAATTTTTGTTTTGTTAATTTCTTTTTGTTTCATTGTATTTGATAGTTTTTGTCTTTTCCCTTTTTATTCTCTTTTTCTTTCATTTTTATAAAATTTTTCTTTTTTATTCTATTTTTCTTTCTTCTTTATTCCATTTTTCTTTCTTTTTTATTATATTTTTCTTTTTTTATTATATTTTTCTTTATTTTTCTTTTTTTATTATATTTTCTTTTTATTATATTTTTCTCTATTTATTCTTTTTTATTCTATTTTCTTTCTTTTTATTCTCTTTTCTTTCTTTTTTATTCTCTTTTCTTTCTTTTTCTTTTTTCTTTGTTTTTATTCTATTTTCTTTCTTTTTCATTCTATTTTCTTTCTTTTTATTCTATTTTCTTTCTTTTTCTTTCTTTCTTTCTTTCTTTTTTATTCTATTTTCTTTCTTTCTTTTTTTCTTTCTTTATTTCTTTTTATTCTATTTTCTTTCTTTTTCATTCTATTTTCTTTCTTTCTTTCTTTTTTATTCTATTTTCTTTCTTTTTTTTCTTTATTTATTTCTTTTTATTCTATTTTCTTTCTTTTTCATTCTATTTTCTTTTTTTTTATTCTATTTTCTTTCTTTTTCTTTCTTTCTTTCTTTTTTATTCTATTTTCTTTCTTTCTTTTTTTCTTTCTTTATTTCTTTTTATTCTATTTTCTTTCTTTTTCATTCTATTTTCTTTCTTTTTATTCTATTTTCTTTCTTTTTCTTTCTTTCTTTTTTATTCTATTTTCTTTCTTTCTTTTTTTCTTTATTTATTTCTTTTTATTCTATTTTCTTTCTTTCTTTTTCATTTTGTTTTCTTTCTTTTTTATACTATTTTCTTTCTTTCTTTTTTATACTATTTTTACTTCCTAATGACATTCACCCTTTTTCTGACAATATCCTCTTCAAAGATAGCTTTATTTTTGTACATTTTTTTCTCATTCTTCAGTGATTCATTTTTGGTCTCTTATTCATTATAATTTCTTTCATTATTTTTTCATTGATATTCCTTTTTAAATTCTCTTCTCTTTATCACTTACTTAACTTCTGGTTTCTCTCTCTTCTTTATCCATCCCTCGTGTCGTCTATTTTTAATATACTCAACTCCCACCTCTGCTTTTCTGTAAATTAACCTTCAAAATAAAAAAAAAGATGTTCCAATTAAATAATTAGAAAATAATAAACACAACTTGTTCGGAAAACTCGTATAAAACACAAATGAAAATCAGGCTGCTTTCAGCTTGTATGAATAAAATGATCATAAAAAGACTCATCCCCCCCACCTCCATCTATTGTTCTCAAAGACATAAATAGCAAATAAAGTGAATACAAACGAAGCAATTCTGAAGAATTCATCCCATGTCTTCCTCGCAGAGTTACGAGAAGGAAGGTAAAAACATATTCTCACAGAAAAAAAAAAAAAAAGAAAAAAAAGAGAAACCACTGAGGTGAGTAATATTTCATAAAAAATACAAATTAATGCATGTGGTGTGGTTCATGTAGAAAGGTCAAATTTTGAAAGCTTTTTTTTTCTTACCCTGAAAATTCAATTTGGATTCAGCCTTGAGGGTTTATTTATGAAATGTTGAAGAATTTATCAAAGGTGATAAGACATGTTGAGGAAATAACTGAAGAATATGAATAATATAAAAATTTACATGTGTCATTATGTGACTAAATAGATTTGATGACTGTGTAGCAGTAAAGTAAAAATTATATATACATATATATTGTATGTGCAGTACTTAGTGGAAAGTGCCCAATATCAGTGATAAAGTTAACATATTCAGTTGTAGGGATATTAGTTTGTAACCCTGTGTTTGCCTGATGATTGTAAAAGCTTGAAACTCAGGGCCACAAACTCATAGCCATACAACTATATATATATATATATATATATATATATATATATATATATATATATATATATATATATATATATATCCTTATTAATTTACTTATTTTGTTTTATGGCATATCAACCTCCATAGGTTATTTAATGCCAAGAATTTTTATTGCTGATAATATTTTTTTTCAAAAATGTTGCTGGTAATTATTTTTTACAAAAATGTATTGCTGGCAGTAAAACCTATTTTTACACTTTCAAAGTGTTTTGACCACAGTTTAGGGGTTAAATATTTGCCCATAGCTGGGACCCTAACAGACGCTACCACTCCGGGTCAGGTTGACCTGGGAACACCAGCAATTAAGAGGTTTTTTCCATACTCCTCAAAACCTCCCTTATTAATTTACAAGTATGGTTGTGTCATGATATTCATGAGTAACTCTGTATTTTTTTTAATATAAAAATTTAGATGTGTATCTTTATATTTAAATTTTAATTCCACCTTTGTAACTTGACATAAATTATTTGTGTGAATGTGTGTGGGTTTTTTTTTTGTTGTTTATTTTACATACAAAATTCTTTTTCTTTTTCTTATGTTTGTACTTATGCTTATTTTAAATACAAAATTTAAAAAAATCAACAGACCACATAGAAAATATGGACTGCCCCATCATTGCGATAACCTGATATATTTAAAATAAAATTTAAATTATGTAACAGTCAATCTCAATTCAGCACCTGAAGATTTTGTTGTGCATAAAATGCTGTGTTGTGCTACTGGTGAGGAAAAAATGTATATTTATTAATATATAATTCATAGCTTTGTTATATTTCATCAAGCATTATTTTACTAACACCAGCACCATATATATATATATATATATATGTATATATAAATAAAAAAGAAAGAAAAGTAAGATATATAATCCGGTGTTCTTATAGATATTTTTATTTTTACACAATAGTGATGAATGTAAATTTACATAGCATTAATTTAATAACAAAATTAAATTCGAAGCTTTTAGCTTCCATTTTTGAAACATGGTTATTACTGTGTAGTGAAAAAAAACATATTTTAAATCAGTTAATTTATAATATATATATATATATATATATATATATATATATATATATATATATATATTTTAGAATGGATTTTTTTATTAATCTGACAGATTTCTTTTCACATTATTTTTAGTGGATGCTTGTATTTGAACAGATGCTAGATTTAGTTATTAAACAGCATATTTATATATTTTTATCTACCAGCCTGAGTGTTCAAGAAATTGTATTTGTGCTCTCCTGCAGGAATTGAACCTTCATTTCTCAGGGCAAAGGAGCTACCATTTAGCCTGGCATGCCTTAACCAACTTGGCCATGAAGAGCAATCAGTCAGGCAAAACTAAATTTCACGCTTTCAAGCAAAATTTCTCCAGTCATAGATCTCACAAAGTTTTTCATATCTTCACAGTTTTGTATCCAAATGTAAACAAAGAGAATTTTAGAATGGACTTTTTATTGAACTGACAGATTTTCATCACTTTAAATGTTATTTTTAGCGGATGCTCGGTATTTGAGTAGGCATTCTATTTATTTATTAAGTAGTATATTTATTTATCTTTGTCTACCGGCCTTGCCTGCCACTGAGATTGGAAGAAACTATCAAAAAGGTAGAATTTTAGTACTTTACTGTGTTTCTACTATTATACTGTTCAGAATAAATAGTTTTATGAAAGTCGACCAATAATTGATAAAGTTATTAACAATTTTAAATAGTGAATTTCTTTCCACCTAGCATGAATATGCATTTTATGTACTGACTGAAATGCAATGTTATTATTTTTGTAAAATACAATGACTGTAATAAATGCAATAATAATGATCAAAATTAAACAATCAGCTAAAATGTGCTCAGCTACTAAAATATACAAGAGTTAGAAACAATACTAAGAAAGTCAAGATGATTTGTCATTATTCTCACATAAATCTTTTTTTCATTTCACCCCAAGCAAGGCAACAAAGCCACTAAGACACATGGGTATACTCAGTGTGAAAGAATATGAGAAAAAGAAAACATTACTAAGAAGCATGGAGTATTGCTGCCATTTATGGTCCGGGGCCCCTGCTGGTTGCCTCAGGGTTCTTGATAAGATCCAGAGACGGATATGCAATGTGATTGGCCCTGATCTGTCATCTTGTCTGCAGTCGCTCTCTCACAGATTGCATCGCTCTGCCTTTTCTACAAGTACTTTCACGGTAATTGCTCCGAGGAGTTGCTTTCGCTTGTCCCTAAGCCTCATGAATTTAAGCGTCCTACGAGGCTGGCATCCTGTTCCCACCCCTTCACAGTTGATACTGTTAGATGTAGACATCTCTTCTACTCCAATAGCTTCATGTCTCGCACATCTCGCCTATGGAACTCCCTTCCCTATTACTGTTTCCCTGACAAATACAATCTCCAACGGTTTAAGTGTAGCGTCAATCGTCATCTCCAGTTGCCTTGATCTGTCCACTTCCCTTCTCCACTTTCTTTCATCTTTCATTCCTATCTGCTCTCGCTCCAAATCTTCTGTAACCCCCTTGCCTTGATCGACCATCCGTCCTTCGCTTTCTCCACATCCTCTCCTTTACCACTCCTGTCTGCTCTTCCTCCAACCCTTCTGTGGCCCCGTGCGTGATAGTGGCGGCCAGCGTTGCTTGGGGTGATACGCTTAAAAAAAAAAAAAAGAAAAAAGATATGTTTGCAGTACTCCATTTTTGGCCTGATCTGGCTTTTGTAAAGGTAGAGCATAGCAAGAGGAGTCAGATACTTCCTGGAGTAGAACAGGGAACTGACCATTTTCCCAGTATCATTTGTGTTCTTTCCAAAGACAGATACACAATTGAGAGATAAAATGTAGTTTGTTCACACAAAGGTAGATACTTCACATTGTTACAAGCCAGATGGCCAAGGAGTGAAGAAAAGTTTAACTGGAGTATCACTGCCTGTTTGCTCATTGAATACTGAATGTTTCTTTATAAGGAAATGGATAATATTACCATTTAGTCATTCATTTCTCTCATGAGGAACTAAATTTAGTAAAGACTTTGCAAAGAGCATTTCTGTTACTGGAATATATACTAACATATAAATATATAAATAACAGCTCATTTTTTTTTATTTCATCAATTTTATTTTTTTAATCTGAAAATATACAAAAAGCTTTTTGCATTCTAATAATAAATTTGTCCATGCTTAGAATATCACTGCAATATATAATCTGGTGCTTCTGCCATTTATCTAGAGCTCCTTGAAAAAATCCAAAGAAGAATCGTCAATATTATTGGCTCTGATCTGGTGGATTGCTTTCAGTCACATTCCCAACACCATAAGGTTGCCTCTCTGTGCCTTGACTTTATGAATTTAAGCACAGTACTAGACTGGCGACTAGGTCTCACCTGTTAACAGTTTAGCTGGTTTGGTTTGGTTTATTTTGTTTTATGACATATCAACCACAATGGGTTATTTAATGCTGACAACATTTTTAGGATAGATTCATATGAATAGAATATGTATTCTTTGGTTTAGATCAGTTTGGTTTATTTTGTTTTACAGCATATCAACCTCAATCGGTTATTTAATGCTGACAAAATTTTTTTATTGCTGGCAATATTTTGTTTTGTCAAAAATCAGTTTCTGGTAATATATTTCCTTCAAAATTGTATTGCTGGTAATAATTTTTTTCAAAAAAGTATTGCTGATAATAGTTAACTATTTGCCTATAGCTGGGACCCTAACAAGTTCTACCACCCCAGGTCAGGGTGGACCTGGGAACACCAGCAATTAAGAGGTGGTTCCACGCTCCTCAAAACCTCCTGATCAGAGGCCTTGCTGCTGGACGTAGTTTATCGTCTTACCCAGGACACAGATGTAGTTTAACATCTTACCCAGGACGGGACATTTTAGCTGGCTAGATGTAACTGTAAAGTCTATAATAACAGTTTCTTTTCTCGCATGTGCAACTCTCTTCCAGGCTCCATGCTTTCCAGCCAATTTTAATCTGCAAAATTTAAATGCAATGTCAATTGCTATCTACTGTCCTTTTGATTACTCTTTTGTGCCTTGCTCCTTAGCAATTTTTCGTTTCTTGCTCTTTCCCACCCAGTAACCCCTTGTATCTTAGTGGCTTTAGTGCTTCGCATGGAGTGAAGTCAGTTAAAAAAAAAGTAATAAATAAATACTATTTTGCAATGATATATATGGCTTGTCCCTAAAAAGTGACTCACTGAATATTTCCAAGATTTTAGACACAAAGTTGAGCTATCTGATAAGTTAATGCTTACATAGATGATCAGTGCTTGAACTTTGATAACACTATAATATTGTAAAATTAGAGTCTGTCTATATTTCTGAGATGAGGTATTATGTACAGTATTTACATTAGTCGGACTATTGTCCTCATCTTTGTCGCCATATTTGTCACAACGTTTCGGCCGTTGTACGCTCCGGCCTTCTTCAGGTGGTTGGAATTTCGAACCGAATCCTTTATTTCGATCACTGGGGTAGACTGTTCTAGTTCCACGAGCCATGTTTGATGGATGTCAGTTATCAGTTATCTCCTGCGAATTTTCCCTCTGAAAGTTCTCCACTGCCTGAACCGGGTATTGAACTCCCACTCCTTGGGTCTGTCACTTGATCTAACCAATGCCTTTATCCACTGTGCCATGTGTCCTTGATAACTGATAACTGACATCCATCAAACATGGCTCGTGGTACTAGAACAATAAAACAACAGGAATAAGTAAAAAGAAATGACTGAAATTGCATTTAAATTTTTGATTATCAAAGTTGAGAGAAAAGCAAGAAGATGAGAGTTCCATAAGTGAAAAATATAAGAAAATAAACTGTTAATGTAGAACTTGTTGTTATATCTAGCCATTTCAACTGTATAATGATGGGACCTTGCTGCCAATCTAGTAATGCGCTTACATGTTTAATGAAATGCTATAGATTACCTGCACTCATACCTTCCTTAACATAATACTGTAATATTAAATATAAATATTGAAAGTGTTTTATGTAAAGTTGAGGTGTCTGGTAAGTTAATATTTACATCAATGCTACAGACTGCCAATACTTGTAGCAAGCCTATTTCCATAATTAATAGTAATATTTAATAAAAATGGTGATCAAATTTGACATTATTTGTCCCAGATTATTCTTATGCAAAAATCTTGCCTTAAAATTTAAGCCCAAACCAAAAGAAAAATCCAAAGAATTATTCCTTACAGAATTTACAGTTATTCATGTAAAACATTTTTTAAAAACAAATATTTTTTTTATTCCCAAACCAATTTTTATTTTTGATAAAAAGAAAAATATTTTTTATTGAATTTCAGTTTATTTTATTCTACAATTTTCTTTTCTGAGGTTAGATTTAGTTATTTATTTGTTTATTTTTTTGTTTCATTCAACCATGATTTCTCTGTCATTTGGTTTTGAGGAATTACTTCCAAGAATTACTTTTGGAGAAAAAGAAAAAATGATTAGATTTATTTGCAGGATTCTTTCAGGAGTCTGTAGAATTTGCTTTTAATGAATGCCATCTTGTGCTATGGCAGAGAATTCAGCTGAAACATTTTCTTTTCAGCCAGCTTTGAAATTTGCTTTGTGCATTATGGGGGGGTGGCTCAGATTGGACAGAAATTAGGAACAGTTTGCAGAGAATGTCTATATGTCTTTTCATGACAAGCTTACACATTCGGATTATGTTATACTGTCTTCTCCATTCTTTTTCTTGCTGGCTAAATAAAGTCTTTTTCATGACGCAAATACAAATATATATGGTTGCATAATAAAAAAAATAAAATTATTGTAACAGATTTTTTTTGTTTACAAATTCCATATATTGTCTTTCTGGATTCAATTTAAAAGTCATTTTTGACATCAAAGATTTCTGTCAAGCATTTTTTCTAGCAAACCGAGTTTGTTGTAAACACTTGAGAGAAACTAGCAATTGTTTCATGTTGCCTGAGGGTGATCTCATATTCATAATGCTGGGTGGTTCAAGATTATAAAAATTATTTCATCAGATTTGATTCCAGGACTTAGCTTCCAATTTTTTTCCTTTTTTTTTTTTTTTTTTTGTAAATTTTAAGATAAAAAAAAAATGATCTTATTCTGACATGATTTGAAATTTTCGATTCAGTATATGTAAAGACAAAACATACAGCTATATAAATTGATGAAGATAAGTAATTAGAGATTTTTTACAAGGGTAGTAGAGGGTTAATGAAGGAGGTTGGTGAGTAAGAGTAAGAGGTGCAGTAAGAGTAAGAGGAGCAGTAAGAGTAAGAGGTGCAGTAAGAGTAAGAGGAGCAGTAAGAGTAAGAAGAGCAGTAAGAGTAAGAGGAGCAGTAAGAGTAAGAGGTGCAGTAAGAGTAAGAGGAGCAGTAAGAGTAAGAGAAGCAGTAAGAGTAAGAGGAGCAGTAAGAGTAAGAGGTGCAGTAAGAGTAAGAGGAGCAGTAAGAGTAAGAGAAGCAGTAAGAGTAAGAGGAGCAGTAAGAGTAAGAGGTGCAGTTTATGAGAATATATGTGAAATATATCAGTTACCACTAAAGAGAAGTTAAGATTGTAGTGATCAGGAAAGCATTCTTTTGGAAGCCAGTTCCACAATGTAGCAGTTCATGGGAAGAAGCTGTTCAAATGGAACTTCCTCTTTACTAATGGAATATGAAAGGAATGAGGTTTATTAAGCTCAGTGTATGTGGCATGGTGGTTCTTAGCTGGGAGAGTTATATTTGGTGAAACTAAAGGATGAAGCTCGTCAGAACAGTTTTCATGAAAATAGAAATAGAGTAGCGAGATGCTTGAAACGTTTCATCTGTGGGGAAAGGGGTTGTAGGATGGAAAACAGCTCATCACCCACAAGACTGCATAGATGCTTTTGCATTCTACCAAGATGAGAGTGCGAAGACTGTGCAGCTCCAGCGAAGATATGAAAGCATAGGATGTAATTGGAAGTCCCTTCCGATTTACTGCTTCCCTGCCACTTATAATCTTCAAAAATTTAAGTGTGATGCCAACTGCCATCATCTGTCTTCCTAAATCCTATTCATTTTTTGTCCTTTCTCCTCACTAAAATCTGCTCAATCTCTTTCATTCCCAGTAAGCCCATGCATCCTAGTGGCATTATCGCCTTGCTTCGGATAAAATGATTAAAGATTTGGAGATTTGTATAGAAAAATGTAGAGACTGACATGAACAGATGTTAAAACAGATACTACTAAACACACACATACAGATATATTATATATATATATATATATATATATATATATATATATATATAGAAGATAGACTGAGTGATTAATTGATTGATTTGTTTTGTTATGGCTTATCAAACTGTAGCCAGAAAATATTTTTAGACTGTAAGAATTTTGGGGAGATTTACTGATTTTTTGGTACATGTCTTACTAATTAACCCATAACTGGGGAGAAAAGAGGTGAAGGTTCATGCTGACTGGAATTGAAACTTGGCTCTCTGATTTCCAAATCTGAGCCATTATGTATTACACTACCTGCTCATCCAAGATTACAGCAACTGGTATTCCCAAGTGGTCACACATTTAGGTACTGACCAGGCTTGACATTGCTTAACTTTAATAATTATACGAGAACCAGTGTTTTTGAAAGCCTTACTCTCTTTCAATGCTGACCATGAGAACAAGCACTTTGCTTCATGTCAGTACTTCATCAATTTAAAACCTTCAACTTAGGATTGTATACGAACATTAAACAACTTCAAATAATGAATTCCTCTTCTTTCCTGTGTCAGCAATAAGATAAGCAGATGACACTTGATAGCAGACAAAAAAAGGAAGCTGCAGGAACTCCTTCTTTGGAGTTTTTTTACAATGATATTCACCATGTGCAAAGCCCAAGAGCCACTTGAGGTAGATAATTACATTAGGAAAAAGCTTTAGAAGGGACCAGAAACCCAATCTTAAACTCCTGTTCAAAAGGAGTGTGAATGGGACGATAGGCAAACCTATCTAAAGATATTGAGAAAAAAAAAAGTAATTCGATAGTAAATAAAAGTTCAGTTTTAGGCATTAGAAATATAAAATTAAAGTAGACGTTAAAGGAACTGGAAACATAATTCCTAAACAGGAAACAAGGGATAAACTTCTACTCCTGTTCAAAGGACCAGGGAGAAGAAAAGATTAATAATCAGTTGTAAGAAGACAGAATGTAGCATTGTCAGCAAACGAAACAGATCAATACGTGAGCTAAAAATTGGTGGCACCAAAATTGAGCAAATTTAAATAATCGAGGAAGTGTTTTTAAAGAGGTTCGAAAATGTGAAACTGAAATCCAGAGGCACATAGTTTTAGTGAAATATGTTTTCCAAAAGTTAAGCAAAGTATTAAGAAACAGGAAAAGTTTATTAGAAAAAAATCAAGATTAAACTTATGTAATAGTCCACACGATAGCAGTGAATGTTGGAGAATCTCACAGATGAAGAAACTTGAGGCAATAGAAATGTGCTTCTGCAGAATACATGAGGCTTAAATATTGTTGATGAGATAGATAATTCAGGAAGAAAGAAGAAGGGGATTTGTACCTTTCCCAAAGCTATTGGTACGCAAGTGAATGTAATGGATCTGACAGAAATCCAAACTCGGCTCTATAATTTCTCATTCTGAGCTGCTATCTTATCTCTCTTTCCTTGCCCTGTGAGGGTTAAATTCTCCAAGCTCTCTTTTCTCAATAAGGAATTTCAGCTTTTCTTTCCTGATTCTGAGTATAAGTGATGTCTACTGAAAGTGGTTTTGTCCTATGAAACACTCTGAGTGATTATTTACTCTGATTCACATGAGGCTTAAATATTGTTGGTGGGACAGAAAATTCAGGACACTTAAAAATGCTTATTCGTTCCATCATGCAGCAAGTATAAAGTTTACTCTAGCAATCAAAGTAAATTCAACTTATATGAATCTGAATGACAGATGGTATAAAGGTCACATAATTAAACCAAAGTGTAGCAAAATTCTGTTACATTTGGAGATAAAGCATGTTTTCCGAAGAAGGACATTGATTAGATTGGTGATTCCCAAAGTGGGTGGTACCATCCTTCATTGGAGGGTGGTGGAAAAATCTGCGGAACGGAAAATAAAAGTGAGCAGCCAGAGAGTGGCAGTAGCACATCTGAACTCTAACATACGCCCATTGTACATGAAGTGTATCATGCCTTCCCTTTATATAACAATTATTATAAATATATAAAAATATTGGCTCCTGAAAAATTAATTTCAGTTGAGCTCTCTGGTTTGAGGTGTGAGTTTGTAAACAGTGACTATTTAAGCTAATATTGCACGACTCTTCGGCAGAATTGAGTCACTGTCAGTCACTGTGTGTTTATCTGAATCTAAAAATAAACACGCTAAAATTCACCTTCATCCCTGCTGTGTGCCGACGGCTTACTGGTAGAAGTTCCGATTTACGCAAATTCAGTCTAGTTTCGATCCTAGCTAGAGGCAACCGGACGTCTAGCCACACTGATGAGTGGTGAAACAGCGAAACAGTCTGTCTGTGGATGAAAAATATATATATATATATATATATATATAACTATTATAATATATAATAGATATTACATATGTATCTATCACTAATATATAATAGATATTATATATACATACATATATATATATAAATATATATATATATATATATATATATATATATATATATCACTATTACAATATATAACAGATATCATATATGAAATGGACAAAGTCCGATGATTATCTTAATATATATTATATTATTGTTATAGAAGATTTATAAACAAGAAAATTTTCATAGAAAATAGGTGTAATCCAAGAAGAAATGAAATAAGAACCTACACAGACCCGTCATATAGCCAGTTTAGCTACAGAATAGCCTCTTGTTAGTAAGGTCGATTTTACTGCTTTTAAACCACAATCTTCCATGAAGTCCCTCAAACATTTATATCTGCGCAAAGTGTTTCTAAATGTAAACAAATGACATCACACACTATGAAATGTACAAAGTCCGACAATTATTTTCAGATATTTTATTATTATATGTTATTTATATAGACACAAATATTTAAGTAAATGCTATCTAAACATAAACTAATGATGTTGCAAACTACGAAATGGACAAATATAATAGATATTACATATATATATATATATATATATATATATATATATATATTGTAATAATGATATATAATAGATATATATATTATAATAATGATATATAATAGATATTAAACATATATATATATTATAATAATGATATATAATAGATATATATATTATAATAATGATATATAATATATATATATATATATATTATAATAATGATATATAATAGATATATATATTATAATAATGATATATAATAGATATTAAACATATATATATATTATAATAATGATATATAATAGATATATATATTATAATAATGATATATAATAGATATTAAACATATATATATATTATAATAATGATATATAATAGATATATATATTATAATAATGATATATAATATATATATATATTATAATAATATATAATAGATATTATACACATATATATATATATATATTATAGTAATGATATATGATATATATATATATTATAATAATGATATATAATAGATATTATACACATATATATATATATATTATAATAATGATATATATATATATATATAATTAAAAATGTTTAATTATTATAAAACAATTATTATAGGAAACACTAAGTTGCTCATTTGACATAGCACTAAGAATATCTAATCAAAGGTTGACTATACATTGGGTGGAGGGTGTTAGCATTGTATTTTGGTATGCAAGGACGTGGGTTGGAAACCACTGGTTTAGACTAATATGATGGTAAATACCAATTTGCACCTAAACTTAATGAATCTACATGCTATTTCTTATCTCCAAACATTTCTCAATCAGCTTTTGATTTTTATTGAACACACGATCATGAATCCCATAACCGATTAGGTCATAGGGGCATCACATGTACTGCAGCTGCAGTAGACATGGTGTTTCTTGGGCAAGAATAGCCTGATGGAGACCAACCCTCTCCAGGCTGGTTTTGGATTCCAAGTTGCCTTCTCTGAGACTGGTTACAACCCAATGCTTTAGAATTCAGTCTGTCCTGCTATTTTACCCATATATGGGGAGAAGAGGATTCATACATTTCCCAAGGTTATTAATACGCAAGTGAATATAATGGATCTGACTGGAATTGGCTCTCCAATTTCTCATTTTGAGCCGCTATCCATTATTCTACTGTGCCTTTTATTGAACCCACCTTGTATATAAGGTGAGTGCAAATAAATTTTCAGCATGATGACTTCTGTATGTAACATTTCTTCAGGACATAGGAAGTTGTAGAGAACCACGATTGCTTATCTCATGTGGTTCTTAAGAGTTTTTCTTCCTTTGCTAAGACGCCATCATTCTGCTATCCATTCACACAAATTCATCATCACGTAAGTGGCTTGCTGCCTTCCCTTATCCACCTTTCCTTAAAATATGCCCTGTGAGGGTTAAATTCTCCAAACTCTCTTTTCTCAATAAGGAATTTCAGTTTTTTTTCCTGATTCTGAATATAAGTGTTCTTTCTGCTGACATTTTCTTTTAGACTTACATGTTGTTTACTTGTTCTGTCCATAGAATTTTTAGTATCCTTCTGTAAATGCATATCTGCTGCCTCCAATTTTTTCCCATCCATTTTTTGTTTGTTTAACACCCACAGAGCCCATCTGTGGTTTATACTGCAACTATGCTGAGCAGACCTTAGTTACTGTTTCTAGGAGATAGTACGTTATCTAGTGTGATCAATAGTCTGAACAAGGCCAACATGCTCACAGTATCTCTTGACTTTGTGCTAGCACAACCACCGAGGGCTCTCAAAAGTTTCTGTCTACCCAATTTCACTTACAAGGCTTGGGTTAACCCATGATTTAGTTTTCAGGCACTTTCCAAAAGGTGCCACATTCTTGGATCGCCTCCTCCAGCCTGATAAAATCAAGAAGTCACCTTCCTGACAAATTTTGAGATTTGAACCCAGGTCTCAAGGTCTGTGTATTCGAGAGATCTCATTAAGGAAAATGTGTTCTCTGGCAGGGATGGAACCTGCATCTTCTTTGTAGGAGAAACCAGGAACACAGGTTCATTCCCTGCTGAAAAGCACATTTTCCTTAATGGGATCTCTTGAATATGCAGATTGATGAATATGATACACACTATTTATAATAAAAATGGGGCTGCTATTTCAAGTATGAATATCCATTATAATAATGTTTGAAGTAACACATATATATATATATATATATATATATATATATATATATGAAGAAATATAGTTTTAAGCTATATTTATGAGATAAAGTGCTCAATATCAGAGATAGAACATATGTAAATATAAATATAAAAGTGAACATTGAAGTCAACACTTCAGAGGCAACAGGCTGTTTCATGCTAGATGACTGAGTGTTGACTTCAATGTTCACTTTTATATATGTATATGGCATTCACAGACAGACTGTTTCGCTGTATCACAGCTCCTCATTGTGGCTAGACATCCAAATGCTTCAAGCCAGTATCGAAACCTAACTGATTTGACATCAGTCAGATATCTTACTTCTAGGCCATCCTCACACAGCAGAAAGAAAGAGAATTTTAACATTTTTCTCTATATAAAATATAACAGCAGCTTGGAGAACTCAGTTCAATTTAGTTGAAGAGTAATGCTTAATAGTAGGAGCCACTGTTTTTTAAAACCTCCTTTCCCTAGAGAACTCAACTAGATTTCCAGGAGCATATATATACATACATATTGCAAATCTGTAACTATAGTGTATTTGCTAACTTTAAATCTCTATTACATACACCAAAATGCATATTTGTTTATATAATGTAGCACAGATCTGTATATGCAGCCAACATGCTTCTACATGTGTGGGCTATATACATGTTTACTTAGCTTTCTAAATATGGTAGTATGTAGGTATATTTGAGTGAGCGCTAATATCATTGCGCATATGTGATGGCAAAATTTCCTTTTTTTGTTAAATCCGTACCAGTATTTACATACACCTGTGTATGTATTGGCTGTGCAAATGACTGTCTCCTAAAATATAATTTTATACTAGTAAAATTGTGTATTTTTATTTCGACAATATTTGAATGTGCAGGCATACACTTTGTGTTGGGACCAAAGTGTGCGCAAATGTTTTAATTCAGGAATTCAGATTTCTATAGATGCCAAAACTGAATTGTTACCAAAATTAACTATCAGAATTGTCTTATTTTTACTCCAGTTATTTGTTTTTTTTTTATGATTTCTGTATAGCAATGTGGGCGAGGACAGGTAAAGAAATAGGAAAATAAAAGTTAAATGAAAAAAATAATGCTTGAATTTATCAAGCATTATTTTTTCAGAATATTCCATATAAGGATAGTTTTTCGAAATTTGGTTCTTCTTCCTTTTCTGTAGTTTCATTTTTCATTCAATCATTTTTTTCTTCTTACAATTGTCTTTTCTTTTAATATTGCGTTCTTCATTAAAATTTTCTTCCTGGTTTATTGATTCTTTTTCTTGTCTGATTTTTTTTTTTTTTTCTTTCATTTCTTTGCTGTTATTCTTTAGTTTTATTTTTTCGTGACTTCCTTTTTCATTGCTTAGTTTTTCTTTTCTTTTTCATTCAGCCATTCTTATTTAATTTCTATCCCACAACTTCTTTTATATCTTTTTCTTCACTAAGCTAGCTTCCTTCTTGATTTTTTACTCTGTTTCTTTCTTTTTCTTCTATCTCTTTTAATTCTCATTCCTCTGTTCTCTTTTTTCATATCTTCTTTCATCATATTTTCCTTTCTCCTTTAACTTTCTTTCTTCCTATTTTTTCCTTTTCTTCAATAAAATCCTTAAATTCTGCCTTCTTTTAATTCCTTTTCATTATTTTTCTCTCTTTCTATTTCTTTTTTCTCTTCCCATTTTCCTTCCTTCTTCCCTTCCACCCACTATAATTTTCTTTTCTTTTTTCTTCTTGTCATTCCTTCTTTTGGTAATCTGTTCTTTCACTTTATATTCTAACATATTCCTTTCTCTCTTTCGTCTGTATTTTTCTTGATGTCTTTTTTTGCCTTTCCATCCCATTTTGATCATTTTTAATGGCTACAAAGTATTTTGTTTTCTCCCGTATTGTCTTTACACTTAATTTTTTTTTCTTCACTATCTTTCCCTCCTCCTTTGTCTCAGAGGCCAGAATGAAATTATTTATTGCACATCCAATTGAACACACTGGAACGTCCATTCTTGCCATAATTCAAGAAATTTTTTCTCTATCCTTATTGTTATTGGCCTCATGAATATTTATGTCTAAAAGAACTAGTTTCCCGTAACTATAAATATCAGTCAGTTTTGTTATTTTTTGTTTTTTAAATATTTGATCTACGGAGTTATTTAAAAAATAAAATGAAAAATGAAGAAAGTAACGGAAACTAGATTTTATGCGAATGTTGTAGAAATCGGAAGAATTTCAAATGTTCCAGTTCACTCAGAAACACTAGCAGATGGTGAATTGAATCACAAGAAATACAGAAGTGAAAATGAAGCAATTAAAAAAATGTTAAAACAAAGAATAAAAATTTGTCCCTTTAAAAAAAAAAAATTAATTGATTGCAAACAAAAACAAATTTGGGTAAAAAAAAAAAAATATGAAAAATCCTTCTGATTAAGTGCAAACAGATATCGAAAAAGGTAAAAAAAAAAAAAAAAAATTATAAACCCTTACTTTGTAGCCACTCTCTTTCTTTCTGCTGTGGAAATACATTGCAAATTTTTGCTTAAAACAAATGCATTTTTCCAGTATGGATTTTTCACTGTTTTTATTTTTTCTTTGACGAAAAAAAATTTACCCATTTTTGAAATGTTAAACTTTTATTTTTATTTTTCGTTTTTTTTTTGTTCAATTTCTTTTCTGTTTCTTTAAGGTTTAGGTTTGCACCTAGCTTGTGCTCTTTGCTCGTAATTCAATATTTTTACTTGATACCCAGAAGGGATTTTGTCATACTGGGTTTACCAAAATAAAAAGCAAATATATATCAGTAAGTAAATATAAGATGTACAAATGGAAGGAAAAAGATGTTTTAAAAAAATTAAAAAGGGAATAAAGCAAAAAAAAAAAAATATTTCCTTAAAAAACTGAGAAACATAAATCTTGGTTATTCACTGCATCAGGAAAACATATCAATGAGTAGAAGTCTAAGTGGTAGTATAAGAGATGCTCCGAAAATAAGGCTCCCTATTTGTTTCCATGGAAACTACAACAGATATAGAGAGTACAATGATACTATTGGAGTGAGCAGATTTTCAACTAATCCCTGTACTGTCCACCATTAACACAATCTGGTTAGGTAGGAGAGATAAAGGAAAGCAGCAAGTAGCCTAACTTCAATATGTCCTGTGAGTGTCAAATTCTCCAAGCCTTCTTTTCTCATTATGTGCAGATAAGTGAGCACAATAACACTGATGGAAAGCATAAAATATCAGTTTCAGAACGCTATTTTTTGATACATCATCTTCATATATATATATATATATATATATATATATATATATATTCAAACCTAATGAGCCAGACAAACCTACCAAGGTTTCACTTAGGCAGATCGTCAGTGTCAGCTGGACTAAAGAGCCAAAAGAAAACAGTGTATATATAGGCGACAACCAAGATAACACCATGTGACCAAGGAAAAAAGAAAAAGAAAAGAAAAAACAACACCTCCCCTTTTAGTTATTTGAATAAATTTATACCCCATCCCCCACGGTGTCGCCTTTTCTTTTCTTTTTCTTTTTACCTTGGTCACATGGTGTTATCTTGGTTGTCGCCTATATATACACCGTTTTCTTTTGCCTCTTTAGCCAGATGACCCTAAGTGAAACCTTGGTAGGTGTGTCTGGCTCATTAGGTTTGACTAGGTTTGCTCTCCGTTTGTATCGAGCTCTTTAGTTAGTTGTTTACTCGTATCGGGGTTTTTTCTTTGGGCCTTGAACCTGTATCTGTGCGATTATTTTCGAC
Source organism: Acanthosepion esculentum (assembly GCA_964036315.1). Taxonomy (NCBI): domain Eukaryota; kingdom Metazoa; phylum Mollusca; class Cephalopoda; order Sepiida; family Sepiidae; genus Acanthosepion; species Acanthosepion esculentum. Next base: position 30,993,242 of record OZ038493.1, on the reverse strand, counting down.
AGACTTTCATGTTCCTGGGCCTTTCTTTTTTAAAACCTTTTTTCCCCTTCGAGATTGATTTGGTTATTGTTAAATCAAGAATTTGAAGGTTTTTCGACATGAGTATAGTTACCTATATTTATATATATATATATATATAAAATTGTGTATTTGGGCAGTAATCCCACTTTTTCTATAAGTTTTGTTAATAATAACTGATAATGTAATGTGATTAAGCTCTTTATTTAATTTCTCTTATATTTCTTGTATTTATATAAGTGTTTTCTTTTCTGGATATAAAGTGTGTCAAAATTGTCCAAATGTTTGATATATCCAAGTGCTTTCAATTATTTTATTAGCCAGTATCAAGAATATTTTTTTATTTTTAATTGAATATGTAAATTTTTATATATCTTTCTAGAATGATGAGAATGCTTTTTATATTCCAGACATGGTCAGCACATTCTGGCCATGTTCATAGTTGATGTTATTGAATGTTGTTTTTACCTTTTTATTATTAGTGCTTCAATTAATTTCAATTTTTTTTTTACATGTGGATGAGGTTATTCTTGTATTTTCTACAAGTATCTTGGGGATAGAGTTTGGTAGCTTTCCATGTGTGCTTAAATAAGTCCTAATGGAGCTATAGTCAGAGAGGTGTAACATGAGTCTTCTTGATAGGCATGTAGTGGTATGTACAATATAATTATTCATCGGTTTGGTTTGATCAGAAACACAGCCCTTTTTTTTAAGCATATCACCCCAAGCAAGGTGGGAGTGACACTAGCACACAAGGGGTTACAGAAAGTGAGAGCAGAAGAGGGGTGTTTGAGGAAAGGATATAGAGAAGGACGGGGATCAGGATCAAGGCATCAGAAGATGTCGATTGACATGACATTTGAATATTTGAAGATTATAGCTATCAAGGAAGCAAGTAAGAAGAAGGGAGTTCCACTGATGGGAAGTGTGAGACAAGAAGCTGCTGGAGTAGAAGCAATGGCTATATTTTAACCATTGCGAGAGTGAAAGGGTGGGAGCAAGATGCCAACCTAGTAGCACAATTAAATTCATGCTGTTTGGGAACAAGTGAAAGTAGCTCATCAGAGCAGTTGCGATGAAAATACCTGTAGAAAAGACAGAGGGAAGCCACAGCACATCTGTGAGAGAGTGACTGTAGATGAGATACCAGATTAAGACCTATAACATTGCATATTCGTCTCTGGATTTTGTCGAGGACCTCGAGATGAACCGCGGGACACCAGACCATATATGGCAGCAGTATTCAATGCAAGGACGAATAGTTGATTTATAGATTTGAAGGATGGACTCAGGTGAGAAAAACCCTCTTGCTCAACACAGAGGAGCAACTTTAAGGGACATACAAATTATTCATAAATACTATTGGTTATCTTTAATTTAGATTAGAACTGAAACACTGTGTGTGTGTGTGTGTGTGTGTATGCATGTGTATATATATATATATTACGGTCAAATCACGCTGAACACACCGGTTTCCGTTCAATCACCGAAGTTAAGCATCTTAGAGCCAAGTCAGTACTTAGATGGGGGACCACTTGGGAACACCTGGTACTGTAAGCAGTGTGGCTGTGTGGCTGAGTGGTCTAAGGCGTTGCTTTAGAATCATGAGGCGAATCCTGGCTGGAATTAATTTCAGCAGCTATCGGACTCCAAGCACAGGGCACCTTTGGCAAGTGTCTGTTCCATAGCCACGGGTCCACCAAAACCATGTCAGGGAATTTGGGAGAGGAAACTGTGTGGAAGACCTCGTTGGCCAAAGCTAGCACGATATCACAAAAACACTGTGATTGCGAGTTGAGGTGGCCAGCCTTGTTCATTTATGATCACGCTGGGTTCGCACCAACGCTCTAAAAACTGTTAATTGGCTCTGCACACGCCAATAACAGTATAAACTGCAGGTGGGCTCTGTGGGCATTTCCCAGTTGGGAAAATTGCAAAAATGCCTGTGCAAATGTTGCAATATGCGCTAGCTAGCTGTGCATTGCAACGGGTGTCCTCGATATCGAGTGGCCAATTATTATTATTATATATATATATATGTATATATATATATATATATATATATTGCCAGTGATGTGAAACCATTTTAATAGCAGTTGTGATAGCACCATTGCTAATAAAATTTTGACAATTTTTAACTAGCCTGCATAGAGGAATGTCCATTACTTCTTTGTCTATGAATTCTTTTAGTTTCCATCCTGATTCAGCCATCTACACAGTGTTATCCACGTATCTTATTTTGTCAAGATTATGTCAGCCAACAATAAATCCTTGTGGACCTTCCACTTTTCTTAAAATTGTCTTGCCATATCGGTTGAAGAATTCTCATGAGAAAATGCATACTTGTCTTACTCATTTTTCGAATTTTGCGCATTCACAGAAATCATTCTCTATCTGCACACAGGCAGATATTGTTCCCAATAGAGTTTACAGATTACCCAGATATTTTTCCTGTATAAATCAAGTTTTTCTTATATTTACAGGTAGCTTTTCAGCATTGAAATATTTTGCAAACACCATATATATATATATATATATATATAGATATATAAAAAAACAAACAAAAAACAAGCAAAATAATTTGACATAAATAAATAAACAAATAAGCGACTTCCGGTAAAAGTAACCGCCAAAATATACTACCCATAATGCACCACTGACCCTTATATAAACAGCCGAGAAAAATAACAGCACTAGTCGCCTGACGATTGCACTAGCATGAAACAGACTGTCGCCTCTAAGTGCTGACTTCCATGTCCACTTTTATATTTATATATAGATATATATATTATTAATACAATAATATAAAATTTTTCTACTCAGAGTTTCATGTGGTCATCATCAGGTGAATAAAATATTTTATCCATCTGATTATGTTGCCATAGGAAACTCTGTATAAGCAGATTATAGTAATGTTTTAAATTTAAGCTCTGTCGACTTTGGCATTGAGCTCTCAGTTTAATTTATATTTTAAACTTTTTAGCTTAATTTAGCCTCTAGCTTATATTTTACTGTTTACAATGTGCTGAATGTGTTCGGAAAAAAAAACATTCCTATAGCTCTAGATACATGCATTCAGTTAAAAGTTAAAGTAATATCGTCCTTGATAATGGCTAAAAGAATAGCCGAAAGCACTTGTAAAATATTCAGACAATTTTTACATTATGTTATACTGGCAGCATGGCCCGGCGTTGTCCGTGCTTGATTCAAAAATCGTACAACATACAGCAATTGCTATCACTTGACTTAAAATATTTTTGCCCTTCCTTGCATTTAAAGGAGTGCCCTTTGCCATGCTGATGTTGCTACATGCCTTACTTCTTGCCTATCTCACACTGAGAATTTTTTATAAGCTCTATACTAAACATTAAATCTGTTACGAAAAAAAAAGAACTAAACAAAATGAACACAAAACGATCAGCTTTGAAAAAGGACTCGTAACTTGAAAAACTGAATGAAAAAAGAATGTTAACAACAAATACTTTTTCACACTCAACCCAGTTCTGCGGAATCAGAATCAATGTTGTGTTTAAGCAAGCGAATGAGCCAATTGGAGTAAAGTGCCATGTAGACTTAAATTTTTCCCACTTGTGACGAATGCAGCTATTGATTTTTTTTGCATGCTAGTTAACATTCGTGTCAGTCAGCTGTTGGCTCTCACACTGGCCAATAGAATCTTCCTGCCTATTCGTGACAGCCAGCTATAGGCTCTCACTCTGGCCAGTAGAAAATGGCCGCAAACTACATGAAAACTACCGTAGAAGCATGGAAAAATCAATTATTTCCACTATTGATGGGAGTTGGGAAATGCAAGGTCAGTCTTGGCCATTCCACTAACTTGGAGCATGTGCATGTAAATTTTGGAGGCAAATCTGTCAAAAATTGCGTGCGTGCATTCGTTACACACACACACACACACACACATCCTGCCTTTTATATATATATATATATATATATATATATATATATATATATATATATATGGTGGAATTTCTTATCGTATTTGACATATGAGGGTCGGGCAACTCAGTTCCTAGGAACCAACAGTCCAGACAACAGCACATATGATTTGATTACAGTGATGAAGGCTTTGTGCAGAACCAACCACACTTTTTGAAGGGCTGAATACAGAAACCTGGTGCATTACGTGCCACAAGGTCCCCAAATGACCCTCCACAGGTTTTGAATTCAGAGTTGTCCTTCTCCTCGACCAGTTGCCATCCAAAGCTATAGAACCCACTCTGTCCTGCTATTTACACATAGGTGGGGAAGAATAAGAGGATTCATACCTTTCCCAAGGTTATTAGCATGTAAGTGAATGTAATGGATTCAACTGGAATTCAAACTCAGCTCTCCGATTCCTCAGACCTCAATATATATGTTTCATTGAATAATATAGTCATATTGTATCTATTTAATTTTATACTGATCCTTTCAAGTTCTCTAATTTCTCTTTGTAATTTACCCCTGAAGATGATTTTTTATTTATTTTTATTTAATTTAAAAAAATTTTTTTTTTTCTAAATGTTTCCATTTTCCCTCCAAAGAAAAAAAAAATTTATATCCTATTTTTTTTTGGATTATGAACCTGATGAGGGCTGAAGAATGAATTGGTCATAACATGTTAACAACATCAAAATCCCAGTTAAGGGGTTCAAATGTGTGGACAATAATAAGAGGAGTGTTTTACATCATGAATATTATAATATTTCCTAAAGAGAAACATTTCTCATAAGTGTTACCACAATAGGTACAAATTAATCAATCCATGTGTCCACAAAAAGGGTAAAAAGAAAAGTAATTTAATTAGGAGTTCTTTTGAAGGTAGATGAGGAAACAAGAGGTCAGGTGGTTTGGGGGTAGGCCTAAGTAACAAGAGGTTAACAAAATCCAAAGAAGGGTCTGAAATACAATCAATATGGCTTCCCTCTGTTCTACTAATATTATCACGGTAACTGCTTGGATGACTTTTTTTCTGGTATCCTGACTACATGAATTTAAGTGTGCAACTAGGTTGCACCATTTTACTAATTGTTACTATTTGAACTAGCAAGATGCAAACTGCCACTTCTACTCTAAGAGTTTTTTGTTTTTTTTAACTTCCAACCTGTGAAACTCTTATGATTTCTTGCTTTCCTGAAAACTAAAATCTTTAAAAATTTAAATATAACATCAGTTGTCATCTTCCATCTTCTTGACACCTGTTTCTTTTTTGCCCCTTCCCTAATCTTACCCTAATCTTCACATTCTCATTCTCTTTCACTCCCTACCTGCATTCTGGTGTGATGTCACCTTGCTTGGGGGTGAAACGATTAAACAAAATAAAAAAAAACAAAAAAACTAGAGGTCAGATGGTTTGGGGTGGGGTCATACAACAAGGGGTTAGATTATTTGGAGTGTGATGTTTGGTGTCTTTTCACATTCTGCAAGAGATATCAGTTAATATTGGTATTAATCTAAAAGAAAGTAAAATCATGATACAAAGAAAAAAGTAACGGGAAATTTGTTTCCAGAAACTCAGTCGTTATAATCCTATTAATAGCAATAATTAATACCTTGACTTTTGGAAACTGTCAATTTATTTCCTTTTTGAAAATGGATATCCATGGATGCTTTTGTTTTGTTTTTCATTTGTCAGGATGGTCATGAATTTGAGAGGAAAAGATGAGGACAGCTGAATTTCAGCAAGAATTTCTTTTTTTTTTTTAAATCCCTCCCAACTAATTACCATATTTTCAAGCTCCTAAGTTCCTACCCATGAACACAGAAGACAATTTCAAATTAGGCACACATAAAATTTACATATTCAATGCAACCTGATATTCTAGATTTTCTTTTCTTTAAGAAAAATTATTTCAATGACCGTCTTTCAGAGAATGGCTTCATGTTTTGTATACTGAAGCTGAGACTCAAAAACTAATAGTGTAAATATTGTGAAAGGTTGGTGAGATTCAGGAACAATGATTAAGTTAGGATAATTTAGTAATTCTATCTTTTTAATCCTTTCACCTCAAGCAAGGCAATAAAGCCACCAAGATGCAAGGGGTAACTGAGGATGAAAGACAGTAGAGTGAAGGAGAAAGAAAACATTATTGAACAGAAATGACATTAAAAAGAACACCTTTCAAGGAGACAGAAGATGATTGTATTTACATTTTTGTATATTGTAGTTGACAGGAAATCAAGAAGCTGAAATACTCCATGGGTGAGAATTGCAAGAGAAGAAACTGTTAACATAGAACTTACATCTAGTAATTTTAACAGTAAAATGCCGAGACCTAGTTGCTAATCTTGTTGTTCTTTATGTGCTGTGTCTCCACACAGGCAATCATGACTCTCGACAACTTCCTGTCCCATGTAGCTCTTAATAAACATTGCCTTGCTGTTATTTCTGCTAAACCCTGTTCCATCATTCATTTACTAAGTATGTCACATGTTGTTTTCCTCTATCCCTCTTGCCCTGTGTGTACCAGATTTTTCAAGCCCTCCTTCCTCATTATGTGCTCGAGATATCTCAACTGTCCCTTCCTGTATTAGTTTGCTTTTTGTTTCTATTTTCTTTGTTGTTGCTCACATATTCAGTGCAATGCTGAGTGCAAATTTCATTTTGGCAACATCTGTGGTGGGTTGCATATGACACGTATGAAAATAAAAAATTAGTTTCTATCATATGTAATCAAAATAATGTCAATAAATATGGTACCAGGTGTAAAATGAACAAATTTCTTCTTTTGGTCAGGTATTTAGACAATTGCTACTAACAATACAGCAGGCCCAAACATAAAAGGTAGAAAGGCTTGCATTTACATATAACAGAATTAGCAAGTCCTAAAATGTGTGCAAGTGTCTGTATTATGCACCCACATTTGTTTAAACATCTTAAAATATTGTCTTTTTACATTTGGCCATTTCAAACACAGTTTTTACCTGGTAAACTAATATACATATAGGTATACTTATATAAAGTGGGGTCGGGTAACCGTATTTAGGATCTTGGTGTCAGTTTGTACTCCATGATTCTTTCATTAGCTGCATAGTATGAGCTTCACCAGGGCTACATAAAATTGAAATTCAAAGTTGTTCTTCGCCTAGACTGGTTACCAACCAAAGCTGAAGAGCCCAGTATGTTTGTGTCCTGGGTATGCCGATAAACTACATCTGTGTCCTGGGTAAGACGATAAACTATGTCCAATGGCAAGGCCTCTGATCAGGAGGTTTTGAGGAGCATGGAACCACATCTTAATTTATGGTGTTCCCAGGTCCAACCTGACCTGGGATGGTAGCACCTCTTAGGGTCCCACCCATGGGTAAATAGTTAACCCCCAAACTGGGGTCAAAACACTATGAAAGTATAAAAAAAGGGGTTTTAATACCAGAAATACTTTGTAAAAAATTATTACCAGCAATAAAAATTTTGTCAGTATTAAATAACCCATTGAGGCTGATATGCCACAAAACAAACCAAAACAGTCTGTCCTATTTAATCCATAGGTGAGGAGAGAAGTGATGGATTCATACCGTTTTCAATGGTATTTGCATGTAAATGAAAGTACAAATTTAACTGGAATTGGAACTTGGCTCTGATTTCTCATTCCAACTGGTTAACCACTACACCACTAGCACATCCACCTTGGATGTATACTTATGTATCACATATAGGAATACATATGTATGCTTATGTAGGTCATGTAGATAATCCTGTTGAGCATAGGGTCACAGCCTTGCCATGTTAGATGTTGCTAAATACCATTCTCTCAAATTTCTGAATTTAAAGTTTTCTTTCTCCTAGACTGGCTACCAACCAAAGCTAAGCAGTCTAGTTTCCCCACATTCTGCACTAATAACTATTACACTATGCACATATCCATCAATGTATATAATAGACACTCCCATCGTTTTTTATGCATGAGGGCTAAAAATTTAATTTTTACTTTACTCTATGTCTCCCGCAGTCAAGATGAGGATCAAAGTCTAGTATCTGTTCTAGCAGCAGCAGCTGACAGCCAGCATATGACTCCAGACATCAGCAGCAATTCCAACTAGCCAGCCATCATCTCCAGTAGGCTACCTGCTCCAGCCATCTCCACTAAGCATCTAGCCCCTCCAGCTAGCTCCAACAGGCTTTCTGCTTCAGCCATCCTTGCCAGAGGCAACAATATACAGTAAACTGTCGTTTTCAGGACATTGCTCTTCAGTAACCATAAAACTTCCCTTTTCAGGAAAATGCTCTCCAGCAAACTCAAAACTGTCCTTTTCTGGACAGCGCTCTTCAGCGACCACAAAACTGTCCTTCTCAGAACAACGCTTTTCTCGTCTTCTACATGAGTGTGCAGAGTTATCTTTTGCCTAATGCACTATAACATCATTTTTGTTTCTGTATTTTCTTTAACAAAAATAAACTTGGCAATATATTTTTTACTAGAGTTTTCATTTAATTTGTTGTTGTCTTCCGTCATTGAAATGCCACTGAAAAGCAGATATTCTTTTGCTTGCTTTCCAGCAGTATTAACCCAGCAGACACTCTCTACTGAAGTGATAATGTTTTTATTGCATGTGGCTGAAATCAAAGACTTGCCTATTGAAAGGTCTTATAGTCACACAGATTTAGACAAAAGATTTGTATTGTTCAATATTGAAGAATGTATGTATATATATATATATATATATATATACACACACACTTTAATGTCACATCGAAAATTCTTTTTCTTACTGACTTTTAAAATGTTTTAATCCATGAAGAGTATTCTCGATCCTTTTTTAAGACCCCAATGTGACCATTACCCAGAATTTTTTTGACCAGTTCATACATAGAGTGAAAAGGAACAATTGGCAAAGTCTATTTTTTTTCATCTGTTTCACTGCCTTAAGATTTAATTTTAAAATGTTCAAAATTAGTTTTTAATGTTATGCAAAAAAAAAAAAAAAATATTTAGGTAATTAAAACAATTTAAGTTAAAATATATTAATTTATGTCAAAAAGGGTATCATGTCTGAAGTGGACCCTGTTGGCAGAAGTGTATTTTCTCACATTACAATTAGTTCACTTCACATTCACAGATGGTTTTTGGGTGGAGAGACAAACAATTTCCTGGGGGCACAGTGAGGTTCTACTTTTCCCTCTCCAACTTAGCAATATGCCTGCATAATGCACTGCATGCCCTGGTTACCAAGTCACCATTGGTATGTCGGTATATCTGAACTCTATTATCATTTTCAATGTATGTGTGTACAGCAAGTGAGATCTTAGAACTGAACAGCCAGTACCATTCACACGTATGATTTGATTATAGTAGTGAAGACTTGTGTCGAACCAATTGCACTTTTTAAAAGTGTCAAATACAGAGTACTAGTACACATAGTATGTCACAATCTCCCCAAATGACTCTCTTCAAGTTTTGAATTCAGAGTTTCTCATAGACAGGCTACCACCCAAGAACCCAATCTAATTTACTATTTAACCATAGCTGGGGAAAGAAGGGATGGATTAATACTTTTCCCAAAGGTATGAATCTAAATGAATGTAACAAACCTGACTGGAATTCAAACTCGGCTCTCAGATTACTCAATCAAAGGAACTATCCATTACTCCATTGGACCTCATTTTTGCATGAATTTTAACTCCCCCAGAAAGAATTTACCTGTCTAGAGTGCAACCAGTCACCAAAAATTCATGAGTAAAAAAATTGCCAGTGTAAAGTGTGCCTCCCCGAAAATCTTTTTAAAATAAAAAAATAATCATAAAAACTTGCACTATACTCTAGTATATATGGTAAGTATCTGTTATATAGGAATAAAGTGTCACTGCTGACACTTGAGTTTGAACATAGGTCCCCAGTGAGCAAACACAGGCGATCCCATTGTTGAATTAAGTAGACCATGTGACCATAAAGGAAACACATATATAGGAAGTTGTATCACGTCTAAAGGATCGCCATTTCTATTCTATCCTCTATTACTATACGGACCACTATTCTTGACTCTATTCACTGCACTATTTCTCTATTCAGATCACTATACGGGTTACTATTCGAGTGAGTAGTATTGAGCAAGTACTATTAGTGCAAGATTATTCGAAGGCGTCTGACACTAGTATTGGTCAATGATCTACTATAGTTGTATCTGTGATTACAAAGTCTCTACTACAATGAGCATTTACAAAAGAGACAATGAGTATTCATTGGCATTACAAAAGTGGCAATGAATGTTTGTTGACATCACAAATATCAATATCTAGGAAACATTCCACAAAAATCACGCAAACACCTACATCTATATGAACAGATAGGAAAGCAAATCAGACACTGACAGATGAAGCTACACAAACATAAACACACGCACATATGCACCAAAAACACATACCCACCTACTTCACAAAAAGAAACATTGCACATGGTTTAGGAGCATGTTTTTAGATATTGTGCATCCAGATGTCCACAGTGCTTTTAGCCTCCTAAATTATTTGAGCCACTGTTGTAATAAATTTATATGCCCAAGGAAAGCTCAAAATTGCTGTGTGTAGCTGGAGGAGGATTTGAAATTTGCACAAAGCAGGAGTTATTATCCCCTAGAATGTAAAAATTTGTTCCATTAAAATTTTTTTTTTAAATAGATATCTTCGACAACTGAATGGCCTTAAGGGAAAGGAGAAAATTACCTCCATATTGGTGCACAAAGAGTTAATCATGGTCATGAAATTGTACTTTCACAAAATTTGTCATATATATTTGAAGAGAAATGAATATTATTTATATATATATATATATATATATGTGTGTGTGTGTGTGTGTGTGTGTATGTATGTATGTATATATATTTATATATTTTAGATATATGATTGCATATGTATGTGTATATTTACCACTAATATTATCTATATATATATATCTATATATATATATATATATATGTGTGTGTGTGTGTGTGTGTGTGTGTGTGTGTGTACATGTATGGGTAGAGTAATGCTGTGCTGCTCAGAAAGAGAAATCAGTAAGATGATGAATTCAAATTCCTGCCAAGTTAATTATTTTTTTTATTGCAGGGTAATAAAGCCACTAGGTTTTCAGTTTTAGAGAATATGTGATAACTCCTATTTAGGAAAGAGGACAATAAAAGAACAAGTATTAAGACAGAAAATAATGATTTAAAAAAAGAAAAAAATTTAAACAAGTTCATCCCAAGCAAGGCAGTAAAGCCACTGACACACAAGGGTTTACTGGGTGTGGAAAAATTTCGGAACAGAAACATTACTAAGGATCAGGAGCAAAGGAAGAGTAACCAGGAGGACAGCAGATAAAGATTGCCATTGCATTTAAATTTCTGAAGATTAAAACTGACTGGAAAGTATGGAGCCAGAAAAGAGTTTTACAAGTGAGATGTGCTAGAAAAGAAACTGTTAGCATATGGTCACATCTAGCCAATTTAACTGTAAATTGATGAGACCTTGTCACCAGTCTAGTATTGCGCTTAAATTCATAAAATCTAAGTTCCACAGCAAAGAGCTCATCTTAACAACTACCATGAAAATATTTATAGAAAAGGCACAGGGAGGCAACTTCATGGCAGTGAGAAAGTGACTGAAGCTGAGATGCCAGATCAGGACCAATAATACTGCTGATTCTTTTGTGGATTTTATCAAGGACCTTGACACTGTATTAAACTTTGGAAAGAATAAGGTTGACTGGGAAGCAAGAAGCCAAAAGAGAGTTCCACAAGCAAGAAGTGCAATAGAAGAAACTGTTGGTATAGTACTTATAGTTACATTTAACCATTTCAACTGTAGAATGATGAGACATTTCCGCCAATCTAGTATGGCGCTTAAATTCATAAAGTCTAGGTACCATAGTGGAAAGTTCATCAGAACAAAGAAAGTATTTATAGAAAAGCATATTAGGTTCACTTTTGTAGAAATATTATTTTAAAACGTGTCAATCCATTTCTTCACCACCTCCCCACTAAGGATTAAATAGTAGAGCTAACTGAGCTTCGAGGTGGCAGCCCCACTAGGAGAAGGAAAACTGAATTCAAAACCAGTCTGAATAGTGATGAGATTAGTCAGGCTATGTTGCCTTAAACACGCCACTACTGCTATGGCTGCAGTACATGTCATGCTCCTATAACCTTGATAAGTTATGGGACTCATCATGTGATAGGTATATATTTAATATTTAGATACTTTGACATAGCAACAGGCTGTAAATGATATAAAGAAATCAAGGAAGGTAGAAATGAACAGACTGCAAACATTTTACTTACAAAGAGATTAAGGATAAAGTTTGACATTAATACAAAATATCAAGTTTGTCAAAGGGACAGATTTTCTCCTGACACAGCTACTACTATGTACTCTTCCAGTAATTTTTATTGTCTTAAAAATATATTTTTGAAATTTTAATAAAACCCAAACATGAAACTGGATTTAGACATTTTTTGAGAAATGATAACAAAAAGTTAAACTATTTATTAATTAGATTGTTTATTTACAAGCATAATTTTATATTACATGAGCCAACTACAATGCGATATATATGTAATAATTTCAGCTAGAGTATACCTGTAAAAGGACAATATGAATAAAAACAAAAGGAAAACTTAGCTGATACATTTTGTCCTCTGAATAACTTTATCAAAGCAAATGCCAGGATTTTATTTTATAACAAGTATTTATAGCAAAAATGTCATTGGTTTTTCATAATTTTTAAATTTAAGAACACTCATCAATATTCATCAGGTTAGCTGCAAAGTTAGGCAAACTATGGAGGACATGACGTGACACAATTCAATGTCTAGTAAATCAGAGTAAGTGTTGTTTTTGAATTTAAAAAAAAAATGAATAACATTTTTGCTCAAGTATATGAATAGTTGTTACAAAATAAAATCCTTGCATTTGTCTTTATAAAGTCCCAAAGAGGACAAAACACATCAGCTAAGATAAGTTTTTCTTTGTCTTTTATATATATATATATATATATATATATATATATATGTGTGTGTTATGAATAATCAAGAATGGTCTCCCCTTGTTTTATTAATTTCCTCTTTGAGAGAGCTATTTCTGTTTACTGGGACTATAAAAGGACACTATACACGAACCTTGTATTCTCAGTTAAATAAAGTATTCTTAAAGCTTACACCTGCATATTTTTGTTATTACAATATATCTTATACACTGATATATGTTAATTATCTGAAATTTGATAATTTAATTTTATAAGAAAAAGAAAATGAATATTCCTTTGGTTTTCATGGCAACTTTTCTGATGAGCTTTTTCTCCTTGTGCCCCAAATACATGAATTTAACTGTCCTACTAGATTGGAAACTAGGTTCCACCATTTTACGGCTGAAGCAGCTAAATGTAACCGCCACTTCTGCTCCAAAAGTTTTTCTTGCACTTCCTACCTGTGAAACTCTTCTGTTTGACTGCTTCCCTGATAACTACATTCTTCAAAATTTTAAATGCTGCCTCAATCACCATTATCTGTTTTCTTGAACCTCATTCATCTTTCGTCTTTTTCTCAATCTTTCCTTTCACTTTCACTCCCTGTAACTTCCTGCATACTAGTGGCATCTCTACATTGCTTGGAGTGAAATGATTGAAAAAAAGTGTCTATTAACTTTGCATAAATAAAGAAAATTTGTCCCCAAAGTGAAGTCGGTTCATCTGCCTATAATTTTGTTGGGTTAATTTCCTTTCATCATTTTAAAAACTTGAAGTTCTATTTAAGCATAAAAATTTAATGCTTTTTCTCTAGACTTCATTACAGCATTTGTTCTTTATTATTAATTATGAATAGTAGACAGTTCCAAGGAAATTTAACAGGTGTTGACAACTATGATCATTCCTTATCTCGTGTCTCTGATCATCTCTTGCCAATTGCCTGTATCTTCTCCCTCATTTTCCTTATCCCTTCCAATAAATCCATTATCTCAGGCCTCTGCTTATATTTCCCTCTTTACTTTAACTTTTCATTCGCTCCATATATCTGTTCCAAAATTCACTTAATCTTTATATATTTTTATGTAAATCTTATAAAACATGGATTAATTTCCTGTGCGAAAAAAGGTACAAGGAATGAACATTTGCTTTCTTCATCCCGGTCATCTTCTGTTGGTTTTATATTTGGGGAAAGAATTTTGATGCCTTCTGTTCCTGTCTTTTAGTCTTTTACCCATTTTCACTTGATATGCAACCAGCAAAACGATCTCTGTCTTTATCACCAAGAATTTTCCCCTCCAATTATTTGTTTAGCAATAGAGGGAACCAGTGGATAAGCCAGCAGAGTTTGTGTAAATAAGGACAGGAAGCAGTGGAGAACCATGATCGTCCATATCCTAAAAAGTCATTGCACATAAAAAATAGAACATGAAGAACATAGACAGTATTCATTGAAGCTGAGAAAGCTTTTCAGTAGCTCCTACTTATATACACATGCAAATATATAAGACAACTTTTCTTTACCCACAGAAGTAAAGTGGAGGAATAATATTAAGTTTTCAAATTTTAAATTTAAGAATGGATTCAAATATTCTTAAAGCTGTGTAAGGAAAGGCAAACTATAGAGGATTACTAAATTTCCTCAGAGGATGAAACACTTCTCTCCATTAACCACCACAAGGACCCATCCCTGCATCCCATCAGAATGTCTGAGAACCAACTTCTCGAGAGCTCCTCTCTGCGGCTGCTCGGTCTCACGCTGTCCGCTGATCTGAGATGGAACAAATACATCGAGTCAATTGCATCATCCACCGCAAGAAAAGTTGGTTCCCTGTGCCGAGCCAGGAAATTCTTCTCCCCGGAATCGATCCTCCAAGTCTATAAGTCTACCATTCGACCTTGCATGGAGTATTGCTGCCATTTATGGTCTGGGGCCCCTGCGTGTTGCCTCAGGGTTCTTGATAAGATCCAGAGACGGATATGCAATGTGATTGGCCCTGATCTGTCATCTCGTCTGCAGTCGCTCTCTCACAGACGCGATGTTGCATCGCTCTGCCTTTTCTACAAGTACTTCCACGGTAATTGCTCCAAGGAATTGCTTTCGCTTGTCCCTAGGCCTCATGAATTTAAACGTCCTACGAGGCTGGCATCCCGTTCCCACCCCTTCACCGTTGAAACTGTTAGATGTAGACGTCTTTTCTACTCCAATAGCTTCATGTCTCGCACATCTCGCCTATGGAACTCCCTTCCCTATTACTGTTTCCCTGACAAATACAATCTCCAACGGTTTAAGTGTAGCGTCAATCGTCATCTCCAATTGCCTTGATCTATCCACTTCCCTTCTCCACTTCCTGACATCTTTCATTCCTATCTGCTCTCGCTCTATATCTTCCATAACCCCCCTGCCTTGATCGACCCTCCGTCCTTCTCTTTCTCCACATCCCTTCCTTTACCACTCCTATCTGCTCTTCCTCCAACCCTTCTGTAACCCCATGCGTGATAGTGGCCACCGGCCTTGCTTGGGGTGATACGCTTAAAAAAAAAAAAAAAACTTTGATAAAAAAGAGTTTTCCTTTTGTCTTTTATCTATATTGTCTTTACATATATACTGCATTTCAAATTATTAATGAGGTGACACTTTTTCATTCTATCCAAAAACTACTGGTTGGAATTTAACCAAATTATCAGAGAATGATAACAATATATATATATAAACTTACTCTCTAAAAATTGTAATGTTCTAGAAATAGGAACAGAAGTTTCAGTCATTTACCTAATTTACTTAAATTATTAGTGTGTCAAAATATTAGTGAGGTGTAATAAAAATCCACGTAAAAAAAGAAAATAACACTTTAATTGCTTCATTTACAGATTTTTATGGATACATACAGAAACTAATATGAAATTAAATCGAAATAAAAAAAGTAAACAGGGTTTAGTTAATAAGAGATATGTGATCCTTTTTTTTTTAAACGACTTGAAAAATGTGCTGGCCCATTGAGCATTTCAGTTTATGGGTCTCCTCTTATGTAATTTCACATGATACATTGACTATTTCCTACCATAAGTCATCTTTGCTTCTAAATTGGCATCCATTTTCATAAACATGTTGCTTCAGAATGCTCCACAAGTTTTCAGTTGGGTTTAAGTCTGGAGAATAGACCAACTAGTTCATCTTCCAAAGTCCACAGATGCCTAA
>OZ038493.1:30949590-30969590 GCA_964036315.1 Acanthosepion esculentum | reverse complement strand
TATATATATATATATATATATATATATACATATGGACCACTAATATTATCACTATATATATATATATATATATATATATATATATGGACCACTAATATTATCACTATATATGTCTGTCTATATTTCTGATGAGGTATTATGTACAGTATTTACATTAGTCGGACTATTGTCCTCATCTTTGTCGCCATATTTGTCACAACGTTTTGGCTGTTGTACGCTCCGGCCTTCTTCAGGTGGTTGGAATTTCGAACCGAACCCTTTATTTGGATCACTGGGGTAGACTGTTCTAGTTCCACGAGCCATGTTTGATGGATGTCAGTTATCTCCTGCTAATTTTCCCTTTCCCTGCCTTAACGGGGTATTGAACTCACACTCTTTATCCACTGTGCCATGTGTCCTTGAAGGCATATGGGTATGAATTTCTGGGTATTATAAACCTAATGTTTTTCAGCAACCATTTTTTACCAGTACTCATATTGCAATTTTGCTGTTATCATTGCATGTTATCATTGCAGATCTCATATTGCAACCTTTTGTTATCATTGCTTTTCTCTGCCACTCCTTATTACTGGTTCCCATATTGTATTTATTTCTATGCTTGGCCGACTCAGGAGATTTTTGTGGCCTAGCATATGTGCTGATTCCTTAAGTTTACGAATTTTCCAATGATGTTCCCTGTCTATGATCTCAACATGATCCCACAGGCGACGGTGATCTCCCTTCTCTCTCCATATGTGGTCAGCCACACCTGATTTTTCTACTTCCCCTCGCGTTACAGCTTTCTGGTGTTCTTCTGGTGTTCTTGAGGGAGTGGCCTGTCTCTCATTTATATTCCTTTCCGCAGCTGCACGGGATAGTGTACACACAGTCTTTAGTCATGTTCTCCTCTATGGGGGGGTCTCACTTGAGAGAGATATCTGCGAAGTGTTGTCACGCTTTTGAAGGTTGTCCTGATGTTATATGGACCGCAGATCCTTTGTATTTTCTCTGATAACCCCTTCACATAAGGCAGACTGTTTTCTGAGTGTTGTTGTCCTCCTCCTCCTCCTCTTGTACCTGCCTATCCCAGTTTTGGGGGGGCTGCTGCCATGTACTCAGGGTAGTTGTTACGTTGTAGGGTACTACTTATACTGACCAATTCCTTATCTAACGTCTCTGGGTTGCCACTTATGACTTTTGCTCGGTGTTGTAAGCAACGGACAATCTCTTTCTTTATGCTGTATGGATGGTGGGAGTTGAAATTGAATTGAGGTACTGTCCGGTGAATGTCGGTTTACGGTATACGGATGTCTTGAACCCATGCTCTGTTCGAGATATTAGTACATCCAGGAATGGGAGTGTGTTGTTAATCTCTTTCTCCATTGTGAACTGTATCGAAGGTCTTATTGAGTTCACATGGTCCAGTAGAACCTGGACATCTTCCTGGTGTGGCCAGAGTATGAAGGTGTCATCTACGTACCTTAACCATATAGTTGGCTTTAGAGATATAGATTCTAATGCATAATAGTGTATAAATGTGATAGATAATATATAAATATATGTGAGGAACATTTAGGATGTGTAAGAGTATGTAAGTAAAGAAATACTTGTGTGTGTAGGTGTATGTAGGATGGTAACGTTAATTCATGTAAGTTTATAAGTGACGGATGTCTACAAATGTCACCCTCATATTTCGTTGGTGAGATGTAGTCATATGATGCAAAATAATTTTGTATTTGATTGGATTTTTATATTTTCATGTATGTATATGTGGGGAAAATCTGTAGTCATCAACTCTGTGTGTGTTGGTGAAACAAAGTAAGATATTGTAATAATCTAGTTTTGGTTAGATTTAACATACATAATTTTGAATAATATATCTAGAAAAATGGTGATGTGATATAATGTTTTAAACGAGTGTTTATGGTTGGTAGTAATAAGGCAATGAATATATTTTCAAAATATTTTCTCCTTAAAGGGTTATGTGCTGTTTTAATTAGGCTTGCATTAGGGAAATCAAAGTTATATCCTACATTGTTTCAATGTAAGAAAAGAGAGTTTGAATGTTTGTCTAAACACAAGTCTCTCTTGTGTTCATATATTTGGGTTTTTAGATCACGTGATCAATATCTTATATTGTTTCACCAACCAGGCATATGTCATAAGAAAGATACAAACTGAAATGGAAAAAAGATAATGTAAAGTTATCAGGTGATGGGAACACAACATTTTTACAATTCCCAAAGATCAAAGAACATTTTTAAAAAAGCAGCAGAAAACATTGGTAAGAAAAATTGTCTCTAAAAGATCTGAGGAAAATGAAAAGGGTAATAAACAAAGGAAGGGAATTTACAACCACATTGAAACACCAGTTCCCATAGAATCACTGAAATTAAGCAACATCGAGCCTGGTCAGTATCTAAACAGGTGACCACTTGGGAGTACCAGGTGACGTAAGCTTTGATGTGTGGGTGGTGTAATAGATAATGGTTTAGAATTGTTAATCAGAGATCTGGGTATGAAATCCTATATTTTTGGGTTTTTTTTAAGCATTTCACTCCAAGCAAAGGGGGAGTACCACTAGCACGCTAGTTGTTACAGAGAGTGGAAGCAACAATAAAGAGGCATGATAGAGGGAAGGATGAAGAGAAGGATGGGGAATAGATCAAGGCATCTGGAGATGTCGATTGACATTGCATTTAAATATTTGGAGATTATAGCTATCAGAGAAGCAAGTAAGAGGAAGGGAATTCCACAGGTGGGAAGTGTGACACATGAAGCTATTGGAGTAGAAGAGATGGCTATATTTTAACCATTGCGACAGTGAAAGCATTTGTTTTGTTATATTGACATAGGTACAAATACCCTTGGGAAAAGTATGCATCCACTTCTCCCCACCAGCTATGGGTTAATTAGTAATACTTGTATCATAGAAAATATGTCAAATTAAAAAAAAACATTAATTGCTTAAAAAAAAGAAATCAGGGAAAGAAATACAGAACAACTGAATTTGTCAACCCAAAAGCTAAGAAAATATGAAGAAACAGGAAAATTTTTCTAGAAACAAAGAAAAGAGTACTGAACTGTTATGTAATATCAATCCTCTTATATGACGTTAAATGCTAGGCAAATTCTTCACAGATAAAGAGGAGGCTTTAAACAACAGAAACAAAGTAAAGATATAATATCAATCTTCTTATATGGCAGTGAATGCTGGATAATTTTCTCCCAGATAAAATGAAAAATGGAGGCAAACAGAAATGTGATTCTGCAGTTGGATCCTGAGAATACCATGGACAGAGCCTGTAATTAACAAAGCGACAAAGAAGCCTTAAGTAAAATGGAAATTAAAAGGATACTTAGAATCAGAAAGAGATAGCTGACATTACTTGGACACATAATGTAAGAAGGGCTTGAAGAATTTGACACTTGCAAGGCAGATCAAAGACGAGTGGAATAGAGGAAGGCAGAAAGTCATCTACCTGATGAGCTTGTGCGAATGCTTGGTGGATCAGGTGATGGGAGGTTTGGCAAAGAGACATATGTTGCTCATGGCTACAAAGCATTAGAGGTTGGAGAGAACCATGATTGTGACTGTTATGGAAGTACATACCAGGCTGAAGAACAATTGTGAGTGATGAAAGTTAAACTGGATAAAGCTGATGGCTGTGTTAGAATTTGGGTTCTTCGTGGAAATAGTTAGCTAATATAAAGGTGAGGTAATATTTTGATCTTGTGTTAATGACAGTGCAGAAGTTTATGTATCTGGGAAGTGCTTTTACAGATTATGGTAATTTGTGACATTGAAATCTAAATGTGCATTGGACGAGTGAAAGTACTTTAAAAAAATCTAAGAAAAGTATTAAGAAACAGGAAAATTTTGCTAGAAACAAAGAAAAGAGTATTGAACTGTTGTGTTAGATCTACTTTTGTATATTACAATAGAGAATGATGCCTTTCAGAAACTAAGTAAAATATTACGAAACAGGAAAATTTTGCTAGAAACAAAGAAAAGATGGCTTAAAGATATAACATAAAAGACGATATAATTAATTTTTGGAAGGCATGCCAATACAAATTGGTGATATTTTGCCATCTTAAAAGATGACATAATATTAATCCTCTTGGATGGCTGTGAATACTGGACAATCTCCTTACAGATGAAGAGAAAAATAGTGGTAAACCGAAATGTAGTTCTACACTAGGATGCTGAGACTTCACTGGATGGAGCATGTAATCAACAAAGAAGTCTTAAGGAAAATGAAAACTAAAAGGACACTCAGAATTGCAAAGACATAGCTGAAATGACTTAGATACAAAATGAGGAAGGAGAGATTAGAAACTTGACACTTGCAAGGCGCATAGAACAATGCAAGCCAGATATCTGATGAGCTTATGTGAATGGATGGCATAACCGGAGATGGGAGGCAAATATTGCTAAAGGTTACAAAAGATAAGAAGTTACAGAGAGCCATGATTGCCCATGTTCTGAGGCTGACATGACACATAGAAGAATTTTGAGGGATGAAAGTTACACTGGATAGAGTTGATTGCTGTGTAGGTTCTTTATGGAAATTGTCAGCCAACATGACACAGAAGACACCAAACTGGGGTAATATTTTGATCTTGTGTTATTAGTAGTGCAGACATTTAAAATCTGATAGTCAAAGATGCCTTTCAAAAGCTAATAAAAGCATAGGAAAATTTCATTGGAAGCAAAGAAGGAAAATTTCACTGGAAGCAAAGTAGGAAAATTTCACTGGAAGCAAAGTAGGAAAATTTCACTGGAAGCAAAGTAGGAAAATTTCACTGGAAGCAAAGAAAAGAATACTGAACTGTTATGTAATACCAATCCTCTTGAACAGCAATGTCACAGAAAAAAAAAATTAGAGACAACAGAAATGTGGTTCTACAGAAGGATGCTGAGAATACCATGAGCAAAGCATGTAAGCGCCAAAGAAGTTTTAAGGAAAACTGAAACAAAAAGGACACTTAGAATCAGAGAGAAACAGCTTAAATTTGTAGGAGATATAATGAGGAAGGAAGGCTTAGAAAATTTGATCCAGGGCATATTGAAGGCAAGGGGGGATGGAGGGATGCAGCGGGTCACCTACCTGACAAGCTTATGTGAATAGATGGCAGTATTGAGAGGGGAAGGGATAGCAGACACATATTTCTTAGAGCTACAAGAGATAGGAAGTTGTAGAGAGTCATGATTGCCCATGTCCTGAAGGGGCAGATCACATAGCAGTAAAATCATAGGTCCATTCAAAGTTGATAACATTTCCAGATAAAAGACGCTTTTGATAAGGAAACAATTTGTTTTCAGGCTCCAATTAACGCCACCTGACTACCCTATTGGACAATTATTATTATGGCTCACCTTTGCGAATGAAGAGTCTTCCATGTCTGCTGCAGATTCTCAGATAGGTTAGTGAGATCTATTCATGAGAAACATGCTTTAACATATTAACTAAAAGAGAAAGCCAGGCAGCTATCAGATGCCTGAACCTTACAGACATGCCTCTTATTTTCTATTTTTTTTTTTTCTGTGGCTTGATTCTGTAAAAAGAAGTTGCCTGATAGATTTTTCTACCGCCATGTCACTGTCAGCTATTTCTGTTTCTCATTTGGCTTGACAGAACCCACAGGAAATGAGGCTCCTTTTCAGGAAGTCCTTAGTAGCTCTAAGTGTTGGTTAAGTGCATTCAATGGATGGTAGTTCAATTGAAGGAGTGAAACTAACATCACCAAGTGTCATTTAAATAAGAAAGAATATATTTTATATATCAAAAACGTTTATACAGTAGCCAACAAGGTAGAATCATTTGTCTGATACAAAAGTTCCCAGCTCTATCTTTGTACACTGCTAAAAAAAATCTTAGAAGTGTCATTGAATTGTATTTGATTCTTTATAAGTGATAATTTATTTTAATTTGGTAAAAATCATAATTTAAAATGCAAATGCAACACACTCATCTGTTTGAATTTCTGGGATGTGAAATTATCATTATTTACATTATTTTTGTTACTATGTCCTTCAACCTTCCTTCTGTTGATCTGGTTGACCTTTGTGGAATTCCAAACTGAATCTTTATTTAGTTCACAGGAGTAGAACAATAACAATCTACTTTTAAAATTCACCCCAATAAAGTGTCAATTAGAAATTGTCTAGCTTTGGTTTGGTTTGGTTTATTTTGTTTTACGGCATATCAACCTCAATGAGTTATTTAATGCTGACAACATTTTTTAATGCTGGTAATATTTTGTTTTGTCAAAAATCTGTTTCTGGTAATATTTTTCCTTCAAGATTATATTGCTGGTAATATTTTTTTTCAAAAAAGTATTGCTGGTAATAGTTAACTATTTGCACATAGCTGGGACCCTAACAGGTGCTACCACCCTGAGTCAGGGTGGACCTGGGAACACCAGCAATTAAGAGGTGGATCCATGCTCCTCAAAACCTTCTGATCAGAGGTCTTGCTTCTGGATGCAGTTTATCGTCTTACCCAAGATGCAGATATAGTTTAACGTCTTACTGAGGACGAGAAATTGTCTAGAGCAGCCCCCCATTTTTGTTTCTTTTCCTCGCCTAGCAACCACCCAATTTAAAATATCTTTGAACCCTAAAACATGCATTGATGTTGGCAATTAAAATTTTAACTAAAATGTATGAAAATTTTAAAAAATTTGAATCGGGTTCAAAATTCCCATCCACTCAGCATCAACGGATTCAGAATTTTCCACCACAGGCCTCATCAGGTTCAGAATTTCCCCCGAAAAACTAGTAAAAAGAGAACAATCAATAGCTTTAAATAAGTCAAAAGTGCTTGGGTAGATGTAACTAAGGCTTTCATTTGATTCTCTTGTTGGTCAAGCTCAGTGCCTTTCTTTTATTAGCTCTGAAGAGTACAGCATACATGTACACTAACTAAAATTTAGCTCAGTGTCATTTGCACAAGGCCGTTTTTAATGCGGGGAAAAACCAAGCCCATAGACTCGGTTTAAGATTTATCCTCCCAATTATATTTCCCCCATTATGAGCATTATTACATTCATGATATAACAACACCATAGTTCACAGATGGAGTGACTGAAACGGAATGGAATGACAGATATGCTTTGTTCTCAGAGAGACTGTTATACTACTAAGACATACACAAATCTATATATATACATATATACACCTGTATATATAGTTTTGTGTATATTCTTGCAGAGCATAATATATCATATCTATCTACATTTCCCCCATTATGAGCATTATTACATGCATGATATAATAACACCATAGTTAACAGATGGAATGGAATGGCTGAAAGGGAAAGGAATGACAAATATGCTTTGTTCTCAGAGAGACTTTTATACTACTAAGACATACACAAAACTATATATATATATATATATATATATATGTATGTATATGTATATACTCATGTATATATAGTTTTGTATATATTCTTGCAGAGCATAATATATCACATATATCTCCATGGCAAAGCAGAGTGTAAGGAGAAACAAAAAAGCACAGTCTGACATATAACATAGAGACACCTCTATATCTGGAGAAACCATGTTTAGGGTTCCAGATTCAAATGGACGGGGTTTCAGATAAGGACATATTTCATGAATGGGAGACAGCGAGTCTTGGGTTTTCACAAATTGAGGACTGCTAGCTGGAGTTTCATTCTATATCCAGGGAAGATACATTCCCAAAGGGAAATGGCAGCATGCACTTGGAAACTGCTGATGGGGTGCAGATTTAGCTTCTGTCCAGGCTATGGGCGTGTTGGGCTAAAGAAAGCAACCTTTTGTTTTGGCTGCTGTAAACAAAACTGAAAATTGACTGCTGCTTTTGTCACTGTATGGAGTGTTGTCACTAAGTGGCTGTCATGTAACTCCATCAAAGGGTGATAATTGCTTTCTGTATCCCTACACCGCTATTACTGTATATTCCCTTGGCAATTATTATTGTTTTGAAAAGTGAGGTTTAGAATTTTAATAAACCCAAATCTATGTAACTGGATTTATGCTTTCACTTTTTTTTCTTGAGAACTGACAAAAAACATATTAAACACTATTTTATTAGATAGTTTTTTTTATAAACTTCTTGTAAATAAACAATGTGAACTAACAACAATGCAATATTTATTTACAATATTATAAAGAAGTAAATATAAAAACAATTTAAATAAACATATAACTACAAGTAGCTAATTATAAATTTTGAAATAATGCATTTCTTTCATTTGCTCTCATCACAGAAATTCTTTAGAATTGGTTTATGAGAAACTGGACGTACTTTTTTTTTTCAAGAACAGACAAGAAAAATATTAAACACAATTTATTTATTTATTAGAATGTTTATTTACAAGAATAGGTTATCTAACTTGTCAAAATATTTCCATTAAGAATTTTTTGTATATATTTTGGACACATTTCACCCCAAGCAAGGCAATAAAGCCACTAAGATGCAAGGGGTTATTGAGTGTGTCAGAGAATATGGGAAAATATATACTATTAAGGAGAGAAGACAATAAAAGAACAAGAATTAAGAAGACGAATGATAACAATTGACATTGCATTTAAATTTTTAGGGAAGCAAGAAGTCAGAAGAGAGTTCCACAATCAAGAAGTGCAACAGAAGAAACTGTTAGCATAGAACTTACATTTACATCTAGCCATTTCAGCTGTAAAATGATGAGACCCTGCTTGTGTTTAAATTCATAAAGTCTACGTAACATAGAAGAATATTTATTTTGAAAAATACAAATATTTGGCACAAGGCCAAAAGTGGGGCTAGGGGAAGGCTGGTCTTCAATCTGTCTCATCTTAAACTTTTCTAGCTACAATTACTGACCCAAATATACCACTAGTATTTCTACTACCAGAACAACACATTCTTACTTACTATTCTTTCTACAGTCACTATAATACCTCAAAGTCTCTATGTAGTCCTAACTAGTTCCTATATGTACAATTTGTCTATGAGTGGAGGAATAAAAATAACTTTTAAAAATAAAACCCTCCAATGAATATTTACATGGATTAGAATGTTATATACAAGAAACTAAACAAAATACCATAGAGGAAAGTTCATCACAACAATTACCATGAAAGTATTTATAGAAAATGCATGGGGTGGGGAATACATTACAGTGGTGGGAAAGTGAAAAGACCAATAACATCACAGATTCTTTTTTGGATTTTATTTTATGGGGAAAATTTGAAAATAATGTTGATGGAAGGGCCTTGTCACTGCTGATAGCCTAGTTATAATCACCTGTCATAGAGGTCTGTCACTAATGACAGACTGGGCAGAAGTATAAGAATCAACTCAACTGCACCAGTGTTGCAAGTGTGAGAACAAACCAAAACAATGGCGGTTAAACACTTACCCTAGGCAGGGACATCTCTCAGACATTGCACACAAGAATATAAGGTCCTTATTTTTATTTTTATTTTTTTTTTAAGCAGTTTACCCCAAGCAAGACAGGAGTGCCTTGAGCATGTAAGGGGTTACAGAGAATGAGAGTAAGAGTAAAGAGGAGTGTTTGGGAAAAGGATAAAGAGAAGAACAGGGATCACGGTCAAGGAATCAGAAGATGCTGGTTGTTTGGATAAAGGAGACAGACACACACAAAGTGACAGTAATTAACAAAATCTAGAACAATTTAATGTATGAGAGATTTGAGACTTATATTAACAATAGTCAAAAATACCATTACTTTATGCCAAAAGTACTTTGGTGGTGACATATACTGTAGGTATATATTTCTTCCTATAAGATATGTTATTACTTTATTAACAGTGGATATGTTTTTTTGTTTGTTTGTTTATTTGGAGATATTCTTTCGCTAAAAGAACTTAAAATGTTCAGTTTGAGAAAAGATGATAGGTTGCCTTTGTTTGTGATAATTGATAATCATTATGTCATCATTTGAATATTTTATTTAAAAGGGACAGCCTTTCTTTTTTTTTTTCTTTTTTTTTTCTTTTTTTTTTCTATTAGTTTCAGAACAGTGAACCAGAGTGGGGCTGGGAAATTTATCCCAGAGGAGAAACAAAAAGAGATTTTAAAATGTTCAGAAATAAAATAAGCTATAAAACAATGAAAATTAATAAAATTTATGAAGGCAACAAACAAAGAATGCTTATGATGGGATAATTTTAAAATTTTTTGGTAGACAGAGAAAATAATCTTGACCAAGTAAAAATTCAGAGTAATGATTTTTTACTCGGGTGGGGATGGCAAAGGGTAAAATTCATTTCATCTGAAAGATGAGAATTTCTTTGTTCAGAGAAATTAATAAAATACATTTTTTTACACTATTTATATTCAGACTATTGTCCTCAACTTTGCTGTTAACATCACGATGTTTTAGCTGTTGTGTCCTCAGTCTTCCTCAGGTGTGTATCGATCTGGGTAACCTACAGAGAATTCAGAGCTTAATCTCCTGTAGACTGTTCTCGTTCCACTGCTCATGTCTAGGGATATTGTATAGTTCTTATTTTGTTTATTTATTCAGTTATTGCTCAGCCATTTTCATTGAGTGGGTGTACCCACTGACCAGCATAGGGATTGAACTCACAGTCAATATGTCACCAAATTCACAAACCAATGCTTTTGCACACTAGTCCATTGTCCTGTAGGACAATTTTCTGTAGTAAATTCCTCTTAGTGGGTTGACTATATCCACTAGGAATCTGCTTAGTGGATGGCATGCTGGGCACCTGCAGCTGGCATATAGTCAGTCGCAGGGGCTGAGCATGACACTCGCTGAGCAGATTCCTAGTGGATATCGTAAACCCACTAAGAGGGAAGTCCTCATCCTATGTTAGAAACTAAGAACACTTAGTGAAACAGATCCAAGAGGCTCCCATCCGTAACAGTTGGATGGTAAGCTTAAATGTGGTAAGCCTGTTCACCAGAATTCCTATAGAAGAGGCTCTGAGTGTGGTTTGAAACCAATCAAGCATACCCTTTAGAATAACAACTACCCACCAAATATCAGCGTCTTCAGCTTGGAATAGGATGTACAAGGAGGATGACCAGAAAATTGCCACAGTCTGTTTACCTAATGGCTTGTTGGAGAAGACTCAGAAGATCTATAATCTATACAAGTGTCCAGACAATATTCAGAAGCAGTTTCACTCTACAGTAAAATCTCTGTCAAGTAAAGCCTAACATTGGGGAGAATATGAGCAAAAATTGCATGTACTCGATTCCTTGCAGTTGTACCAGAGAATATAAAGGTGAAACAAGCCACTTCACTGAAAATAAGACTGGAAGAATGTCGAAAAGCTGTACTGAGAAGTGTGACAATGAAATCAGACATGGCTGATCATGTATGGAGGGAAAGGGGTAGTCATCAGCCCTTGTAGAATGAAGTGAAACTGGACACTGGAGAGTAAGATGTCTGAAAGAATCAGTGCATATGTTAAATTATGAGGACCTCCTTAGTAGGCTTAGCATAGAAATAACTACAATATGAGAGGTGCTAATAAAAAAGAAAGAAAACAGCAAGTCTTCAACCACAGCCACAGCAATCAAAACATGAGAGTGAAAATAATCAGAAGTGAGGTTAAGTTTACTACAGCAAATTGCCGAATGGGACAATGACCAAGTGGTTAAAAACATTAGTTTGTGAATTTAGTGACATAGCTGGGTTGGGCAGTGTGTACCTGCACCCAGTAGGAAACAGGCTAAATGAAATAAGAACCAAACGATTTCCCTTGACATGAGCAGTGGAATAAGAACCTGAAATTAAATTCAGAATTTTCTGTAGGTTAATCAGAGTGATATACACTTGAGAAAGGCTGAGAGCAAAATTGCCGAAATATTGTGATAACAACAACAAAGATGAGGACAATAGTCCAAATATAAATAATGTAAATAATAATAACTCCTTAGAAATTCTGACAAAAAAATACATTTTATAACTTTTTTTACTGTCTTGTTAAAATTATATACTATTTTAACATTCCTGAACACTTACTACCCCATTGAGATTTCATAGCACCACCACATGAGGGCATTACCAGCCACACTGGTTATACTAAACAGTTATTCTTTGTTACAGCTCTTCTTTGTTTCTTGAGAGTTTACAGTACCTCGAAGAGGGCATTACCATTCATGTTAAGTATCACTGGCTTACACAGATTTCCTAGAAAAGGGCCTGTCACTGAAGTATGTTTTTTTTTTTTTTTTAAGCTTATCACCCCAAGCAAGGCTGGAGGCCACTAGCACGCAAGGGGTTACAGAAGGTTTGGAGGAAGAGCAGATAGGAGTGGTAAAGGTGCCAGTTTCTAGCAGTGTTGACCAGTTTGTTGAAAAGCATTATTTTCTTGTGTTGGAGGGAGAGTTGTATTTATGTAAAGAGTTATTGGGGCTGCATAAGTTTGTTTTTTTTTGTGGGGGAAAGGAGAGAGTGCAGTGATAGTAGTGTTGTGGGAACTGTGGACGGAAACAAGACACATCTTGTCCCTATGGAATCTTATAATTAAAAAGAGAGAAAGAAGTGAGAGTTTGTGCCCTTTTCTTTTTCACAGCTTCTTACAAAAACACCTAGCGAACATTACGAGAAGTCACCTGGTGGACAAGGTAGGTCTTATCACAGGTCTTGGCATATTTACATGCAATGATTAGCAGGTTACATTGAATAAATATTGAAAAACTGAAGGAGCTATCCTTCAATACACCCATCCCAAATAATAACTACTGACAGGCTTTCAGTTGGGAGTAGATAAAGAGTTATTAATATAATGAAAGTGAACTTTCTCTCATATGCATACACACACACACACACATATATATATATACAATTTCTATCATATATATATATATATATTTTGTCATCCACAGACAGACTGTTTCGCTGTTTCACAGCTCATCAGGGTGGCTAGACGTCCAGTTGCCTGTAGCTAGGATCGAAACCCGACTGAATTTGCGTCTGTCGGAACTTCTACCACTAAGCCGTTGGCACGCGGCAGGAATGAAGGTGAATTTTAGCGTGTTTATTTTTAGATTTAGATAAGCACACAGTGACTGACAGTGACTCAATTCTGTCGAAGAGTTGTGCAATATTAGCTTAAATAGTCACTGTTTACAAACCCACACCTCAAACCAAAGAGCTCAACCGAAATTAATTTTTCAGGAGCCAATATATATATATATATATATATATATATATATATATATATATATATATATAAACTTTAAGCTTGCATCATTGTTTTCGCATCATTTTTCCCAATATCTCCTTCCATACACTCTATATTTTAAATTTGCACCCCAATAATTGGGTTTATATTAACATTGAGCTTTGAATCTGCATATGATATTAGTGTTCCTCCCATGAGAACCAGTATTTTCAAAAAAACAACTGTAATAAGTGGCTCATTTGCCATATGTGCCTGACGACTTGCGAAACCATGAAACTTTAAGTTGCACTACAAACATATTTTGTTTGCATCATAAATAAATATTTGCTTAGTAACTGTATATGCATGCTATTGCATGCATATACAGTTACTAATATCTTGTTATTTAGTTATTTAGTTTACATTCACACTTTCTTATAATTTCATAACTAAAAAAACAACACACACTATACCAATTGATACACGAACACGTGATTACTTGGAAAAAAACAAAACACAACTTGACAAGTCAAAACCAACAAAGAAACACAATGCATGCCTAGGGACACAACCGTATAAAACCACAAGAAACTTATTTGATAATGGTTTATGTAATGTATATGAGATGTGAGGTAGTAAATATTAATGAATTACCTGCTCCATTTTCTTTTATACTCCATCATACAATGCCACCTAGCAGGTGTTAGGAGAAGTCACCTGGCAGAGATGGTGAAGTCATATCATAGGTCTTGGTAATATTTTCCTTATGTTGTTACATTATTAATTGACTTATATATTGTGAGCAAAATTAAATAAAATACTACCAAAATTATTTATAAAAAAAAACAAACAAACAAAAGAAAGGGAAGTAGATTTTCATATTGTTTGATCAATTCATTTTGTACAACTTATCAACTCTTTGCAGGTTATTTAAAGCCAGAAAATATGTTTACATTGTAAGTTTTTTTTTTTTTTTTTTATAATGGTTTAATAATACAAGTCTTAATAATTAACCCATAGCTGGGAGGGGAGAAGAGGTAGATTCATATCTTTCCCAAGTGTCTTTGCATGTAAGTGTATAAAATAAAACCAATGGGAACTGGAACTCAGCTTTCTGATTATCAATTCTGAACCATTATCCATTACACCACCCGCACATCCAAGCTTAAAGCACTTAGTCTTCCAAGTAGTCACTCACTGAGGTACTGACCAGGCTTGATGTTGCTTAACTTCAGTGATCATACAGAAACCAGTGTTTCAGCATGAGGTGGCTGTAAGCTTTAGGTTTTTCAGAAAGCAGCAAAGATTTTTCCAACTCATATATCTGTCAGTCAGTTATGTGCCATGCGTGATACACGCTTAGGCGATCATGTATCTTTCGATACATGACTGATGAGGCAGATTTTTTTCCGGCAGTAGGTTGCCATTTTTTGTCTGTGGTAGACCAGTTGCCATCCAGGGATATTGGGGGGGGGAGAAGAAGAGGATTCCTACCGTTCCCAAGGCTATTAGCATGTAAATGTTGGACAGTACATAATTATAATTAAAAGATTATCTGTAGAATTTGCCTATTAATATTTCCCAGAGAAATATTCTCCTAAATCATTGATATGACTTTTATAGCTTTCCCAAGAGTATTAGCATGTTAGGGAATGTAATGGATTCAATTGGAATTTTAACTCGGCTTTCTGATTCCTCAATCAGAGTCGCTATCCATTACTTCACCGTGCTTCCTTATTTACTCATATAGATGTGATAAACAAAATAACGAAAGATTTTTTTTCAAATAAAACAGGTGTATTATATATTTGTAATACATGGAAAAATGCTTGGAGCTAATGAAGATTTAATTAACCCATTAATTAGCTGTGAATGATAAGAATTTACATCATTATGGTTTTATTGTTCAACTGGAAATTTCTGCTGCATTTAATGGGTGAGCAAAGAGAAGTTATATAACTGAGACTCTTATTTGCTAATTAAATATCAACAATCAAGTCTTTCACAGTCACTTTTATGTAGGTGTGCTTAACAAGGTAATAAAAAAAACTTAATAGAAAAAAGATGCAGCAGATAGTTCAATCCATCATATATAAAAATATAATATAGGTAAAATATACAAATACTTCCCAAAAGCAAGAAAAAATCCAAATTCAAAATGGCGGATTTTGGTATTTGCCACTATATGCTACCATTTTCATATCTCCTAATATGGTAAAGTTGTATATCTTAGAAAGTTCTTTGAATGCTGATTAATATTCACATAAGAACTATGATCATAAAATTAACAGAATTTGTTTTTATTTGGGATGAAATGCTGACTAATTCAATGCAAAATAACCTTATTTTTGGTTTTGTTTACATTTTTATTATACAACAAATAAGTTTTTAGATGAAAGAGTGGCATAATGAAAATAATTATTTAAAAAAGTGTTGTGAATTAATGTTAAGATAGCATAAAAGAATATGAAAATATGCAATGACTCATCTATGGTATTCCCAGCCTCCATCTGTAGGCCCACATCTGTCGCTTCACATCTCTTCATGCGGAGAAAGTGTCCAGCATTCACTGCCATATCAGAATGCTGATATTGCGTAGCTGTTCAGCAATCTTTTCTTTGTTTCTAATGATATTTTTCTGTATCTTAATATTTTGCTTAGCTTTCAGAAAGCATCTTCCATTATTCCAAAGCAGCCTCATATTTCTTTGTCATATTTTCTGTAATTTGTTAAAACATTTTCCAAATAGTTACATTTGTATTCTTGTTTGATGGAGATGAAATCTGAAGTTCGTGAGGTTTTGAAAATTAGCCTGCATTAAATAGCTTATGATTCTGCTGGCTGTCTGCTATTAATGAAACTTTTTTGATATCACTCTGGTCGGGTGCTCCTACTATCCATCTTGAGGTTCTTGACAAAATCCAAAGAAGGATCTGTAATGTAATCGATGCTGACCTGGCATCACGACTTCAGTCGCTTTCTCGCCAACATAATATGGCTTCCTCTGTCTTTTCTATAAATATTTTTCATGGCAACTGCGCTGAAGAGCTTTTTTCCCTGGTACCCTGACTACATGAATTTATGCATGCTACTAGATTGGCATCTAGGTCCCACCCATTTATTATTGAAATAGCTAAATGAAACTGCCACTTCTACACCAATAGTTTTTCTCATACCTCCCACTTGCGGAATGCCCTTCTGATTTCTTGCTGCCCTGATAACAAAATATTTAAATGCAATGTCAATTGCCATCTATCTTCTTGAATTCCATTCATATTTTGTCCTTTCCTCAATCCTCCCTATATTTAGTCTTTTCTCTGACTTTCACTCCCTGTAACATCCTGCATGCTAGTGGCATTTCTGCCTTACCTGGAGTGAAATGATAAAATAAAAAAATAAAAACAATCACATAAATTAATGTCAGGACACTGACGATCATAGCTCTCCCCAATTTCCTGTCCTTTTTAGCTCTTAATAAATTTTGTCTTTTTGTTATCTCCTCTAAACATTATTTGGAAAATCACTTTATTCAAGCACGTTAAGTAGGTCATGCATTGATTTTGTCTGTTCCTCTTGACTCCAATTTGTC
The DNA here is from genome assembly GCA_964036315.1 of Acanthosepion esculentum. NCBI lineage: Eukaryota > Metazoa > Mollusca > Cephalopoda > Sepiida > Sepiidae > Acanthosepion > Acanthosepion esculentum. The sequence goes on along the minus strand of OZ038493.1, from coordinate 30,952,879 downwards.
TTGTGATTATCAAACTTTCCAAGCCGTCTTTCCTCATTATGTGCCCTAGAAATTTCAATTAGCTCTTCCTGATGTTAAGTGTAAGTATCCTTTTTGTTTCCATTTAATCTAAAACATTGGAATTGCTCACATGTTTGGTCCAGGATCCTTCTCTAGAACCCCCTTTACTGTTACTTCAAGTCTCTTCATCCGTGAATAGATTCCCCAGCATCCATTGCCATATTGAAGAACTGATATTACATAACAGGTCTGTACTGTTTGTAGTGGCATTAAATTCATTTTACTTTAATTCCATAGGTAATTTTGTAAAGTACAATACATGTGCTTTAGGGCATGCAGATGATTCAATATTGGAATTGTGGAATGGTATGCTAACAGGTTGGGTGGGGTGCTATATTTACCTTGCTATGAGCTCAACTGATGCTACACCATCGGACCCATAGTGACATTGTCTCTAATTTAACAAAGTAAAATTTTATTGAATAGAAGATACACAAATAATACTATTTTTTGCACACATAACAACTAACAACCAGCAGTAGGCCACAGGGACAGCATCTGCACCCTCAGGCCACCTACACACAGAGAGCTGCAGTCTAGGCAGACAGTTATAAAACAGCAGTAACACCAACAGCAGCCAGAACAAGCCAGTCAGGGATCAAATCGAAACTGCTTAATAAAATAACTTTAGATTTACACAGTAAATCACTTATGACTCAACATTAAGGAAATACACATTCTATACTACAAAGAATGGATTCTTCATTTCTAGTAACCACAACTACCGTATTTGATGGCATATAAGGTGCACTTTCTTTTACTAAAATATATATTTTAAAATTCCCCTGCATCTTATATGCCATATGTAGGTTTAAAATTTGTGATAGACAAAATTAGCAACCTGGCAACTCCTATTAGCTTAGACTTTAGAGTAACTTTCATATACCTATTGTTATTATTTATAACACTATTATGCAGATTAAAAGTGTTTCCGTTGATAATATCATTTCATCATATTTAATATTAGTACTTTGTTTCACTTAAATTATATGCAATAAATTTAAATTATATATTTGTAAAATATATTTATTTCCTTAATATTTTTCTTGCAATAACTTTCGGTTGCATTAATATAAATACAATCAGAACTTTTATATCCTAATTATTCCACTATTTACATTATTCGGACTATTGTCCTCATCTTTGTTGCCATATTTATCACAACGTTTCAGCCGTTGTACGCTCTGCTCTTCTTCAGGTGGTTGGAATGTTGAACTGAACCCTTTATTTTGCTCGCTGGGGTAGACTGTTCTAGTTCCATGTGCCATGTTTAATGGATGTCAGTTATCACCTCTCCAAGTTCTCCACTGCCTTAACCAGGTATTGAACTCATAACTCTTTGGGTCCTGTCACAGGATCCGACTGCCTTTATCCACTGTGCCATGTAAGGACACATAGCACAGTGGATAACTGATAAACAACATCCATTAGACATGGCACAATGAATAGTCTACCCCAGCAAGCGAAATAAAGGGTTCAGTTTGACATTCCAACGACCTGAAGAAGACCAGAGCATACAACGGTCGATAAATATGGCAACAGAGATGAGGACAATAGTCTGAATAATGTAAATAGTATACATAATACCTCATCTCAGAAATATAGACAGATCCTAATTATTCCATTAAGACATTTACTAGATGCAGGTTGTACAGATCATATAAAGGATATAATAAAGTTTTTATAGGCTTGTATTCTTTTTTCCTATTATTTTTCGTTTAATTGTAATCATGGCTTGTTTAACCAAAATAATGCCTCATAAATATAGCCTAAGCTGTACCATTTACTAATAATTTTACTAATTTTTTCTTGATTTTCCTTACTGAAATTGGGGTGCGTCTTATACACCTGTGTGCCTTATATGCCGTCAAATGTGGTAAATTGTTTTATAAAACGTTATCTTTATTACAAAATATTTGTTCTTTTCTTGTTTTTTTTTCTGGTATGCAGGTTATTTTACCAAATTATTTACAGACTCATGGAAATTTTTAATGTAATTTTTTTTTGTTTGTGAGAAATGGGAGTGTCTATCACTTTTCTATTCTATGGATACATCTTTAACAGTAAAAATCCCCGTTAGTAGCTGTTTAGTTGGTGTAAGACTATAATTTTTGTTTTATTACTAACTAGAAGGGATATGTAGCACTGCCAATGTAGAAATCAAAGTAATGTATGAATCCATATAGTAAGAATAAAAATATATTTAAAACTGGTGTCATTTAATTTTTGTATATTAATTACAATTTAATTTAATCTTCCATTACTATTTGAATATACAGTGTAACCTGGATATAAAAGACCTGGATATAAGAGAAACCCGGATATAAGAGAGATTTTCTCTGGTCCCAAATTAGAGCCTGTGTTAATAAAACAAAATAGACCAAACCCGGATATAAGAGAAACCCGGATATAAGATACTTCTTCTCCGGTCCCGACAACTCTCTTATATCGGGGTTACACTGAATAAAGAAAAGAAATGTTATGTAAAGAATTTATTAAAAATGCATGGAATATTCTACAATTCATTATCAGCTCTGTCAGAGTCTATCTAAAAAAAATTTCCTGATGTTGGGGTTAAATTGGAAACACTAAATATTTGGGTATTCTTTTTTAATGTATTGCATAATACTTGTAGCAGATGTTAAACACTTCTGCCCGAAATACAGGCATGAAATACTACCGGCAACATTAACATGCTATTACATAATTTACCTTATAAAGAACATTAAAATAAATTGTTTCTCAAAACCTTCCTTGGAACGCACTGAATCGTTATTGTATTATTTTGATACCACAGAATAAATAGATTGACTTAAATAAATGCAATTTTGTGTTCATTTTTCTTTATTTTTTTCTTTAAACGACCAAGGTAACCTTTCAGCCAACACTTCCTCAGGGACTGGTTGTTGGCAGAATTAACTTAATGGATGTGATCTGCAGATATGCGGAAATTGGAGATAAAATTGGAACATGTCTAAAACAATTTACAATTAAAATAAATATGTAAATTTAAGGACAAGTTTTAAATGAATAAACAAAAGAGCATGAAATAGGAAAAGAGTTGTTCAGTGACCTCCAAATAAGTAATGGGACTGCAAAAAGTTTTCCTTTTGCTTGTAAAAAGATGACCACTGCAGTTTGAGACAAATGGCTTCTAATATTTGTAAATGATGCTTAGATCTTCGCATATGCAAAATAGACAATGGGTCTGTCATGAAATATACTGAGT
>OZ038493.1:30942090-30944590 GCA_964036315.1 Acanthosepion esculentum | reverse complement strand
AGAAATAGAAAGGACTACAAAAGAACACGTTAAGAAAAAAGATGACAACGATTGACATTGTATTTAGATTTTTTTGAAGATCAAATTTGACAGGAAAGCAGGAAGCCAGAAGAGAGTTCCACAAGCAAGAAGTGTGGGAGAGGAAACTACTAGCATAGAACTTACAGCTGCATCTACCTATTTCATTAGTAAAATAATGAAACCTAGCTGCCAATCTAGTTCTACACTTAAATTCATGAAATCAAGGTACCAGAGAGGAAAGCTCACCAGAATAATTATGGCAAAAATATTTATAGAAAAGGCACGGTCAATTTATGTTATGGCAGTTGGAAAGATGCCATGTCAGGACCGATAACATTGCAGATTTTTCTTTAGATTTAGTCAAGAACCTCTGGATATGTAGCAGAAGTATGAAACCAGATGTGGCATCAATATTTGATGCACAGATGAATGTGCAAGATAGATTCTTGTGATAGAAATTGTCTAGAACAACATAGTCAACTGATTTTACTAACTCCTAAAATCTGTCCCCTTCATGTCAGTTGAAAACATTAAACCAAGTAGGTACAATGAGTTCCTCTAATGTAAATTAACATCATCTATGCTGATGGAAGGACACATGGCCCACTAGATAAAGATGTTGGTTAGATCCAGTGACTAGACCCAAAGAGTTGTGAGTTCAATACCAGGCCAAAGCAGTGGCAAACCAAAAACTTAGAGAGGTGAGTTAAAGGGAAATAACTGAAACATCCAGAAGAGGCATGGCACGTGGAACTAGAACAATCTAACCGGTGGATGAGATAAAGTGCTTGGTTCAAAATTCAAATTACCTGAAGAAGGTCGGAGCGTACAATGGCTGAAACGTTGTGAATATGTCAATGAGGATAAGAATCTGAATAATGTAAATAATACAAGTAGTCATAATTGCCTTGTACAAATAAAATCTCACCCCCCACCCCAAAAAAAACACAGAACAACAATGCTAAATTAACTCTATTTCTATTCATTAATACTGGAATATTAAACTTGGGAGTTATCATCAGTTTGCGAGTTTTGCTAAGAAGTTGTTCAAAGGTATTTCAAGCAGCTATAAAAATTGAACACTTCCTGTCTTTCACTTTTTTGTCTTTTTTTTTTCTCCCAACATACTGGAGGGACAACATTAATCAGGACCTACCTGAGCATGGGGGTACGTTCCCCTCAGTAATTGAAACAACACATACATGTATCACCCAGATAATTCCTAACTGGTAATGTTTTTTTTTCTTTAATATACATACTAGTGTATTTACTCATTGAAACGCTGGTTCTCATATGATCACCTAAGTTAAGCAATGTTGAGCCTGGCTAGTACCTAGATGGGTGACCACTTGGGAATACCAGATGCTGTAAGGAGGGATGTGTGGGTAGTGTAATGGATAATAACTATGAATTTTATTAAACAGAATTAATGTTCACTTACGAACAAATGCCCTTGGGAATCCACCTCTTCTCCCCTAGCTATGGGTTAATTAGTAAGACTTGTATCACTAAACCATTATTATCTTTCATAAAAAAATTCTTAGAAATATTTTTCTGGCTTTGAATAACCTGAAATGGGTTGATAAGCCATAAAAATGAATGAATCAAATGAAATATTGATGAGCTACACAGATGTCTTTTAGACTTATTTTTATTCTCTGGAATATAAATGTATAGAAACTACTCTAGCCACATAGTGAGGGATCTGTTTATATATTGATTGTAATATAGAACTGATCCCCCACTTTATATTCACATTATAATTTTTCAAAATCTTATTAGGTTTGAATCCATATATTCTCCCCCACAAGCTATGGGTTAATTAGAAAGACTTATCACTAAACCATTATTATCTCTCAGGAAAAAAATTCTAAGAATCTAAAAATATTTTCTGGCTTTAAATAACTTCCAAAGGGTTGATAAGCTGCAGAAAATGAATCAGTCATGGTGTATTTTCTCTTTTTACTCAGTTATTTAAAAGCAAAAAAATAAAATATCACCTTGTTGAAATTTGTTCTGTTTCCTTATACCAATCACTTGCATGTGCAAATAATGTTGCCATAGCTTTTAGTCAAATTAAAAACAGTGCCACACAGCATTTTGGTGTCCACAGTGTGATTTCAACATGCATCTACTGTAACAAACTAAAGAAATAAAGTTTTTCTACCGCATGGAACATTTATGAGTTTTGCACTGACTGAACATTATTGTATAAGGATTGTCAATACACTCATCTCTGTGCAATGTTAGACAAGTGTGCATATATATATATATATTACGGCACGACTCTTCGACAGAATTGAGTCACTCTCAGTCACTGTGTGTTTATCCGAATCTAAAAATAAACACGCTAAAATTTACCTCCATCCCGTACCGTACGCTGATGGCTTAACGGGTAGAGATTCCGACTGACGCAAAATCAGTCGGGTTTCGATCGTAGCTAGAGGCAACCGGACGTCTAGCCACACTGATGAGCTGT
>OZ038493.1:30867090-30934590 GCA_964036315.1 Acanthosepion esculentum | reverse complement strand
TATATCTCTTCTTTCTTTCTTTCCTTCCCCTCCTTCTTTGTCTTTCTATATCTCCTTCCTTCCTTCCCTTCCTCCTTTTTTTTCTATATCTCTTTCCTTCCTTCCTTCCTTCCTTCCTTCTTTCCTTCCTTCCTTCCTAACTTTCCCTCCTCCTTTTTCTTTCTATATCTCCTTCCTTTCTTTCTTCCTTCCTTCCTAACTTTCCCTCCTCCTTTTTCTTTCTATATCTCTTTCCTTCCTTCCTAACTTTTTTCCTCCTTTTTCTTTCTATATCTCCTTTCTTACTTCCTTCCCTTCCTTACTTCCTTGTTCTTCCTTTCCATTCCTACATCTCCTTCCTTTCTTTTTCTTTTTTCCTTCTTTTTCTGCCACTGTTGGGGTTCCTCCTCATCTTTGCAAGTAATACCCTTATGCGTCCTTTTTACATAGACTAAAGCATAGTCTCGGCATTTCAATATATAATAATAAAACCCAAAATACCACAACCAATACACAGCATTCTTGATTAAACATGCATTTTTTTCATGTTGAATTATCTTTAATCTTTATATATCCTTCTTAAATAATATTTTTATCACTATCTCCTTTTATAAAACAAAATTGCCATTGCAGGCATTAAAAAAACCCCACTTTCCCATGGGAACAGACAGGTGTTTGCAGTTGGGTTGTTCCTCTGATCAGTGACAAAATTCCAAGGGCTATGTCAACGTTAATTGAGACTTGGCAAGAAGAAATGCAATATGAAAAAAAAACTGCTCCACACATTTTAATATCATAAAATGGAGAATATTGAAACGAAAGTAAACAGGATAAATTTCTCACGTGAAATTACCTCTACAACTATAGGCTTCCCTTGAGAGTTATCAAGATTAATTTAATATCACAACTAGAACTTACACTCGTCTGCTGAAATGCTGGGGTATTATACGCTATAAATCAAATATTTGGGCCACCCTCTGGATCTAATTATTACTAAGTTTCATCCTTTCTTTTAGTCCTGGGTATGATAAACTACATCCATCAGCAAGGCCTCTGATCGAGAGAAATGAAATGAAGTGAGAAAGGCAATACAAGAAAAGGATTCAAGAAGACAGAAGATGGTGATGGATGTTGCCTTTCATTTTTTTAAGATGCTAAGTAGCAGGGAAGCAAGAAATCAGAAGTGAGACCCACAGCCGAAAAGAAATTACTATAATTCCTCATGTATAATACATCTTCATCCATAATATGCACCCTAAATTTTGTGCTGAAAGAGTGGGAAAATGCTTCTACTCATGCATAATACGCACCCCTTCTTTGGTAATCAAACCCTATAAATGGTACCTCACCAATTTCATTACACTCAGTGTTTCCTACTGTTATTTATTTCAAAAAATGGTTTTAAACATGGAATAATATTATTCTAATTTAGTTTTATGATAATTTTTATTTTATTTTACCGCAATTTTTTAAAGATTTTTTGTAGCTGTGCATAATACGCACCCCTGATTTTGCTCATTATTTTTTTAGAAATAATGCATATTATACATGGGCAATTATGGTGTATATATATATATATATATATATATATATATATATATATTGGCTCCTGAAAAAATTAATTTCAGTTGAGCTCTCTGGTTTGAGGTGTGGGTTTGTAAACAGTGACTATTTAAGCTAATATTGCGTGACTCTTCGGCAGACTTGAGTAACTGTCAGTCGCTGTGTGTTTATATAAATCTAAAAATAAACACGCTAAAATTCACCTTCATCCCTGCCATGAGCCGACGGCTTAGTGGTAGAAGTTCTGACTGACGCCAATTCAGTTGGGTTTCGATCCTAGCTAGAGGCAACCGGACGTCTAGCCACACTGATGAGCTGTAAAACAGCGAAACAGTCTGTCAGTGGATGACAAAAATATATATATATATATATATATATATATATATATATATAATTTTAAAGAGTCTAAATTTTGTAGCTTTCATTACACCCAGTGTTTCCTACTGTTATTTTAAAAAATGGTTTTAAACATGGAATAATATTATTGTAATTTAGTTTTATGATAATTCTTATTTTATTTTACATTTGTAAGTATTGTTAGGTACATCTGATTGCATTTGACATCCTTATGGGGTCTCAATCGCCGAATGTTAGTGTTAAATTGTCGTATGTTTGGGGTGAGTAGAGGGGGGTGATGATTCATCAGCCACCAGGGCTTGAAGATCCTTTTGGACTACCAAGGCTGGAGAGTGAGGTTTGAGCAGCTCCTGCCCCAATATGACAACAGAACTTCATTTTCGGCCTGATTTGGCTCTTATAAATGTAGAAGATAGCAGGAGGAGTCGGGTACTTACTGGAGCGGTACAGGGAGCTGATCATTTTACATGCATTCTTAGCAATGGATCGTACATACGAGATCCACTTGAGGTCGGTTGTGAGTTTGAGGCCCAACAGTCTTTCAAGGCACGGTGCTTCCCCGAGAGGACCTAGGGAGTGAAAGAGAGTGAGAAGACTTTAGTGAGGAGAAGTGAGGAAAAGGATAATCAAAGAACAAGACAGAAAGACAAAAGCTGGCGATTGATGTAGCATTTAAATTTTTGAAGATTGTAGTTAGCAGGGAAGCAAGAAATCTGAAGGGAGTTTCACAGGTGAGAAGGATGAGAAAAGATACAATTAGAGAAGAACAGATGAATCAAACTATTAGAATAGAACTATTAGTTGCATCTAACTAGTTCAACAGTAAATTGGTGAGACCTCGTTACCAAACAAGTAGCTCGCTTATATTTATGCAGTTGAGGTACTAAGGAGAAAAACTAATAAGAACAAATTAAATTATAAACAATGTTTTTTTGTTTTGCTTTTAAATACACATTTCTTTACTCTTTCTTCCGTACTTATTTTCAGGAACGAGCTCTTGGTTGATATAGATTTTATTATAGACACAATGTTTCGACCAATATTGAGTCCTGGGTATGATGATAAACTACATCTGGCAGCAAGGTCTCTGATTGGGAGATTGGAGGTTTTGAGGAGTGTGGAACCACCTCTTAATTGTTGTTGTTCCCAGGTCCACCCTGACCTAGGGTGGTAGTACCTGTTAGGGACCCAGCTATGGGCAAATAGTGAACCCCCTCCCAACAAAAACAAAACACTCTGAAAATATAAAAAGAGATTTTTATAGTAAAAATACCAGGAATACATTTTTTATATAAAATATAATCAACAATACGAACATAAATCCATTTAAAATATTACCAAACAACCAACATAAAAACTTTCATGATATTAAGACCTATAATATCTAACGATTTCTAAAATTAAACTGTATTCCTAAATATAATTTCAACAAAACCACAACAAAAAACACACATCACTGCCTCTAGTAATTATGTCTACAGAAACAAGTATATTCACAAAAGCTGAGTTTATCTACCATTTATTCAATTGTGAAAGCAGAATAACATATATTATATTTTTATTACTTCAAAGCTCCCAAGAAAATTAAATTTCAGCATTAAATGACCCATAAGTAGTTGATGTGCCATTAAACAGACAAATAAATTATCCTTCTTTGGTTTAATTAACTCCTACTAATCTCCTGCTGAAACTATTAGAGGATGGTGTCGAATTTTTAGAGAGGGATTAACCTAAAATTTTAAATCCACCAGTCTTAAGATTGTCTTTAGCCAGTCAGATGGATTAGGCAAAAAGAACTAAAATTTTAAGCAAAATTTATGAAGTAATAGTTTAAATTTGTTATTATTGAATATATGATAAAATTCTTCAAGAAGACAGTATGTCTCATTGGGTTTGTAGTGAACTAGTAAATTATTTCGAAAAAAAGCATGCAACCTTCAATTTTGGGTTTTTACTTTAAATCTAGAGGGTGACCTCAATCTTTTGTTCTATAGCGCATGCAGGGACAAGATGTGGCAATGATGGAGAAACTGAAGTCTTACCTCGAAAAAGAATTTGTGTTCTCTGAGCTGTCAAAAAAGAAAATTAGAATCAAGATCAGGTTGACTTTAGTTGGTTTCAAAATATGCAATGTTTTTGCATTTCTCTACCAGTTTCAACCAATCACAACCTTTCTTATCACAATAAAAGAATACTACTTTGGACAAAAGATGATGGTTTTTTATTTTTGTTCTTTTTTATAATAATGTACAAAGCCCAAGAGCCACTCAAGGCAGAGGATTGCAGAGTAATAGGTAAGAGGCACAGTTTACGGGGAGATGTGCTGGAAGATAACAGTTAACCCTCGACTAGAACAGATTAAGATTGTAGCAGTTTGAAAAGCATTCTCTTGGGAGTTGATGCCAGAAAATAGCAGTTCATGGGAAGAAACTGAGATTCTCTCGTTTTTGTGGGTGTAGAAGATAGTTTTAGGTAGTGTGAGATGCAGAATTCTGACCCCCTTTTGATTTAATCCCATGGCATTTTTCTGACTTTTGGAATTGAGACTCCACACTTTTGATTTGGGATCTGAATCACCACATTATTTTTTTCTCACAGCTATCATCGAATATTTATTCATAACATTAGCATTTTTCTCTTTGCATATATCATGTCCATTCCAGGCAGTTATGGCTCTCCATAACTTCCTGACTTTTGTTCCTCTTATTCCTTTAACAATCCACATTGTTCCTATTCTATCTCAAATCTCTTAAGAAGGTTTCTTACAATTTCCCTTTGTTTCTCTTGCTTTTAATATTTCTTATGAATATCAAGTTTGCCAGACCTTCTTTTCTCATTATATGTCCCAGAAAACTGAGTGGTCACTTTCTGATTTTAAGTATCAGTTTTAATGTTGATTCTATTTTCCTTAAGTTTTCCTTGTGGCATACATTTTTACCCATAGTATTCACAGCAGTCAGTGGTAGAACAACATCTCTCTCTTCAAGTCTCTTTTTTGTCTGAGAGAAAATTGTCCAGTATTTGATGCTGTATAGAAGAATAAATATTACATAGAAGTTCAACAGTCTTTTCTTTGTATCTAATTGGCATTACATTATTTCTTTACCCTTTGAATAGTTTCCAAAAAGCATTTTTCTCTATTCATATAGGACTTTGGATTTTTGTATCATTTTTCATTGTTACTACACTATGCAGATAGGTTAATTTCTTTGCATGCCTGATTTTGACACCCCCCAGTATGTAGTTTACATCTTGGGCTGCCTCATTTGCTGATGACCATGCATTCACTCTTCTTAGAAGTTTTAATATTTTTTAATAATTTCACCTGAAACAAGGTGACAATACAATTAGGAAGCAATGGGCTACTGGGAGTGAAAGATAACGAGAAAACTAATGAGGAGAAAGGAGAACAAAACAGGATTCAGGAAGATTAAAGATGGTGATTGACATTGCATTTAAATATTTAAGAATTGTTGGTGGCAGAGAAGCAAGAAAACAGAAGAGACCTCCACAGGCAAGAAGTACAACAAAAGAAACTAACTATTAGATTAACACTTGTTGGAGGGAAAATGGCTTACCTCCTTGAACAAAACACACTCATGCATATCTTGCATGCAAAATATGCAAAAGAAAATATGGCCAATCCAAAAGCTGCAATTTAAGAATGTTTTGATCTTGTAGCTCAGATATTTTGAGACGAATTTGCAGTTTTTGCAAATTTCTGAGCTAAAAGTTTGCTGTCTGAAATGTAACAATGTCAGCTTGGATTTGAGGTTATTGAATATTTGAAGAAAAGAACTGAGGTATCTAAGACATGGTTCTAACACAGAATGCCAAAAATACCATTGACAGAATATCTGATTCTTATCAAAACTGATTCTTATCAACAGTTACTTCGTCATTCCTGTTCTCTTTACAACTTACAGTTGCGGCCAAAATATTCAGAACGGCATTGTTTTCGTCAGAAAAGTAGGTATAAGTTTTTATCAAAGTTGTTTTATATTCTATAATTTTCACAGACAATAAATACAATATTATTTGTTATTGTCTGAGATTTTAATGTAATTTGAGAGGATAATACAAAAGTTATGGATGGTTTAGGGATTTACTGCAAAACCCATGGCGGACAAAATGATCAGAACGGTTGAAAAAATAACAAAATACTCAAAAATGACAGAGAATACTGGAATTATTTAATATTTAGTGTGAAGCCCTTTAGCTTCAATCACACTTTGACATCTTTGACTGCATGAGGAAATTAAATTTTCAATTTCTTGCTGGGTGATCTTATTCCATTCTTCCTGAAGGACATTCCATAATTGCTCAGTTGTTTTAGGATTTCTGGCTTTTGAACTTTCTCCTAGAATATTCCACACATTTTCAATAGGATTGAGATCTGGGCTTTGAGCAGGCGAATCCATAACAATAACCTTTTCAGCCTTGAGGAAGTTCATAACCATCTTGTGACATGGGGCATTGTCCTGCATGAATATGAGTGGTCGCGTAGTTGAATTTCTCAGCACAGGCAAGACATGATCTTTTACAAGTTGTTTATAAACTCCTGCATTTACCTTTCCATGTAATCGCACCAAAGGGCCTACACCATCTCCAGATATCATCCCCCAAACCATGACACTTTCTCCACCGAATTTAACACTAGTACTCTTAAGGCATTTAGGCGAAAATTTTTCACCTACTTTTCGACAAACGTACTTTTTCCCATCTCAGCCAAATAACATAAACTTAGATTCATAACTGAAATGCACCATTTGCCATTTTTCTTGAGACCACAACACATGTTCGGTTGCAAAGGTAAGACAACACTTTTTATTCTTGGAGCTGATCAGTGGCTTCACTGCAGCTGCTCTTGCTTGTAGGTCATGTTCAACTAAACGACGAGACAGTTTTTCGAGATAAAGTTTTCTTCAGTACAATGCTCATTTCCCGAGAAACATCAGCAGCAGTTTTAAATCTGTCCTTTTTAACCAACTTTACCATAGCACGATCTTTTCGCTTGGTCGTTTTTCTTGGCCTACCTGTAGACTTTCTTGCTTCACACGAACCACAATCACCGTAGACCTTAAGAATACCGTGAACAACACTTTTTGACTTGTTAACAATCTTTGCAATAGACCCAATACTTACTTAAATTATCCATCTTTCGAAGCTTAATAATCTGCTGACGAATTGGTAACGGAGTACGTGGCATTATATTAATAAAGTACATTGCAGATATTCTTACTAATGTATAGTAAACGAACAGTCATGTAAACAAATTAAAAAAATTAGAGTTCGCCGGTTAAATATACTAAAACACAAAGTAAAAGCAACCGTTCTGATCATTTTGGCCGCCATGGGTTTTGCAGTAAATCACTAAATCACCTGTAACCTTTGTATTATCCTCTCAAATTACATCAAAATCTCAGACAATAACAAATAATATCGTATTTATAGTCTGTGAAAATTATAGAATATAAAACAACTTTGATAAAAACTTATACCTACTTTTCTGACGAAAACAATGCCGTTCTGAATATTTTGGCCGCAACTGTAAGTTGTAAAGAGAACAGGAATGACGAAGTAACTGTTGATAAGAATCAGTTTTCAGCAAAGAAAGAAAACCAAATTGAAAACTGACAATGCACATTAAAAGCAAGATGGGCAGATTTGGTTTGGTTTAGTTTGTTTTCAAGCATATCAACCTCAATGGTCTATTTAATGCTGACAATATATATATATATATATATATATATATATATATATATATAGAGAGAGAGAGAGAGAGAGAGAGAGAGAGAAAGAGAGAGACACACACACACGTTTAGAAGTATCTGTCTATATTTCTGAGATGTGGTATTATGTACACTATTTACATTATTCGAACTATTGTCCTCATCTTTATCACCATATTTATTACAACATTTCAGTTGTTGTATGCTCTGGCCTTCTTCAGGTAGCTGGACACTCCAACCACCTGAAGAAGGCCGGAGTGTACAATGGCCGAAACGTTGAAATAAATATGGCAACAAAGATGAGGACAATAGTCTGAATAATGTAAATAGTCTAGTTGTTGATATAAAGATTTATCTACAGTGAAAAGATGCAAAAATCAAATGGCATGAGCATTTTTTATGCAATCATGTTCACTCTGTACAAAGCCCAAGAGCCACTCAAAGTAGAGGGTTAAAGAGTAAGAGGTAAGGGATACAGTTTATAAGGATATGTAGGAAAGGATGGTTAACCCTAAACTTGAACAAGTTATGATTGTAGTGGTCTTGGAAGCATCCTGTTAGGAGTCAGTTCCGCAAAGTAGCGGTGTGTGAAAAGAAGCTGTTTGAGTGGAACTTACATCTCTCCAATAGAATACAAAGGTAATAAGGGTGGTTTGTTGTGATATGCATGGTATGACAGGTTTTAGCTGTGAAGGTTAGAACTGGTGGAACTAAGGAATGGAGTTCGTCTTAGCACTTTCCATGGAAATAGTGATAGGATAGCAAGAAGCATTTCTTAAAATTTCCAGAGTTTACTTAGATAATCTTTCAAAATGGGAGAAGAGGCAGGCAAAGAAAAAATATTTGAGGACCTCATAATGGACAGGCATAGGACTGAGCAACACCCTGAGAGAGTTTCAGAAAAGTGAGTGATGAAGTTGATTGCCAAATCATCTGTGTTGTCTCTACAACCAATCTTAGTTAACAACAATTTCCTGGGGATTGTGAATTGGCCACCCAGATGGTAAAAGTAAGCCTAGGCCATTTCCTGATATGCATTTGTTATATTGATTTTAAGTACTCACTTTGTTTCTACAGAGAAATATCTATTTATCTACATTTATAGATCTTTCTTTGTAGATGAAAGTCCTTACTAATGACCTGAGAGATGAAGATACCACTTTCAGGAAATATGACAAAGTATTTTATGTATTGTTTGCATGAGTACCCTCATGAGTTTTGATTGTTATATAATGGCTGGTGTGAAAAAATAAAAATGAAGATCACATTTAAAAATTTAATGCAATAAGGATGTGAATTGTTAGAAAATAAAGAAAAGAAAATAACGTACTTTTATTGAAATCAGATTATCCTGCGGAAGTAGACCATTGAGAACCATATTATACCATTGATGGCTTTTCTCAAAGAAACAGTGAGGGCAATAGTGCAAAGGATTATAGAGTTATGTCATGAATTTATAATTTTAAGTTCAATCGCTGGGCCAGGAAGTACAAACTTGAAATCAATGAAAACAGGACTATAAAGATAAGAGTGGGCCGAAAGGTTCATAGACTGACCAAGAGACGAGGGTGGCTCAAAAGGTTCATAAACTGACCAAGAGACGAGAGTAGGCCGAAAGTTTTATAGACTGACCAAGAGACCAGAGTGGGCTGAAAGATCATAGACTGACCAAGAGATGAGGATGGGCTGAAAGGTTCATAGACTGACCAAGAGACGAGGGCGGGTCAAAAGGTTCATAGACTGACCAAGAGACGAGGGTCGGCTGAAAGTTTTATAGACTAACCAAGAGATGATGGTGGGCTGAAAGTTTCATAGACTGACCAAGTGTGGGCTGAAAGTTCATAGACTGACCAAGTGTGGGCTGAAAGTTTCATAGACTGACCATGAGACAAAGGTGGGCCAAAAGTTTCATAGATTGACCAAGAGACAAGGGTGAGCCAAAAGGTTCATAGACTGACCATGAGATGAGGGTAGGCCGAAAGGTTCATAGACAGACCAAGAGATGAGGGTGGGCTGAAAATCATGAGTGTTAGGTTCACCATTTTGAGCCAGAGACAAAGAGAAAATTTTTGCAGTAGAAACACCCCTCCTCAACTGCTCCAAACTAGGTAAAGGTTGTTTTGTCTGCAGGGAAGGTGATGGCCTTAGTTTTTGGGATGCAATAGGCACTGTATTTGTTGACTATCTTCAAAAGTGCCATACCATCAATGGAAAATAATATGCCAATATGTTTTTGTATCATCTGTTTCTCAACATGAAAAGAACACTTGACTGGGAACCAGCATCACAGTGATTGTCATTATATCTGGCGTTGATGACTTTTTTTATCAACAGGATGAAAGCTTCTTCACCAATGGGATCCCAAGCATTGCAACTCTGATGGAAGAAATGTATGGACAACAATGGGGGGGGGGGGTGATGTTCAAAAATAAACCTCATTTGACCACATTTTCATCAGAGTATCTTGGTCAGTCTATGAACTTTTCAGTCAACCCTCGTAACTAAGCAGTACTAAAAAAAAAAATAGGGAACAAGATATCCTTTGATATGGACAGTGGAATGAGAACAATCGATTTTTGGAGAATAATTTATGGGTTCAGTTCAAAATTCCCTGAAGGTTAACCAGATTGACAGAGACCTAAAAAAAAGTCAAAGGGTAAAATGGCTGAAATGAAAGATGAAGATATTAGTCTGAATGTAAATAATGGAAATAAAAGGCAAACACCAAAGTGTTGAGGGGAATTCCTTAGTTGGATTGAGAAATTTTCATCACCTCCTTATATGTGAATAAAAAACAGATTTTTATGCATAAGCTAAGGCCTGAGAAAAGGTCACCTTGGTGAAAAGTGCCTAACCTTCTGGAATATTTGTATTCTCATGATATGTAGCACCTCAACTTGGCAGACTCTGTGGAAACAAGGTAATAATAACTGAGCAGTACTAAAAAAGAAACAAAGGATATCCCTAAAAGAAAAAGAAACAAGACAGGATATCCCTACATATGAAAAGAAAAATAAGAAGAATTTATCCAGATTTTTTTCCACAGTAGGTTGCCATTTCGTTCTGCAGTAAACAAGTTGCCATCCATAGCTATAGAAACTGCTATGTCCAGCTATTTATCCATAGCTGGTGGGAGAAGAAGATTTATACCTTTCCCAAAGGCATTAGCATGTAAGTGAATATAATGGATTCGACTGGAATTTGAACTCGGCTCTCCAGTTCCTCAATCTGAGCCACTATCCATTACTCCACCATAGTGCTCAGAATTGGAGAGCCAAGTTACAATTCCAGTGTTTTTTTTTCATATTCACTTACACACAAATACACCAGCTATTGGTTAATTAGTAAAACTTCTCCCCCAGCTATTAGTTAATTAGATATGACTAAATCATTATTATCTTAAGAAAAAAAGAAAATAAAGTTCTTACAATTGAAAAAATATATTTTCTAGCTTTAAATAACCTGCAAAGCCATAGAAAATGAATCAATTGGTCAATAAATCAAGGAGAAGAGTAGAGGACATAATGGCCAAAACATGATAATAAAGATGAGGACATTAGTCTGACTGTAGAGAATACAAATGAATAAAAATTAACACGCTATGACAAATATCTTTCTCCAGAATGGTTTCTTCAACATTAAAGTCAATTCCGCTCATGTCAATTTTTAATATCATTTAATAAATGTTACTCATTTCTTATAAGTCTGCATCACTTTGTTTCTTTAAAAAGTCAGTTTCCTCTGGCTAAATTAAACCACCGCAACCAGGTGGCCAAGACAACCGAACTCATCAACATCAATATAAACAAAATAAAATATTATTAAATGAAAGAAAAATTGATGCTTTTCAGAAAGCAGCCAGAAAGTAACTTTACAACCAACTCCAATGCTTCCCAACAAATTAAATTAACAGAACACAAATCTGTCCAAACACTGCTAGAGAATTATTTTATGTCTTGTTTGACTCCATCTTGCTTTTCATTCAAATAAACTGGACTAAGACATTCATATTTCATGTTTAAATGTTTCATTTTATCATAATTTGTTTTGATACATTCTTCAGTATTATTGTATCATGTTATTGTTGCTTTTTATCCCAAAACTCTATGTCAATAAATTCTTAATATCATTTTGTTATTTTATTACAAGTTTTACTGCATCTTATTATGGTTGCTTTTTATTCCAACACTCTGGCTAAATACACTTGTCATTATTACTATTATTTTATTACTAGTTTCATTCCATCTTATTATTGCCTTTTATCCCAGCCCTCTGGCCCAGAACCATTTTACTTCAGGGAACACTTGTAGATTAACTAAAACTCCAGTATGCATTTTAAATTTTCATCATGAAAATTAGTCAGGAAATTTGGAAAATAATAAAGAAGTCTTCTGAAATATGCATTTATCTTTCAGAAATTACATTGTATATTTACGCATTTAAGGGATTTATGAAAAATCTATTTATTTTACAGAGGCCAATAATGACTGATTTAAATTCCTTGAGGAAGGCAAAAGGGAAAGGATTATCCACTCCTTAAAGATTAAGGAATTTAGCATTCAGTTTAAAATATCAAATGACAAAAACTTGATCTAGATATGGAAGCCATATACATGGTGTCTCTAGCTTTTTAAAATAAAGGTTTTTTTAAATATAAAAATAACCATTACACATGGCTGCCTTTCAGAGTACATTAGTCCAACTGGACACACAGGTTGATAAATACTGCACTAGCACACTACACTCTTTATTATTACTATTATTTTATTACTACTTCATTTTATTGTTGCTTTCTATCCCAACACTCTGGGTAAATACATTCTCCATTATAATAATTGTTTTATTACTAGTTTTACTCCATCTTTGATGGACGTCACCTTAATCAATTTACTGTCCTGGGTATGACGATAAACTACATCCACATCCTGGGTAAGACGATAAACTACGTCCAGCAGCAATGCCTCTGATCAGGAGGTTTTGAGGAGTGTGGAACCACCTCTTAATTGCTGGTGTTCCCAGGTCCACCCTGACTTGGGGTGGTAGCACCTGTTAGAGTCCCAGCTATGGGCAAATAGTTAACCCCAAAACTGGATTAAAAATGTATTTTAATACCAGGAATACTTTGTAAAAAGAAAATTATTACCAGCAATATGTTTTTTAAAAAAATATATTACCAACAATACGTTTTTGGAAAAATATTATCAGCAATACATTTTTGAGGAAAAAAAAATATTAGCAGCAATACATTTAAAAAAAAAAAAATGATTACCAGCAATACATTTTTGAAGGAAAAAATTATTACCAGAAATAGATTTTTGACAAAACAAAATATAACCAGCAATAAAAACTTTGTCGGCATTAAATAACCCATTAAGGTTGATATGCCATAAAATACAATAAACCAACCAAACCTTAATCAATTTAGTCATGGAAGCATGTTTGTTAAGCAGGACACTGATCTGTAATAACACTGAGATTAACCAAATTTATTTTGGAATCATGCACATCTCTTCAATCACATTTCATGTAAGAGTGAAAGAAAAAGAGAAGCATGAATTTCCTGATTGAAATCAGGTGATGACAGACATTATTTTTGAAAACAGGTAAAGACAACAGGAATAATCACTTGCATTTCAAAAAATAAATACATACACACACACCCACAAGGAGGCCTCTATTAGGATTTAAGCTCACCCCAGAGCTCAAGTGGAACTCAAATATACAATGTGTTGTTAAAGATGCTGGAAAAATGGTCAGTTTCCTGTGCTGCTCCTGTAGCTACCTGACTTTCTATACTCAGTCTTTACAAGAAAGTCCTGAAGGTTTCAATGAGCTTGGAACCACCTCTTAATTGCTGTTGTTCCCAGATCCACACTGACCAATGGTGGCAGTGCCGGTTAGGATCCCAGCTATGGGCAAATAGTGAAACCCTAAACAAAACATTATGAAAGTATAAAAAATACATTTTTATAGAAAAATACAATAAATACATTTTTCTATAAAAATTTACCAACAATACCTGTTTATAGTAAAATTAGCAAAAATACATTTTTAAAGCAACATGACCAGCTATACATTTTACCTGTAGTTGAAGGCATACAATTACATTTAAAATATATTTGGTTGAAGCTGTAAAATTGTTGAAAATCTATCTATCTATATATATAAAATTCTGGGACTTCTGTTAGTCCGTCCATCCATTACACCCTCTAAAATAACCATACACTGACCGATCAAAACCAAATTTTGGGGAGAAGTGCAAACAGGTAAGGGGGTACAATGTACACTTGGTTTTACTAGTGTGTGTAGTTTAGTACAATTTTTCATTAATTTTTAAAAAAAATTAAGTTTTATTCTTTAACATACAAAATAAGTTCACCATGTCATCATTCTTCTTTCTCCCAATACTACACTGGGGACAGACATCAAATAACTTAATCACAGCTTTGAATGTCAGTCAGACCACCCCAAACACATCTTTCAACTAAGAGAGATTGACCTTTGTAAGGCATTTCATAAGCCACTTTTATTTTACTTAACTGGTTGCAATCTCAGCATTATAATTAACAATGCCAAATGTTTCAAAAAGTTTGAATTTGGCTCCAGAAGGAAATATTTATGCATGGCCAATTGCATGTTGCATGCTCAAGAGTAAGAAATCCCAAGAATTTATTCTTCGCTGTTAAAAAGGAAAAAATAAATTTTCTTATAAAATATTGTTTACCATTAAGTCCTATAAAATTAGATTAAATTAAGAAAATTATTAAACCATGAAGTCGGACTTTTGCCAAAGTATTTTTCCAAACAAATCAGTTTATTCAAATTTCATTGATTGGTTTGTGAATTTGAATGAAACAGAATTTGTAAATCTAAAAAATTTCAGCATTAAATAACCCATAGAAGTTGATATGCCACTAAAAAAAAACCTACCAGCCTTTGCAACAGCCAGATCAGGTTGAAAATGGAGTACTACTGCTATATTTGGAATGGAACTAAATTTGAGACCAAATGTGTGTATGTAGCCTAGCGGGTGACGAATTGTTTTCTACCTTATACATTTTCATCCACTGATAAAACGTTTCAAGCCTCACTCTATTCTATGGCTATTTCCATAGAAAATGTTCAAACAAGCTACATTTCTTAATTCCCACAACTTTAAACCTCCTAAGGCCTATCACACTGTGTAGCTGGAGGTGAACCACCCTCATTCCCTTTGTATTCCATTAGTAAGGACTAAGTTTATTCAGATAGGACTTATAGTCCTATCACATTAAACACTGTTTCTCATACTATCACTGAAGTTAAGCAACGTTGAACCTGGTTAGTACTTAGATAGGTGACTGCAAGCACAGATTTATGGGTGGTGTAATGAATAATGGCGCAGTTTTGGAAATTGAGGAGCAAAGTTCCAATTCCAGTTGGGTTCTTTATATTTACTTAAACACAAATACCCTTGGAAAGATATAAATGCACCTCTTCTCTGACTAGTTAAATAGTAAGACTTATATCAGAAAATCCTTATTATCTTCAAAAACTCTGACAATCTAAAGTCATTTTCTGGCTTTAAATAATCTGCAAATGGTTGGTAAGCCATAAAAAACAAAATCAATTCACTTGGATAGTTTATTCCCAATAACTATTGCTTTGTAGAATTGAAGTCCCAGAAGGATGCTTTCCCAACACCTACAATCTTAACTTCAAGTCTAGGGTTAACTTATTTTTTACACATATCCTCATAAACTATGCTTATATAACTGCCTTCAGTATCCTCTACCATGAGTGCCCCTTGGGCCTTGTATAGGATGAACATTAGTTAAAAAAAAACAAATAAAAAACACACACATCAGGTATATTTAAGCAGCAAGTATTCATTCAAACAAGTTTTATTAAATTCAAATAATAAGGTTGGTCTTTTCAAAATCTTATTTTATTTTCCCAACTTTTGAATAAGATGTTATATATCAAGAACTTGTGAAGTTCTGTTGTACTGGTTCAAGTAATTTCAGCTGTCTTAGTCATTATCAAGAACCATGTGGTAGGCAAAATTCTGTTATTTAAAAAGAGCTGAATTTTTGAAAAAGTCAAAAGTGGCATTATGTGTAAGTGTTAAAGGCAGCAAGACTGCACCAGAAGCAATGCATCTAATTTAAATTGAAAAATGCAATAAAATCTAATTAAAGAATAAAACTTTTTTTTTGTGTGTGTGTATATATATATATATATATATGTATACATATATATATATATATATATATATATATATATTTAAATTGTGTGTATTTAGGCAACATAAATTTAGATTGGATTAAAAAAATATGTACAATATTGTGATTTTCTTTCTTCATTTAATGATAATGTTATTAAGCTTATCAGACAATATGAAAAGAATTTACATAAAATAAATAGACAACACTTGTCTATATTATTTAATGAAATATGTATGAATATATATATATGTGTGTGTGTGTGTGTTTATTTATGTATGTATGTATGTATCTGTATGGATGCATAAGTGCATTTATTTATATATATTTTTATATGTTTGTACCAGTGTATGTTTTCATATGTACTCAGGCGTATATGAGTATATATGAGGTATTTGTATATATCTGTGTGTCAGTATGTCTACCTTTCTATATATAAGCTGGTTTTATTTTCCATGCTGCATTTTGACTGAACATTTGAATTTGGCGGTTGTTTGTTTTTTTTTGCATATATGTATATATTTTGTCTGTCTATTGTATATGTTTAATTGTTTTTTTTCTTTGCTTTGTTCATTGCCAAATATTTGTTTTCCTATTCTACCCCTCTTAACTTCTATCTATTAAACCCTCTTTTTATCTATATATCTCTGCCCATGTAAGTAATAATTTAATAATTAGTTTGCATTCACTTATTAATAATTTCAGACTTGAATCTTTGTGGGTTTGTCTATGTATATGTATATGTCTTTATTAATGTATACGTGTATGATTGTTTATATATGTATATGTGTATGTCTTTATTAATGTATATGCGTATGATTGCTTATATATGTATATGTCTATGTCTTTATTAATGTATATGCGTATGATTGCTTATATATGTATATGTGTATGTCTTTATTAATGTATATGTGTATGATTGCTTATATATGTATATGTGTATATCTTTATTAATGTATATGCGTATGATTGCTTATATATGTCTATGTCTTTATTTAAGTATGTGTGTATGACTGCTTATATATGTATATGTTTATGTTCTTTTTAATGTATGTGTATGATTGCTTATATATGCATATGTCTATGTCCTTTTTAATGTATGTGTGTATGATTGCTTATATATGTATATGTCGATGTCCTTTTTAATGTATGTGTGTATGATTGCTTATATATGTATATGTCTATGTCCTTTTTAATGTATGTGTGTATGATTGCTTATATATGTATATGTCGATGTCCTTTTTAATGTATGTGTGTATGATTGCTTATATATGTATATGTCTATGTCCTTTTTAATGTATGTGTGTATGATTGCTTATATATGTATATGTCTATGTCCTTTTTAATGTATGTGTGTATGATTGCTTATATATGTATATGTCTATGTCCTTTTTAATGTATGTGTGTATGATTGCTTATATATGTATATGTCTATGTCCTTTTTAATGTATGTGTGTATGATTGCTTATATATGTATATGTCTATGTCCTTTTTAATGTATGTGTGTATGATTGCTTATATATGTATATGTCTATGTCCTTTTTAATGTATGTGTGTATGATTGCTTATATATGTATATGTCGATGTTCTTTTTAATGTATGTGTGTATGATTGCTTATATATGTATATGTCGATGTCCTTTTTAATGTATGTGTGTATGATTGCTTATATATGTATATGTCTATGTCCTTTTTAATGTATGTGTGTATGATTGCTTATATATGTATATGTCTATGTCCTTTTTAATGTATGTGTGTATGATTGCTTATATATGTATATGTCGATGTCCTTTTTAATGTATGTGTGTATGATTGCTTATATATGTATATGTCTATGTCCTTTTTAATGTATGTGTGTATGATTGCTTATATATGTATATGTCGATGTCCTTTTTAATGTATGTGTGTATGATTGCTTATATATGTATATGTCTATGTCCTTTTTAATGTATGTGTGTATGATTGCTTATATATGTATATGTCGATGTCCTTTTTAATGTATGTGTGTATGATTGCTTATATATGTATATGTCTATGTCCTTTTTAATGTATGTGTGTATGATTGCTTATATATGTATATGTCGATGTCCTTTTTAATGTATGTGTGTATGATTGCTTATATATGTATATGTCGATGTCCTTTTTAATGTATGTGTGTATGATTGCTTATATATGTATATGTCGATGTCCTTTTTAATGTATGTGTGTATGATTGCTTATATATGTATATGTCGATGTCCTTTTTAATGTATGTGTGTATGATTGCTTATATATGTATATGTCTATGTCCTTTTTAATGTATGTGTGTATGATTGCTTATATATGTATATGTCTATGTCCTTTTTAATGTATGTGTGTATGATTGCTTATATATGTATATGTCGATGTCCTTTTTAATGTATGTGTGTATGATTGCTTATATATGTATATGTCGATGTCCTTTTTAATGTATGTGTGTATGATTGCTTATATATGTATATGTCTATGTCCTTTTTAATGTATGTGTGTATGATTGCTTATATATGTATATGTCGATGTCCTTTTTAATGTATGTGTGTATGATTGCTTATATATGTATATGTCTATGTCCTTTTTAATGTATGTGTGTATGATTGCTTATATATGTATATGTCTATGTCCTTTTTAATGTATGTGTGTATGATTGCTTATATATGTATATGTCGATGTCCTTTTTAATGTATGTGTGTATGATTGCTTATATATGTATATGTCTATGTCCTTTTTAATGTATGTGTGTATGATTGCTTATATATGTATATGTCGATGTCCTTTTTAATGTATGTGTGTATGATTGCTTATATATGTATATGTCGATGTCCTTTTTAATGTATGTGTGTATGATTGCTTATATATGTATATGTCGATGTCCTTTTTAATGTATGTGTGTATGATTGCTTATATATGTATATGTCGATGTCCTTTTTAATGTATGTGTGTATGATTGCTTATATATGTATATGTCTATGTCCTTTTTAATGTATGTGTGTATGATTGCTTATATATGCCTTTCATTGTATGTATATGTGTCTGATATTATATTTCCTTCTTTTTGTCGTTGACATCTGTTTCCTGTTTAGTCTGTGTTTTTGCGTGTTTATATTATAAATATGTCTATGTGTTTGTATATTATAATATGATCGTGTATGTATTGTCATTTGCAAAATTTCTTCCCCTGCCCATATCATCATTTCAAATATATTTAAGTTGTTACAATATTTGTATCTCCTCAGATTAGCATTTGCTCAGAGATTTTGGCTTTTCAATTAAAACAAAATAAATAATAAAATATATGTATTTTTTCCTCAGTTCCTTCTTTAAATAATTTTATAGTGTTTTAAACTTAATACAGGTAAAATTTTAAATTGGTAATTTTTATTTTCAATTTTATAGTAAAATTTAAAATTAATCAGAAGGATTTCTATTTTAGTTTAACACTAACATTAAGGTATTAATAATTATAACCAAGGGTCGTTGTCAAGTTTTTTGAATTCTCATATACTTGTATTTTGATTGGTCATTGTAGCTTACGTAACAGCGTTTCTCCCTATTGAGGGGAGTTTGGTTGATTTGAACCTTTTAAAACCCTTTATTCTACATTCAACACCATCACTTGATAAGACACCAGAAGTGTTGAAACGAAATGTCTATTTTTGTAGTGATGTTATAACATGTTTATATTATAATTTTTGAATAAATAATTATATACATATATATATATATATATATATATTTGTGTATTTAGGCAGCAATCCTTCTTTCAAGCACATTTCATTAAAAACGACTGACAAGGTGCTTTTATTTAGTTTTTTATATAATTTCTCGTGCGATCTAATAAAGTTTTTCTTTTCAGAGGATAAATTATATAAAAATTGTCCGAATGTTCTTATTTTCTGAGCGCTTTCGGCTATACATTTAGCCATTTTCAAGGTTTATATTTCAACTGTTAGAATTAGAAATAGTTTGTTGTGTATTTTTTATAAAGTGATTCATTTTTTTGTTTCAAAACACGGTCAAGATATTATGTCCATGTTCAAAGTTAATATTATTAAGTGTTGGTTTGTTTATTTTTATAAGTAAGGCTTCCATTATTTTTAGCCTTTTTTTGCAAGTGGATGATGCTATTATATTAGTGTTGTCGACAAGTATATTCCGAATAGTGTCCGGTAGGTCTCCTCTATATAAGCCACACTACAAATCGTTTAAGACGCAGATTAACCCTACACCTTTCTGACAATAGCTCAATTAGATCTCATTTAAATATTCATGGAGACCTACCGGACACTATTCGGAATATACTTGTCGACAACACTAATATAATAGCATCATCCACTTGCAAAAAAAAGGCTAAAAATAATGGAAGCCTTACTTATAAAAATAAACAAACCAACACTTAATAATATTAACTTTGAACATGGACATAATATCTTGACCGTGTTTTGAAACAAAAAAATGAATCACTTTATAAAACATACACATAACAAACTATTTCTAATTCTAACAGTTGAAATATAATCCTTGAAAATGGCTAAATGTATAGCCGAAAGCACTCGGAAAATAAGAACATTCGGACAATTTTTATATAATTTATCATCTGAAAAGAAAAACTTTATTAGATCGCACGAGAAATTATATAAAAAACTAAATAAAAGTACCTTGTCAGTCGTTTTTAATGAAATATATATATATATATATATATATGTATATATATATATATATATATATATATATATATATATATATATATATATATATATATATATGCAGCAACTATTCATCCAAACAAGTTTGATTAGAAAGAACTGACAAGATGTGAATGTTTAATTTTTTATTATATTTTTCCAATTTTTGGATAAGTTGTTGGATCTTGTACTGAAAGTTATGTATAAACTGTCCAATGTTCTTGTGTTATTTTTGTTCAAGTATTTTCAATTTTCACAGTCATTATCAAGAACCAATATGATGTCTCTGTGATAGTTAGAATTCCTTTGTCTGCAGCCTGGTTTTCTTTGGATACATGTGAAATGGCCTAGCGTGAAAACTGGAAAAATATCATAAAAAAATTAAACAGACCTTGTCGGTTCTTTTTAATCAAATTTGTTTGGAGACGCTCACATTTTCTTGTTGAGACATGATTGCAGTTGTTGATGAACCAAAATATTTTTCCCTCTGGTATGATGAACTTTTAAAATTATTTTAAACTTAATACAGCTTATACTGAGGTAATCCTTAGACAGCCCCTCCCCATTGCATTGAGAAAAGTAAGGTTAGTGGTATGTCCTGATGTTTGCATCAATGTGTGGATGATCCAGGAATTTTCACAGAAATTGGTTCATATGTTGATCTCTCAAGCGATTGGTAGAAAGTTCCATCTCCCCAATGAGAAAGGGATCCACGAATGTGGCCATTGAAAGAGAAGAATACTGAACTGTGATGTAATATTTAATTTCCTATATGACAGTGGATGCTAGACAATTTCCTCACAGATTAAGAAGAGACTTGAATCAAGAAGAATGTGATTCTAAGGTATTAAGAATTCTATGGGGAGAATATGTGAATTATGAAGTTTTAAGGAAAAGAGGAACAAGGAATCTTTCACTTACAATCAGAAAGAGATAAATAAAGTTTCTGTGATCCATAAGAAAACATGGCATGGAGAATTTATCACTCAGAGGACATACACTCACAATAGAAGCAAGGATAAAAATCACTGATTAGTCTCTGTCTATATTTCTGAGATGAGGTATTATGTACACTATTTACATTATTTGGATCTTTCAGTATCTGTCTATATTTCTGAAGTGAGGTATTATGTACACTATAATGTAAATTATGTACTAATTAGTCTACTTACATTTTGTTTGAATGGTTGGCATAATAGGGATAGTGTGGGATGGTAATGGATAAAAAACAACACTTAGATCTCTTGAAGGAACTTGGCACATAAAAGCACAACTTTCCATGAAACACAAAAGCCTTAGTAATTTGGGTACTTAAAAAACATATAATGGTAACTGTGAGATTAGCCATTTTCATACAAGAAACATATGGCATTTATTTCCCGAACAGCGGGTTTAGTTGTAATTTATAAAATCTTAAAACAGCTTTTACAGGAAAATGGATTTCTTAAGTCTAGTTACTGTTATCACTCTTTCCTGTATTAATGGAGGTTTCCTTCCTAGCTTTTTGTTCTTCTTTATGTGATTTTCCCTCATTGCTACATATGCTATCCATTCTGGTTGTGGCTCCTGTTGAAAGTCCTCAGTTGATGTGTTTTTTGTTATTTGGTAAAGTCCTTTGCTTGTAATTCTGTAGCGCCAATCTATAAGGTCAAATGAGGGATGATTGTGCTCAACAAATGCCTTCGACATCCATTTATCGTCTGGGTAGCGGATTCACAGGGCACAGGGAACAGTACCACTGTTTATGAAGTATTTATTGACTGGTATCGAAATTATTCCAAACATAACTTTAGCCATGTAATAGATCATGGTTTAAAAATTGGTAATTGTTTTTTTTTCTTTATGGCAAGGGAATTGATGAAAATTGTTTAAAATTTCTAAAGTAAATTTTTGTTTGGCTTTGTTATGGCATATCTACCTCAATGAGTTATTTAATGCTGACAAAATTTTCATTGCTGGTAATATTTTTTTCTTAAAAATGTATCGCAGGTAATATTTTTTCCTTCAAAAATCTATTTCTGGTAATATTTTTTCTTCAAAAATGTATAGGTGGTATTTTGTTTTTCCAAAAATGTATTGCTGTTAATATTTTTTTCTTCCAAAAATGTATTCCTGGTAATGATTTTTACAAAGTATTTCTGGTATTAAAACCTATTTCTACACTTTCATAGTGTTTTGACCCCATTTTAGGTTTCAATTATTTGCCCATAGCTGGGACCCTAACAGGTGCTACCACCCCGGGTCAGGGTGGACCTGGGAACACCAGCAATTAAGAGGCGGTTCCACGCTCCTCAAAACCTCCTGATTAGAGGCCTTGCTGTCGGACGTAGTTTATCGTCTTAGCCAGGATGCGGATGTAGTTTATTATCATACCCAGGACGGGCGGGGATTAGAGAAAGACATTGATAGGGAAAAGAAAAAAATGAAAGGACAATAAAAAGACCCCAAAAAGTGAGCAGCGAAAATTAACGAAGTCGAATGGAATCGGTGCAAAAGAAGAACGCATCCATACAAACAAACTAAAAAAAAAAAGAAGAAAAAAGAAAAACGTCATTTTGTCGTATGACAATGGAAAATAAATAATACACAGCTAAAATGACTTTAGTCAATGGCAAGATGAACAGCAGAAAAGTGGACCAGGATGTTTTCATGATTGGCAAAAATCCGCACACCGTTAATTTACGAGCGATGCATGCGTTCAGATTTTTACGGCCAGCCGAGATGACGTTGTCTAAAATGCATTGGACTGCTGAAATTTATCTTCTCTAAGCCAGAACCGAAATCTGTGCAATAAAATATCCCCATGGTACTCCTCTCACTCTTATTATCCGTTCCTTACTCCCGATTCTTCTCTCCGTCATATTTCCTTCTTATTCCTAGTCCCGACCCCGCAATGTTACAGCGGGAAATAAAACCCATGATAAGAACAGACAATTGAGATATTAATAGCGTATTATACACACCGAGACTTATGTTTACAAACAAAATAATCTCGTGTTCATCTGTCATCCTGGGCTATACCTATGGCACGGTTAGATTTTAAAAAGGTATTTCGCATTTGGCTTCCTTTATCACGTGGAGCTAAATAAAAAATAATAGTTTTTGTCTGAATTTCTGAAATGGGGAGTCATTATTTACATTCGGACTAATATTCATCTTCCTTTTCACTATCTGCAGTGTTATCGAAGAGGAAGAAAAGAACAAGAACCTTTTTTTACTTACCCAGAGGAAGTTAAATAGAAAAAGAGTTAACAGAACAATAGATTAAATACTTTTTTCACTAACGGAAGGAGGCATTTTGAATTGTGGGTAAACAGACAGCATAAAAAAACAGAAACGGCGAGGGAGGCGTCATTTTTTTTTCTTCTTTTGGAAAATTTGGATGAATTGAGAAGACATTTGAAATGGACCGTGGTTTCTTTTATGCGTTGTGATATGAACACGTGTGAAACTCCTGAAATAAAGCCCACTACAAATATGGCAGACTCGGAGAATGAGTCTACGAAAAGAAAATTTAACAGAAAAACAACAAGGAACCGATATACATGTACAAACAAATATGTGTATTAGACAACCAAGGGTTTTTACAAAAGATAAAAATATTAACGTGTTTGTGTGCATGAACGTAAAGAGTTCGTGTTTCAAAGTATGTTCGTTCGTACGTGTGTGTGTGTGTGTGTGTGTGTGTGTGTATGTACATAATGTCCATGGTGTCTCTCCAAGACAAAGCATAGCGTCCTCTCCCCACGAAGGGGAAAACGCAATCTTCTGCGAGAGTCTTACATGATCGTAGTGTCCGCTGAAAAGTGAAAGAATGAGAGAGAGAACGAAGTATGCTCGAGTATTTGTACTTTAGAGATAACGACTCCTAGGAACAATTTGGACAATTAGGAAATTAAACAGTATCTGTCTATATTTCTGAGATGAGGTATTATGTACACTATTTACATTATTCGGACTATTGTCCTCATCTTTGTCGCCATATTTATTACAACGATTCGACCGTTGTATGCTCCGGCCTTCTTCAGGTGGTTGGAATGTCGAACTGAACCCTTTATTTCGTTCACTGGGGTAGACTGTTCTAGTTCCACGTGCCATGTCAAGGACACATGGCACAGTGGATAAAGGCGTTAGTTAGATCCAGTGACAGGACCCAAAGAGTGTGAGTTCAATACCCGGTTAAGGCGGTGGAGAACTTGGAAAGGGGAATTAACAGGAGATAACTGATAACTGACATCCATTAAACATGGCACGTAGAACTAGAACAGTCTATTCCAGTGAGCGAAATAAAGGGTTTGAACGTGAATGTGTATGTAATTATTTATGTACTGTTTTTTGGTTAAGTTATTTGAAGTTGCGTACCCTTAACTGTAGTTTAAAGTTTTAGTTCGATCGTAATTTTACTTGAATAGTAGTGAATATAATTGTTCACTTTAGTTAAGTAAAGTTGTTTGAAGTTCGAAGTTCTTTTTTGGCACTGAGGATTATTCGAGCCAAGTCATCGTTGAGTCAGTGATGTTATTTTGCGCGGGAAAGTTATTATATTGAGTTGCGTGGTTTTGTTCGGTATTTCTCTGTGCTCGATTCGCTGACAGACTTGGTCAGTCCAAAATCTTCCTTTTATAAGTTCTCGGATCTCAAAATCGGCTCACAGAATTTTGGCGCAATTTACTTCTTTTCACGTGAGCTTTCGAATTTTTGAGCTGTAAGCCAATAGAATTCTTAATTCGGAAAAATTAGGTTTTCATTGGATAGGTTAATTTACGTGGGTGTGAAAAATAGATTGTTCCTACAGATAGGGGGTTTAAAGTAACATGGGCGATTCCACAAGGATACTCGCAAAATGTTTGACAGAATTCTATGCATGCACGGAAATAGGATTTTATGACAAAAAAAAATTGAAAATCGAGCTGTGAAATTGTCGTTGATCAAGAAAGGAAGCAAGTGTTTTCGGCAAAATAATGTTTATTTTTGTTTTTTAATCTTTATCCCATGAAATTGTTTCGACGCTCTCCATGCAATGACATTGCTTTTGCAGTGTTTCGTATAGTTTAATGTCTAACAGCATCAAATATGTAAAATAAACGAAACAAAAGGCGAGATTTAAAAAAAAAAAGAAGACAGATTCGAAGTGGAAAAAAACAACTCTCGCACGATCAAGATTTCCAATTTCACAGAAAGCCATCTTATAGAGTACTGGACATGTTCTCAGGAAAATTCATTTTGTCCCTTAAGTAACACGATCTTTACTTGTCCAAGACAAACCACATAGGAATGGAACTTTTTCGAAATCAGTATTCTTTTCATTGTGCGCCAACTCGCTTTACTATCAAACACAAAGTAAATCCAAGATGGCGTCACTTTCTTACTTGTGCTGTATTTTGATTAAACCAGTCCACGACGAACGGATAGGTAGTATAACTTAATTTTTTTAATAAAAATTATTATTGTATAGTTTAATTATTAGTTTTTTCTGGGTACTATTGTATAAAAGTGGACCCGTCCGCGTGCGCATTCTAATTTTAATATAAATACTTATAATTTTTCAACTTTATGATAATTTTTGTATGTCACAAAAGAAATATTTAAAATAGGAATATTCAGGAATTCATTAAATTTAGACGCCACAATACTTATGTGAACTGCCTTCATACTTTAAAATGTTTTCTGTGTATTTTCCCGAAGCCTTCAACAATGTTTGTATGAGTCCCTGTTGCTAGATTCATAATTTTCTTGATGGTTCACTATAGAATATACAGTGAACCAACATCTAAATTTTCTATTCCACTGTAGTATCCTCAGAAGTCTGAATAAATTTTCGTTTCAGGTTTTATAAATAATTTTTATCAAAGGAAGAAAGATTTCTGAAGAACGGTAGAACTTAAAAACTTTTCTTTCCTTCCTAATTTCATCAGCTTAAATCAAAATCTTGAACGAAAACAAGTATATTAAAAAATTCATTTTTGTTTAACTTTTGTACAATTGTACTTACTACTGTTCTACATAAAGCTTAGCTTAGTTTGACAAAACGCTTCAAGTATGGGGTTTGTAGCGAAGATGGAAATAAACAGCAAGAGTCAAACAGCAAATGACAAAAAATGGTTTCTGATTTGGAGAATTGCACATTTTTCCGGTTAATAAATTAATGTTTTGAAAATAAGCCTTTAACGTTTTTCAACCAACGTGTCGCGTTCCTGCCAACAATAAAAACATATTTTTCATGATCCCGTTGAAGGGTATTTAAGCAAAATTTCAAGACAGACAAGATAGTAGGGAGATACAACAACAACAGGTTACGACCCTGGACTTAAAAGAAATTCTCTTACACATTCACCTGTCTTCTTGCCCAAGCTACGTGACACTTACACTGTCCGCCTCACTTGCTCCCTTGCCTCTTCTTTCTTACACATACGCACTAAGAAATCACATTTCTTTTAATCGTGGAAAACGACTACAAAAGACTGTAAACATTCATACACGCTAAGAAAAAATAGTTTCTGTCTATATTTCTGAGATGAGGTATTTACATAGTTGGTTAAAGCAATCGCTGGATTACTTCAACCAAACGCTTGGTTGTCATGTGTCCTTGGGGACAAAAGTGTTGGTTGAAATAATCCAGTGACTTGATCCAAACAGTTCTGAGTTCAATACCTGGCCACAGCAGCGCTGAACAAATACTTGGAGAGTTGAGTTGCTAAAGGGATTTAACTGAAACTGATATATCCAGAAAAAGGCATGATATGTGGAACTAGAACAATTTACACCCGTGGACTAAATAAAGGGTTCGAGTCTAAATTTTAACGTATATCACCTGAAGAAGGCCGGAGCGTACAACGGTCGAAACATCGTGAATATGACAATAAATATGACGAAAACAGCCCGAAAAATGTAAATAGTGTAAATAAAAATTTAGTTTTACAAAACACGAAAATAAAAATGTCTAATTTTTTTTTTTATTGTTAAACACCCTTTTCGCGTTTTTCTTTGTTGTGGACTGAGTCAAATCCGTAACAGATTAACTTAGGGAGGTTCCAACTCTTTATTTAATAATAACGATCAGTCATAAGTACTCGATCATTATCATTAGTATTCCTCACGTAGGTACCATTATTAATTATTGTTACTCTAATTGTGTTTAAACTGACAAATACAAATATTTTCTCTGTTTTGCTGTTATTTTTAACATTAATATCCTCTTGGCGTCTATTTAAACTAACGTATTCTTTTTTTTTATATATTGTGACCATTTTGTTTGGTTTGGTTTACGGCATATCAATCTCAATGGCTTATTTAATGCCGACAAGATTTTTATTGCTGGTAATATATTTTTTCAAAAATGTATTGCTGGTAATATTTTTTCTTTAAAAAACGATTGCTGGCAATATGTTTATACAAAAATGTATTGCTGGTATTAAAACCTATATTTGCACTCTCATAGTGTTCCGACTCTACTTTGAGGGCCAACCATTTACCAATAGCTGGGACCACAACAGGTGCTATTACCCCGGGTCAGGGTGGACCTGGGGACACCAGCAATTAAGAGGTGGTTCCACGCTCCTCAAAACCTCCTGATCAGAGGCTTTGCTGTCGGATGTAGTTTATCGTCATACCCAGGACACGACCATTTTGCTTAAACTTCGTTCTTTCTTGGTTTCAGGTGAAAATCTGCAAAATTTCCAAGATATTTCAGAGAAATTCTCATCTTCAGAAATTATAGTTGATAATTATATTTAAGATGCATGGGGAAAAAAAGAAGTCTGCTTTACTATAAATATGTCTAATATATCCTTTTGAGATCAGTTGAAAGTGACTCCTCTTTTTTCCATATGTTCTGGTGATTTCTGTCTGAATTTGTAGGATGTTTGATTTATCACTATTTACGAGACAACAGCCTGGTGGATAAAAGCGTTGGTTCGTAAAATCGGCGACATGTTAATTGTGAGTTCAATCCCAAGTCTGGCTAGCGCAGACCGAGACTCGGGGCGGGCAGTAACTAAGCTGGAGTGTGCAAGAACTACACGAGATATCCCTACTTTTAACTGAATGTATGTTAAATGTTCTGACCGTGTTTGGAAAATAGAAGCATTCTTATAACTCTAAATACACGCATAAAACAATCCATACATTCAGTTAATAGTAAAAATAAAATCATCTTTGATAATGACTAAAAGTATAGAGAAAGCGCTCGGACATAGAAAACATTTGGACACAAAAAAACTTAACCGCAGTACCTTGTCAGTCGTTTTTAATTAAACTTGTATAAAAGGGGAATTATTACCCAAATACACAATTATATGTGTGTGTGTATGTGGT
Organism: Acanthosepion esculentum; assembly: GCA_964036315.1. Lineage (NCBI taxonomy): Eukaryota > Metazoa > Mollusca > Cephalopoda > Sepiida > Sepiidae > Acanthosepion > Acanthosepion esculentum. The sequence goes on along the minus strand of OZ038493.1, from coordinate 30,905,743 downwards.
ATGATATAAACTCCTATATTTTACGGCTAATAAGTGAAGCACAAACAAGTAAGAGCCGCCTTCAAATAAATCTCACTAAATTCAGTAGATACAAATAACTTTACAATTCTGTAACACGACTCCAAAATTAAATAATTGGTTTCTGGATATGATTGGATATGACAAGTCACTTGATGGGTTCTCTACGACGTCCGCGCGGTTGAACTCTAAATGACCTGGAAATAGGTCAGGGCTTGGTTTACCACGCAGAACTCGGATAGAATTCGTGAGCCGGTCACCGACTCGCCATACGCCATTAAAATCAGAGACCAGATCTAAACGGGACAGTCAGCGAAGAGATCTGAAACGGAAAAGTCAGGATCAGATCTGCAACGACACAGTTGGCGAACCTATCATCGACACACACTTTACCATGACAACACGTCAGTCAGCGATGATTTTTCTACATATAAAGCCGCGTTGAAAGTAACTTCTAGATACCCTTTTCTTTGTTCACCGTGTTTTGAAGTCACTATTTATCGCACGTAGTCAATCAGCAGTGCCAGACGTTTCATTAACGTGCGCTTCACACAAACATATTGGCGTATATAATGGCGAAACGCGTCACACGAAAACTGCTTTATATTTGGCATAGATCTTTCTCCCAAATTGCTCTTGATATGTAAAATTATATATATATATATATATATTCCGGCAGTATGTTTTCATTGAGACATAAAGGATCCTATCGAAAATAAGTAGACAGAGCATATCTAAATCATTCAACGAAACATGTCTCATATATATATATATATATATATATATATATATATATATATATATATATAATAAAAAGAAAGAACAGTAAGATATATAATCCGGTGTTCTTACTGATATTTTTATTTTTACAAAACAGTGCTCAATGTAAATTTACAGAGCATAAATATTATAAATTAACTGATTTAAAATATGGTTTCTTCGCTACATCGGAAGTGCCATGTTTCAAAAATCAAGGCTAAAAACTTCAAATTTAATTGTATAATTAAATTAAAAGCATTAGTTCTATTTCATCTTCAACCGAATTTTGGAATAACTTATTTTTAAATTTACCGAGTTTTAAACGCACATACCATTCATAATTTTTTCTTTCCTAGGATACAGAAAATTCCAATCATTTAGACATGGACAGTAGCGTGTTCATTTTTATTAACTATTATTGTATCAATTATGAGCTACGTTCAAAAAGAGTTTAAAGTCTAGGGTTTGTCGGGGTGCATTTTTCAACGAATTTTGACATCAGTTCAACGCATATATCACAAATGAAGTTGCCCACAGTAGTAGTTGTAAAAGTTCGTACAACCATAGATTCCCAGACACTGAAAAACATCCGAACTTTTGAATAACATCACATATATCCACCTATACGCATCAGAAAAGGCAGGCTAATATGCACTCAATACATATGCATTCTATGTATTTGTTTAGTTATCTTTTTCTTAGTTCATGTGCCGTGTTCGGTAATGACGTGGGCAATCATGGTTTTTCCACAACTTCTAGTCCTTTAACATCTGTCTATATTTCTGAGATGAAGTATTGTAACTATTTAAACCATTTACATCGTTCGAACTGTTGTCCTCATCTTTATTGCCATATTCACCACGTTTCGTCTGTTGTACGCCCCGGTCTTCTTCATGTGATATTTATTGGAATTTTTGTCCTTTGTGGCTCTAAGCTACGTTTATCTCCTTAATGCCCACTCCGAATCCCTGTTCTGCTAGTTTATTAGGTAGATTAATTGCTGTTTACATCAGATCCACTTCCTTTCAGTGTTTCTTGTCAAATTCTCCAAGCCCACCTTCCACATTATGTGTCCTAGAAATTTCAACGGTTTGTTTTTTATTCCTTTTTCCTTAAAACTTCCTCATTGTTTACACCCTCCGTCTATGGTATTCACTGCAAACTTCTACAGAATCACATCTCTGTTGCCTCAAGTTGAGCACTCGTTTTTTTTTTTCAATTCTATACTGTATTTTTTAGACTTGTTTTCTTTCTGAAAATAAGCGCGTGTCGTGTGTACCGAAAATTAAAATAAAATCTACCACTTGAGTTTCAGGCTAAGAGTTATCAAAGACAATATTAAATATTTGTATTAAGATTGATATGTCTTTATGATCGTCTATCAATTAATGTATAGAGTTGAACAAATATATGGAATAAAGATTGGCAGCTGATGTCTCCACTGACCTAATTCTCAATTATTATGTCCTGTCTAATGGGTAGGTCCATGAAGATAGTTGTCAATGATCTGTCATCCGTGGCTTATGGGATTAATGCAGGCGTTCTCCAAGGCCCCTTCTCAGTCCAACTCTCTTTCTACTTTACATTTGTCGGGTTACCTCCACCTAATTTTCGAAACCGCTACTAGGGGACCCTTTCCGGTACTATAAATACTTCGCGATAATTATTCGCAATTTCTTCTTACTTTTTACGCCAACATGTAAGTTTCTCGTGAAAGAACGGGTTCCCTTTTTGGGACACGCATGAACAAGACACACACGCATGTACGCACCTTTCACTTCATTCTTTCTAGGACTTTCACCTACACCAAACTACACATACGCAAACAAGTCACTAGCTTAAATGTTTTCTTATTCAAGTTCATTGTTCAGTAACACACAGCAATATTCTATTGTATACGTAACCCTTTATTGTTACACCAGCCCGCAACACATTAATTTTCTGTTAAAGAGTATACTCCTATCTTTTGTTTTATTATTATTAGTATTTGTTTCTTTAATAGCATATAAACTTCTTATGGATCATTTAATGCCGAAATTTAAATTTCTTAGGGACATTAGTTATTTCTTTTGCAAATATATATTGCTGGTATTTATTCCTTTCGGAAATGGATTGTTTGTAATTTAAATTTTTTTTTTTTTTTTACAAAAACGTACTAGGCAGTTAATTACATATTAACATAAAACTACTGTTTCTAGTGTCTGTAAACATGTGTACAAAGCGTTTTCTATCAAATGTTATACACACGCCTTAATTTTTATTTCCCTGTATATATAAGTTATAGTCGGCGTTATAGTAATGCTATATTGAAATAAATAGTAAAATACATTTATTTCCACCAACCATTTCAGTCATGAATTCGTTCTGGCAGAATATAGCCAAGCAAAACAGATTGGTAAGTCAAATATAATGGTGAAATAAACTGAACAAGTGAGCTTATAGGATCCAGATCAAAAGTTGAACAAAACATAGGCTCCAAATTAAATTACACAACTAAGTAATTTGATTGGTTAAAAAATATCACATGGCATTTCGTCTACTACGTCCGCACGTCTGACCTTTATTTGATCTGATCAAAAGTACATTTGCGCCAAAATTTCAAAAGATCTTCTGGAGCCCATCACGTGACTTATATTGCTTATATATAAACGACAAACAATTAAGAGAAAGAAGAGGTGGTAAAAATCAACCGAAAAAGCTACACGCTACGTGACGACACTCATCATAAAATAATTTTCAACTGAAGTGCTGACTATAAGTTCTTAAAAATCCCTTTTGTAACGTAACCACAGTCTGTTTCCTTCATTCAATGCAAATTAAATTAAACTTCGGCAAACAACGAAGAGACAGCCACTCAAACGTCAAGCAGAACGTAAGTCACATTCACACACACTTTTTCCACAAACTTTCAACTGTTTATTTCGAATGCAAACAATATTACATTGAACTGAATTTTTCCAAATTTACACAAATTACCCTACAACTTGCAGTCTATCAAACTAGAATATTGCCTCACACAAAAACCAAAAAAGACAAATTTATTTTAACATTTTAAACAACATTCATAATTATTGTTTTGTACATTTGTTATATAAAAATCTATTTACTTGTACAATTTCTCTTGTCTCAATTTTCTTGTTCCTTGTTGTTATTATTTTGTGGCATTGTGTCTAATATAAATTAGTAAGGGCAATTGACCCCCACAAACTAAACATTTCCACTGTGTGGCGTCAATTAATATATGGATCACCATTCTCAGTGGACTCACGGATTTTTTTTTAAATAATAAAATAGTTTATTTTATTTTTTTTCAATAGTGTCTGGAGGAAATCATCACCTTCAAGAACCAAAACAGCTTATTGAACAAGAGGAAGGAAATAATGGTGAAATGCAGACATTTAAACAAGCATTTTATTTGCTACCTAAATATTAATATAAAAAGAAAAGAAAGAAATACAACACAAAACGCAATCCTATCACAAAGACGAACCATTCTACCTAATATCTAATCCATACTAATCACAAACACAATCCAGCCCCCCCACCCCAAAGTAACCACAATATCAACAAATAATACCCAACAATATAAAACAACATACGAATCGCCACAACTACACCCTTTAAAACGCAAAAACCACACACGCTCTTCACAACACCAACAAAATAATAATCAACAAAAAATAATACCCAATCACAGAAAACACACACAAATCACGACAACTACACTCTTTTTTTAAATGCAAAAACACACATCCACAAAATACAAAAAAGCGATAATAGAAGAATAAATAAATAAAAGTTACAAAACGAGAAAACTATACACCAAAAGCATTGTTGGGGACGAGTAGAATGTATTAAGTTTCTTTATCTAGAGTGATGGAAATTATCAGAATGATTTGGTTGTTAGGCTGGTGTGTTCTTGACATTCATCCTCAACAATAAAAATGTTTAAAATATGAAACACAAGGCAATAATTCAATTCAAATAATACACACATTTATATACAATTAAACAATATTTACAATGATGTTTTTATGTTGTCGAAAAGTTGGTGTGTTTAATGTTGTTTGTATTATAATATTCGGATTGTTCTAGTGTTTCAATATATTCGTGTAATATTACATGTTAGATTGAGTTTTCGATAACGTAATTGTTCATTTAAGGTTCAACATGAATGTGTATGCAATTATTTACGTACTGTTCTTTTGGTTAAGTCAACTGAAGTTGTTTCAAATCATTATCTTCGACTTTTAAATAAGGCCCCAACAAGATTTGATGACCACCGACGTTTGTAACGACGCTAACCGCAACAAGTTTGGTGACTCCGTCGTTCAGGAAAGGTCCCCAACATATTTGATGACCCCGTCGTTTCAGGAAAGCTCCGTCGTTTAAGGAGAGGCCGCTACAGAATGGATACCTCGACGTCCGATTCAGCGTCCACTACATTTCTATTTTAACGTAATAAATACGTTATAATTTCCATTTATTTTACACACCCCTTCCCTGTCTTTTGAACAGGAGTAGCGGTTTTGTTTATCCTTTGATGTTTTGTTTAGGTTTGGTTTTTCCGTTTCTTTCTCCTAAAGTCTAATTTTCACAAACTGAAGCGCGGTGGTTTCATCCCCAGTAACCCCTTGCGCTTTAGTGGCATTATAGTGTGGCGGACTTCCAAACGATCGTCGCGGTTACCAATGAAATGTTGCGGACTTCCAAACAAACGTCGGGGTTACCAATGAAATGTTGCGGACTTCCAAACGAACGTCGGGGTTACCAATGAAATGTTGCGGACTTCCAAACGAACGTCGGGGTTACCAATGAAATGTTGCGGACTTCCAAACGAACGTCGGGGTTACCAATGAAATGTTGCGGACTTCCAAACGAACGTCGGGGTTACCAATGAAATGTTGCGGACTTCCAAACGAACGTCGGGGTCACCAATGAAATGTTGCGGACTTCCAAACGAACGTCGGGGTCACCAATGAAATGTTGCGGACTTCCAAACGAACGTCGGGGTTACCAATGAAATGTTGCGGACTTCCAAACGAACGTCGGGGTTACCAATGAAATGTTGCGGACTTCCAAACGAACGTCGGGGTCACCAATGAAATGTTGCGGACTTCCAAACGAACGTCGGGGTCACCAATGAAATGTTGCGGACTTCCAAACGAACATCGGGGTTACCAATGAAATGTTGCGGACTTCCAAACGATCGTCGGGGTTACCAATGAAATATTGCGGACTTCCAAACGAACGTCCGGGTTACCAATGAAATGTTGCGGACTTCCAAACGAACGTCCTGGTTACCAATGAAATGTTGCGGACTTCCACCACATTTATTTAATTTTGATTAGGAAAACCAAACTGATGTGAAGAAAGGTCAAGGCAAAGGTATCAATATATATAAAAATTGTATTCAACAATGCACAAAATAAAGAATGTGTACGAAAAAAGCATGCAATGAGTAAGACGAGAGATGTCTCTCTTTGACTATCAAAGTCTATTAAAGTTCTCTGAAAGAAAAGAGTTATTAGTTTGTTATAAATGTTTTTTTAACAGTTCTGCCGTGAAAGAGGAAAATTATGTAAGTGTGAAAGAATATGCAGTTTGTGAGTTTTGAGTGAGAAAATGGGCGCATAGCTTCAACTGTCATGGATTTCTGTGGCAGCTAAAGTCTCTCTGGTGCGTCTCCTCTTTTCTCTTGCTTTTATAGGTGATCACTGGATCAGGAGTGCTGCACGAGAAGAATCATTTTTCCACATGCAGGGAATTTGATTGGTCCATACTGACCAATCAGTGCATGAGCTTTGTGGAGACTTCTGGGAGCCGATTCTCTCAAAAGTGCACAAAATCTACTATATGAAAATGTAGCGATTTTTAAATTGACGCATAAGTTAGCAGCGTTGCTTCCTGTTCAATGAGTGCATGCTCATGACAATTTGAATTTGTAAGGGTGTATATGTGTGTGATGATGATCGCCATAATAGTCTTGTTTGCGGTGAGATGATTAAAAAAAAGAATGTCAGCTGTATACAACTACTTTCTCAGATGGATAGTTAAAGATTGCGTCGAGCAAATGAAGACTGTAGGTCTTAGCGAGGACTAGATCTTCTTATATCTCCTTAAAAAAAGTTTTAAAAAATACTCTCAACTCCTGTAGCGTCATTTTAAAACACGAACTGTTCAGCAGGAATTATGTCGTCAGTCTTCCAGTCTGCATCTCATTTTCAGAAAAACTTCACAACCGGTGTTGAGGAGAAAATAAAATCTATAAAACTAGAAAACTTCATCATTCTACTAATTATTTGTTGCAACAGTGTATATCTTGTCGCAGTTAGCTCCTCCTCGGTTCTTTAATCCTTCAACAGGGGTCTCTCTCCCCTGGCTATAAATACTGGCTGACCCTTCTCTCTCTGTCTTTTTCGACTTAGGCCTTGGGCCGCTACCTCGCGCGGAGGCGAGGTAAAATCTCTCTTTTTCCACTTGGGCCAATATGTGACCTCTCACAGATACAGCGTTTCCCAAATTCTGGGAACACGCTAAGAACAATACACGTACGTACGAACACTACAACACACACACATAATGTTTCCATACAAACTATATGTAACAGTCCATATCTTTGTTTAACTTGTTTTGTTATTAATATATATTTGTTTACCCATATATATATATATATATATCGGTCTTGTTTGTTTCTTTGGACTTAATTAAAGTCCGACATTCTCATGTAGCTGGACCCGGCAGCAGGGAAGTTTAACCTTCTGATATCTCTTCACATCTTCACCCCCACGGTCCGCTACAATCTCTTCTGCATTGGCGTTATAAGCAAATCTTGAACGAAGCACCGAATGTGTGACACCTTAAGCCTTCGTTAGCAAAGCCCAAGTCAATAACGATGTTATATGAGAGAGTGAGACATAGAAAGATAGTCTGACAAGTTGACTTTTATAATTAAATTTATGACAATTTTAATCAGTTTTCTTTTCTCATGGTAAAATATCTTAACCCCTTAACGGATTATACCGATTATTTTCGCCACATATGTTCTAGTGGATTATTCCAAGAATTGTCCTCTCAAATCCTTATTCTAGTACGAAAATAAGATGTTGAACGTAAATTCTCGAGACTTCGACTGTGTATTGTAAGCAACAGGCGAAAATATTCGTCCACGTCATGTCATTGAGGGAGGAGATTTTTTCGTTTATTTGTTTCATTTGCTCTTATAATCATCGACTACATTGTAATAAATTCCTCATTGTAGTGTAATGTAAGGTCAGTAATCTGGCATGTAAATCATTAGTAGTGAGTTCGATCCTCACTGATTTCTCATTACTTGTTACCTTCTGCTAATACTAAGCTTATTACGAGGAAAAAGTTTCGGCCAAATCCATTTCTCAACACCTGACGAAATATCAGAACTTTTTAGAATCTCTTCTTGGTCGGACTGATGACTTTTCAACATCGCCTCGTAAATAACAATTCAAAGGAAATTTAGTATACTTGTGCTGTATTTTATGGTAAGTCATTCGTTTGTTCATTCGTTGGCAATTGTTACCATTGAAAGAATACATTTTTTTTTCTTCATTGAAATTTATTGCCGCTGATTTGTAATTGTTGAAGAAAGAGAAAATGACGAGCGATTTGTCAGATGGTGAATCAGAAGTTTCGTTTCGTTTCGTGATGAAGAGACTTCAATTTAACCTCAGTCAAATTGTGATTCAGAAGGTCAAAGTGATGCTGATTCTTGTTCAGAGGATGAAGAGGATTCTATTCTTGGGGCCTGGGAATTGTACAAAATCATCAGTCATGACTTATGTCGGCATAGAAAAAAGAGTAAGTAAAACAAACTAGTATAAGTACAACAAACACAATGAAAGCATTTGCCTCACCCCATGTTTCAAGATACACACCTATTAATATGTAATTTTGTCTAATCAATTCACTCTGTAAAGATCCCTTAAATAAAATATTTTTATTCTATTCTATTTATTTATTTTTAGAAATCAGAGGGCCGAGTTTCAATTCCATTTGGGTCCCTTATCCGAATGTAATGAGAACGAAAATAATGTATAATAATATATAAATTCTTACGTTCACAGCATTAATTCAAAAGAGGGCTCAATACCAAGAGTTGAGCAATAATTATTTATTATAATTTTTACATATAGACAAAAACAATTTACTCACTACAAAAATGCAACCTTGTTTCGGTGCATTTATTTGCACCTCAACTGATTCTCATTTTTTTGTTCTCACCAGTCTAGGTGCAAATAAATGCACCGAAACGAGGTTGCATCTTTGTAGTGAGTAAATTGTTTTCGTCTATATATATATATATATATATATATATATATATATATATATATATATGTGTGTGTGTGTGTGTATGTACGCGCAAATTGCCCTCGGAAAAGTGTGAAACTACCACTTTTCCCCTAGCTAAGGGTTAATTAGTAGAATTGTGTTAGTAAATCATTATTATCTCCAAAGAATTCTTACAATCTTGAAAATGTTTTCTGGCTTTAAATAACCTGTAAAACGTTTGATAAGCCATAAAAAAACAAACAGTCATGTTGTGATCCAGAAGATCAAAGTGATGCTGATTCTTGTTCAAAGGATGAAGGGGATTCTATTCTCGGGGCCTGGGAATTGTTCAAAATGATCAGTCATGACTTATGTCAGCATAGAAAAAAAAGAGTAAAAGAAAAACAAACTATTATAAGTACAAGCAATACAATAAAATCATTTGCCTCACTGCATGTTTCAAGATCCACACCTTCTTCTATGTTGCATGTCCTTTCAAGATGTGGGCGATCATAGCTCTCCACAACTTCTTGTACTCTGTAACTTTTGAAAATGTTTCTACTCTCTAGTTTGCCTTCCATTTACACAAGTTTGTTAGGTAGATTACTCACTCTTGCCTTCCCTCTTCCCTTCAATATATCCTGTGAGTATTAAATTCTCGAAGCCCTCTTTCTTTATTATACTAGTTTGTTTTTCTTTACTCTTTTTCCTTCATTATGAGAAATTTCAGTTTTATCTTTCTGATTCTAAGTATCTCTTTCATTTCCATTTTCTTTAAAGGTTCGCACTTAGTTATTTTATCAGGCCATGATATTCTCAGCAACCTTGTTGCTTTAAGTCTCTTCTTTTTGTTTAAACAATTCTCTTTGTAAAGATCTGATAAATAAGTTTTTAAATTTTATTATTTGAACTTGGGTCAATAGAATATATCTTTTCAGAAAACGTTGTTTTATTTTCTACTACAGAGGAGATATTTTGGGAGTTATTCCCATATTTATTTTAAGCATTTCACCCCAAGCAAGGCTGGAATGCCACTAGTACGCAAGGGGTTACAGAGAGTGAGAGCAAGAGTAAAGAGGCATGATGGAGGAAAGGATGAAGAGAAGGATGGGGAATAGATCAAGGCATCTTGAAATGTCGATTGACATTGCATTTGAATATTTGAAGATTATAGCTACCAGGGAAGCAAGTAAGAGGAAGGGAGTTCCACAGATGGGAAGTGCGAGACATGAAGCTATTGGAGTAGAAGAGATAGCTACATTTAACCGTTTTGACAGTGAAAGGGTGGGACTGAGATGCCAACCTAGTAGCATGTTTAAATTCATGCAGTTTGGGAACCAGCAAAAGTATCTCGTCGGAGAAGATACCATGAAAGTATTTGTAGAAAAAACATCACATCTGTGTAAGAGCAACTGTAAATGAGATGCCAGATCAGGGCCAATCACATTGCTTATCTGTCTCTGAATTTTGTTGAGGACCTTAAGACAAACAGCAGGGGCTCCAGACCATATATGGCAGCAGTATTCCAAAAAGGGCAAATGGTTGATTTCTAGATTTGAAGGATAGACTTGGGTGAGAAAAACTTTCTGCTAGTGTATTGTTGCAGAAAGGCATTACCAATTGATACATGGTTGAATTTACTCACTACAAAGATGCAACCTTGTTTTGGTGCATTTATTTGCACCTCAACTGATTCACATTTTTTTGTTCTCACCAGTCGAGATCTTTTCCCTTAGCTAAGGGTTAATTAGTAGAATTGTGTTAGTAAATCATTATTATCTCCAAAGAATTCTTACAATCTTGAAAATGTTTTCTGGCTTTAAATAACCTGTAAAACGTTTGATAAGCCATAAAAAAACAAACAGTCATGTTGTGATCCAGAAGATCAAAGTGATGCTGATTCTTGTTCAAAGGATGAAGGGGATTCTATTCTCGGGGCCTGGGAATTGTTCAAAATGATCAGTCATGACTTATATATTTTATATACACAACAACATAGCTCATAAAAGAAGATAAATATATCTTTAGAAAAGGGTGTGAGACAAGTATATGTCTTCACACCAGACATCAATCTGTACAGTGAGGTGATTCTGAGAGAATTAGAAGTCCTACCAGGATTCATTATTGGTGGCCACAATCCTAATAACATAAGATATGCTGATGACATAGTGGTGAGTGCAGTCACAGAAAGGAAACTATAAGAACTGAAGATGGTGAAGGAAAGCAAGAAGAAAGGACTAAACATCAATTGCAAGAAGAGAGAATGCATGTTTGTTAGCAAAAGGGGCATCCCAACATGCAAATTACAAATTGGAGACACCAAAATAAAAATAATATGACCCCAAAATGCAAAAGTACATTAGGATAGCAAAATATGCTTTACAAAAGAAAAGTATTAAGAAACAGAAAAAATTCTTTAAAAACAAAGAAGTGTACTGAACTGTTATGTAATATCAATTCTCCTATATGACATTGGATGCTTACAATCTCCACTCGGCACATAACCCAGAGGTCTGGAGATCAAATCTATGCAATGCTCCCAGAGTTAAATTCAGCTACTGACTTTTGCCAAATATAGTATGACCTACTTGAAGAGACTGTAGGTGTTGTAGAGAAATACATGCATCAATCGCAAACAAGACAAATAAAGGTAACAAAATTGAAATTCTTGCCCATTTATAAGATACTAAAAAAATGACCTAGGAAATGTATTTGGAATACTGAAATTAAATTAAGGATTAAATGACTGATAAGGAGTTGAAATTTTCCATTTTTGTTACAGGCTCTGTTTTGTGTTGTGAAATCTGTGTGGGGAAACAAGGCCTGTTTTTTTTTCTACAAAAATTGCAGGAGAGAGACAATTTTTTAGTAATTTAATATGTTTAGTTTGTTTTTTTTGGCTCAAGGTCCCACACAGTTTTAATTGTCAACCAGACAAGCTTGTTAATCATTACCCAACATTGATATGTTTTTGTTTTGTTTTTACTAATGTTCACTCTATACAATGTTCAAGGGCCACTCAAGGTAGAGTGTTACAGAAAGTGTTTTTTTTTATGTCAGCAGTAAGAGTAAGGGATGCAGTTGGTGCATATATGCAGGTTAACCCTAGACTGGAATAGGTTAAAATTGTTGTGTTCAGAAGAGCATCCTCCTGGGATTCAGTTCAACAAAGTAATAGTTCCTGGCAAGAACCTATCCAAGTGGAACTTATTCCTTAATAATGGAATACAAAAGGAATGAGTGTGTTTTGCCACAATGTAAGCCACGTGATGGGTCTTAGCTGGGAGGGTTAAAGTTGAAGGAACTAAGGAATTTAGCTAGTCTGAAAATTTCCTATAGAAATAATGCTAAAGCAGTGAGAGGCTTGCAATGTTTTGTCTGTTGGAAAGAGATTGTAAGATGGAAATCAATTAATCACTCACAAGGCCGTGTAATCCGCCAGGACTGGAGAGTGAAGAAAGGGCAGCTACAGCCCATTGTTACAGAATGTGAAGGCCAGGGACTGAAAGGTCAGCGATTGGTCGGAGTGTTTTGTGGAGATGGTAATCTGACAGTGATGGATTGCCTTTGTCTGGGTTTTGGATGTAAGTCTATAAAAATGGTGTGAATTCAACAGGTGACTGCAAGAATTCTGATGCATCGATACACCTCCCATATTCAGTTTGAGAGACAGACTCAGACCACTTGTAGAAGGACATTGAGTCGACATGTGACATTTTCTCCTCTGATGCCATTACTCCCACTGCCTCTTAGAATCCAAGCTGCCACCAAGTTCTCCTAATAAAACAAATGAGAAAAAGAAATGGTCCTTTTTGTTTTTTGTTGATATCATTTTATGTAGTAGTTTGGGGACCCAGAAACGACACAATGCAACACTATAGATGACAGCAGTATTCCATTTTCGGCCTGATCTGGCTCTTATAGAGGACAGCAAGAGGAGTCAGGTAATTAATGAAGTAATTAAGGGAACCAACTATTTTCCCAGCATCTTTAGCAATGGATTATATATACAAGTTCTACTCGCGGTCTAGTGCGAGTTTAAGTTCTGTAGAGGACGGTGAGTGTTTGAGTGCTGTCGAATTGGGAACATGTGTGTTTATTTCCTGCTAAAAGGACCAACTACAAAAAATGGATGGACTTGAATTAAGTCCAACTGAAGATAAAGAAAACAAAGAAGACTGATATATATATATATATATATATATATATATATATATATATATATATATATAAAAACAAATATATGTATTAAACAAAACAATTTTACAATGGACATAGACAATAACATTTATGTGTGTGTGTGAACGTTTGTGTTTGTTCTTTGGTGAATGTTCGGATGTACGTGTATATGTGTTTAATGTTCATGGCGTCTTCCACAAATGGGAAGATGCGGATTTTCTAAGAGAGCTTACATTGTAGTCACTGAAATGAAGAAATGAAAAAGAGGATTTACCTCATCTCCATGCAAGGTGGGATACAGCACGAGGCCTGAAGGAAAGACAATGAGGCAAGAAGTCACCCAGTATTTATAGTATAGGGAGAATGACCCCTAGTGACAATTTGTGAATTAAGGAGGAGCTAAGTCCAACAGTTCCAATAGATATTCAATGCAAAAGACCACCTTGGGAGGACATTTGTTTATTGCAATACATGGAAAATCAGGGGCTGCTCAGTGATGATGGATGTTACAAGTTTGCTTTTTGAAGTACTAAATGGGAAATGCCACGTACCTCAATAACCAAACTAGTAATGTTCCATCATCACCGAGCAACCTCTGAATTTCTGCCTATCGCAATGTCCCGATCTTCTCTCTAAGAGGCCCTTTGCTTATATCCTGTATATACAGGTGTTAATTGTTGTTACTTGCTAAGCTGAGTGAATTTGATGCAAGGTCACAAGTATAGGACACCCAATGAGGATTGACATCATTGTACAGTTATAATTGTCACTCAGACTATCTCACTAACCCTTATCCAATACTGAGGTATCCTTCACATTCAGGTGCTGTATGTTGTTATTTACTAGGCTGAGCTAAGTTTTAGCACAAGGTCATAATATAGGGTAACCCAATATGGATTGAAGTCACTATACATTAGTAATTTTCAACCAGTCTAGTTCACTAAACATTACCAAACACACATGTAGGTTTTGGATATTGTTATTTATGAGGTTAAGTTTAGCACAAGGTCACAAGTATGGGCACCCTATGAGGATTGTAGTTACTATTTATTAGTAATTATCAACCAGACTAGTTTAAAAACTGTTACCCAACACTGAGGTATTTTTCACATGTGGTTACTAGATATTATTTTCTAGGCTGAGCTAAGTTTAGCACAAGGTCTTGAGGCACTTAATGAGGATTGAAGTCACTATACATTAGTAAGTGTAAACCAGACTAGCTCCCTAAGCATTACCCAACACTGAGGTATCCTGGACATGGATGTTTGGGATGTTTTTATTCACTAAGCTGGGCTTAGTTTGGCACAAGGTCACAAATATGAGTAACTTAATGAGTACTAAAGTTGCTACAAAGTAGTAATTATCAACTAGACTAACTCACTTAACATTATGTGTGTGACCAAAAAAAAAAAGAAAGTAAGTTATAAACTCTGATATGTGTGACCAATTGCCTAATGGTTAATAAGATCTGCCATTTGTAAATGTGCAAGATGGGCTCTGATGAGAGAAACCTTCTGGCATGACACAATGAGCTAACTTTCCTTGCAGTAGATGCAGCTATTGATTCAATGTAGTTGTTCCACTTCAAGTCAGTTGAAAATGTTAGGCCAAGAAGGCGCAGTGAGAAGCTCTCCTGGAGTCATGCATCAGCCATGCTGATGACGATCAGGGAAGTTTTTCTATGACATTCAAATGAGAGCAGTTTAGTTTTGGAGGCATTAAAATTTACAAGCCATTTCCTGCCCCAGTTGACCACTGATTGGAGGTCCTTTTCAAGGGCAGTAGACAGGTTTACTTTGTCAGTTCTGTCGGATTTGCTATTGAGACTGGAGTATATGGTAGTGTCATCTGCATAAATGCCTACTTGTGAACTGGTAACATTAGGAAAATCATTGATGAAGATCAGAAACAGTGTAGGACCAAGGATAAAGGACACCAGTATTCGTGTAAAAGGACCTGGAAGTGAGACCACTCAGAACAACCTTCATTTCACAATTTGATAGGAATGACTGGATTAACCTTTATAACTCCGAACTAATTTTCAGAGTTGTATCCCCTGGGTCCTACTTAATTTTGGGTGTGCTAAGTTTTTGAATGGGGGGTATATTACTAGCACTGGTGGGTATATTACTAGCACTGTAAAAGAGATATTTTTATAAAATTTTCAGGGTATTTGCATGACAGGATGTAGAAAATGTAGACATATTTTTTACTTTGGTTTGGTTTGGTTTGGTTTACAGCATATCAACCTCAATGGGTTATTTAATGCCAACAAAATTTTTATTGCTGGTAATATTTTTTTTTCAAAAATGTATTGCTAGTAATATTTATTTTTTAAAAACATTGTTGGTAACAGTTTTTTCTTCTTCAAAAATTTATTGCTGGAAATAATTTTTCTTTTTTACAAAGTATTTCTGGTACTAAAACCTGTTTTTACACTTTCATAGTGTTTTTACCCCAGTTTTGGGGTTAACTATTTCCCAATAGCTGGGACCCTAACAGGTGCTACCACCCTGTGTCAGGGTGGACCTGGGAACACCAGCAATTAAGAGGTGGTTCCATGCTCCTCAAAACCTTCTGATCAGAGGCCTTGCTGCTGGATGTAGTTTATTGTCATACCCAGGATGGCATATTTTTTTTTTACTGTACATATAATAAATTTAGAGACAAAAAAATAAAAACCATGAAAATGAAATAACTTGTGCCAGAATTGAGGAAAAACAATTCCTACTAATCACATTGTGAAAGCCTTTCATATATAAAGTAGGGGGGGGTCTGTTGTCCAGTAAAACAAATACAAAGGTCACTTTGTCAAAACTATCAAAAAAAGCAAAGCCAAAAATTCTTTCATTTCTTCCAAGCAAATGTTTTTCCAAGCTCTGATTTGCGAGTTGGGCTTTGCTGTATCACCTAATTTTATTTTCATACCGGTTAGTTGTTTCCACTACCATTAATTGAATAACTACGTCAGATAAAAAAAAGACAAAAAATGTCTACCTTACTTCTTGATTAACATTTGTAGGTCCAGGAGTATAGGGAAACTCTGGTAGATACAGTTGATCGTATGCCTGTGATAGTTTGAAAATTCCTCCTTCTTGGTCGAAATCACTTTCAGTCTCACTGTCACACACATCATCAATATCTGCATAGGTAAATCTGAGAAATTCTTCTTCATCAATCTCACTGTCCATGAAAAGTTCCTCTATTGATGTAACAGATCCATGCCTTTCCTTGGGGTTCACCACTGTGATAGAAAAACGAACATTTTAAAACACTTTATTAAAATTCACTGATAAAATAACTATTTCAGTTAGGACAAATTGATTGACATCGGGTCATTTCCAGTTTGTATCACAAACTTAATGATATCATTTCTGTATTTTTAGAAACGTATATTCCCTTTGAAACAAAGCTCTGTCCCCTGGTGAACATGTCTGCCTGGAGAATATTGAGAAAGCGTATCGGCGACAGACATGTACACTTGCAGATTTGTAAATGTTAAATCAAACAATCGTCCTGTAATAACATAGCCCAGAAACTTATGTGGAAGACCAGCATTCCAAACCCTGTCAAACGCCTTTGAGATATCTAGAGTCACAGTTCAAGCTTTGCCGTTATTATCAAGAGCTTGATATACATATTCAGTAATGGCTGTAAGAACGTTAGTGGTAGACCAGGCAAAATGGAATTCGTATTGTTTGTCCAAGAGTAGGCAGTGAGAGGTAAGATGTTGGAAATATGTTAAAACAAATTTTAGGTCAAATTTGTAAGATACTGTACTTAGTCATCAAATAGATTCACTGTTACTATCAATATTTACTTGATTAGTACAGAAAAATACTAAAGTAGTGGAGTTGTAGCAAAATAATTGGGCAGCAATAAGGAAAATTATAAGATTTCTGGCATATGACAGGAATGAAAATACAGCCAATATTATTGTTTCTTTAATGATATTATTAACATTTTCAGTTTATATATGCAATTATAAGATAGAATAAAAGATTTGGTGTATTTGTTTAATAAACCCTACTCATTATCTCAAGGGTTCCATAAACAGATAAAAATAATCTGTAATTTATTCTGTAAAAAATCTGTAAAATAATCTGTAATTTATTCCTACAGTAAATTAATTTACAATAGATTGCTATAGTGAAACACACCTACATTTACTGTGTCACTGTAGAGTGAATTTTGTGTATTTGTTTAATAAATTCTACTTTTGATATCAGTAGTTCCATAAACAGCCTTCAAATCATCTGCAATGCATTCATTCTTCTAGTAAATTAATTTCCAATACACCGTTATCGTAAAACACTGTTACATTTGCTATATCAGTATATATGTAATCAGTAAAGTGAATGTAAGTTTTGATGGATTTATTTAATAAATTCCATCCATAATATCATGGTTTTTATCCCCAGTCAGTTATCAGAAAATAAGAAAAAAGTTGCCTACTTCTAATTTTATTCAGTATTTACTTATGTCTTGCACTGGGGAAAACAATATCAAAACTAGGTGGAGATATTTGAAACATCACTTCATCTGATATCTTTATTATTTGCAGATTAATTTTTTCGTAGACTTAGAAAATTGAGTAAGAAAAATACCAAAATTTTATTTCAAATAGTATTTATTTCCCCCAAGTACTTTCAGTCTCATTTGAGACCATCTTCAGGGGGTTAAGTTGTCTGTGAGTATGTATATGCGTTTCTGTGAATTTAAATTTAATTTGTAAGTCTACCAAAAATTAATCCACAAACTTGACATGATAGGGCTAAATTATTTAATCAAACCTGTTTGAATGAAAATATGCTGCCTATATATATATATATATGAAAATTGTACAAATCGTATAACAGCATAAATGTCCATCCCATGAAATGTTTAATGCCTAAAAAACCACTAAACTAATTGAGTTTCTTTTGTCCAGGTTTCAGCACTGTAGTAACCTCAACAGTCTGAATAAATTTTTGTTTCAGGTTTTATAAATAATTTTTATCAAAGGAAGAAGCATTTCTGAAGAACAGTATAACTTAAAACTTTTCTTTCCTTCCTAATTTCATCGACTTAAATTAAAATCTTGAACAAAAACAAGTATATTAAAAATGCATTTCTGTATAACTTTTGTACAATTGTATTTACTACTGTTCTACATAAAGCTTAGCTTATTCATTACAACATTTTTGCCGTTGTACACTCCGGCCTTCTTCAGGTGGTTGGAATGTCGAACTGAACCCTTTATTTCATTCACTGGGGTAGACTGTTCTAGTTCCACGTGCCATGTTTAATGGATGTTAGTTATCAGTTATCTCCTGTTAATTTTCCCTCTGAAAGTTCTCCACTGCCTTAGCCAGGTATTGAACTAACACTCTTGACACAATTTGTTGTAAGAATCACTGAAAAGCTCTTTGAGTTATTCAGCTAGAAAGAGAACAGATTGCAATCATTTTGTGTCAGCCCCATTGTCTTCTCAACTGAGCAATCCTAAGAAGAAAAAGATCATTCAGACCTTCGGTAATGGTACCAACATTCATACTCTGGCTTCCATTTTCAAAGTTCATTCAGGAACCATCAAGGGAATGGTGAATAAGTTTACAAAAGGGGGTACAGTGGAGAGGAGAAATGTATCAGGAGGTCACAACAGCAAAAGGGATCATCATTTCAATGTAGAACAAAAAACATCAATTAGAAAAGATCCAACTCAATCCATAAGACGTTTGGCATGTGAGAGAGGAGTTTCAGCTATAACAGTTCAAAGAGCAGTGTAAAAAAACAACATGAAAATGAAATTGTAATGAAATCTGTGAAGCACCTTGTTACTCCAGGACAGAAAGTTAGAAGGTTAGAGAGGGGGAAGATCATTTTGAATAAGTTGGAAAATGATCCTGGAATATGTACATATTTGAACTTTATTTGAATTCTTATTGAGTTTCTGGTCCTTACTTATGATTAATTAATGATGATTGTACCATTTTCATTTATGGTTGATTTCATCATGATTCTTCTGTTAAGCTTGGAGAGTAATTATACATTCGTATTGCTCAAAGTAGCTACAATGGTTCAAATCTTAAACTAACAAATGGACAATTTTATTTCTATAGGATTTGGACATTTTTGCTGTTCTGTTACACCAGATATATATATATATATATATATATATATATATATATATATATATATATATATGCACATATGTACACGCGCGCACACACACACACACATATATATATACACACATACATATATATATACACACATACATATACATATATACACACATACATATATATACACACACATACATATATATACACACACATACATATATATATATACACACATACATATATATACACACACATATATATGTACACACATATACATATATATATATATACACGCACACATATATATATATACACACACACATATATATATACACACATACATACATATATATATATGTACACACATATACATATGTACACACATACACATATATACACATATATACACACACATACATATGTACACACATACACATATATACACATATACACACACACACACATATATACACATATACACACACACACATATATATATCTATATATCTCCAGACTAGGAAATTTTGCTAGCAGCAAATGCAGTTATTGCCATTATCTTGCAAAACAACTAAACTAGATTTATTCAGAAAGAGAGCTACAAACTGAAAGCATCCATCTTTATTAACTCCATCAGTGAAGAGGGAAGAAGAAGGTATGTTTTCTTTATTGATTTGTCATTCATTTATGTTTCTTGCTCTTTTAAAATGTTTTTTTTTTTCTCAGCAAGGTAGCTTAAAAAGTTACAGACAAGATGATATTGTATTCAATGAAATTCCCCACAGGAGTAGGCATTGCAGTGACAGATTAAGTTTTTTTTTACTCTTTTTTTCTTTTATGTATTTTTAGAACCGAAGTTGATTACAGACCTGAGGTTTTGAAAACATAAATGTGCACAAACAAAGATCTATTTTTTTTTCCACAAGAATCCTATCATAATTCTTTGTAAGTTTATAAGATTCTAAGACATGAAAAATGCATCATATTCTCATTTTCGTTAATTGATGCTTTAATTTTAGCCAAGAAATCAATCATGATACAGACGCTAGCATTAATCTGTCAGGCACACTTGTTTTAATTCTTGACCATTGATAATGCCTATCTTCCAGAATTTCCATACATTTATACAGTAAAATCACTTTTAAAATTTTCCTGTATTAAAATTATTTACAATACATTTATCGTAATATCATTTGCATTGCCTTTCTACATTAAAATTTCTGTAATGCTTTTTTAATGCAAAACCATTTTAAACATTTTTCTACTTTAAAATCATTTTTAATGCATTTTTATAGTGAAATTACTTACAATGCATTTTCATAGTAAAATAAATTTCAATGAATTATGTAATAAAATCAGTTGCAGTGCCTTTTTACATTGAAATTATTTGCAATGCATTTTTCTAGTAAAATCACAATCAATGTATTCTTTCAATAAAATCATTTGCATGGCTTTTCTACATTAAATTTATTTGCAATGTATTTTTGCAATAAAATTATTTGCATGCTTTTTATAATACAAATTTGCAATGCATTTTTCATATTAAAATCATTTGTAATTTTCGAGCAAAATCATTTGCATTCATTTGTATAATATCATTTGTTAAACATTTATAATAAAATCATTTACAACACATTGACATTGTAAAGAAAGAGAAAAAGTGGTCATGGGTGTCTCTGTTCTAACAGAAAGCTGGATAAAAGTGAAGGGAAAATTTTAAAAAAATATCTGGAATTTGCTTGAAGAGTGAGAAAACTAAAATTTTTATCATTATTTTATTTAGATTTCTTTTTTAATATCTGGTGGATTTAACAGAGGATCAAGTGACAGCAAGCCTCCACATTAATCCAACATTTCCGTCCAGTATTCCAGGCATTATCCTGCTGGAACAGTCCATAATTGTTGGGTTACATGATAATGATAATGGTAATATTAGCCATTGTTGCATATCTTCATCAACAATCTTCCTGAATTCATCAGTTCCCAAATAGTTTGTTTATTATAATGACACGAATATTTACCCCTGTCTCTTTTTTTTTTAAGCAAGGCAGGAGTGTCACTAGCATGCAATGGGTTACAGAGAGTGAGACCAAAAGTAAAGAAGGGTGTTTGAGAAAAGGATAAAGAGAAGGACGGGGATTAAGATCAAGTCATCTAAAGATGTTGATTGACATTAAATTTGAATATGTGAAGATTATAGCTATCAGGGAAGCAAGTAAGAGGAAGGGAATTCCACTGATGGGAAGTGCAAGATAAGAAGATGTTGGAGTAGAAGAGACAGCTACATTTAATTGTTTCAACAGTGAAAGGATGGGACTGTGATGCCAACCTAGTAGCACGCTTAAATTCATGCAGTTTGGGAACCAGTGAAAATAGCTCATCAGAGCAGTCACCATGAAAATACCTGTAGAAAAGACAGAGGGAAGACACAGCACGCCTGTTAGAAAGTAACTGTAGATGGAATGCCAGGTCAGGACCTTTCATTTTGTATACCCGTCTCTGGATTTTGTTGAGGACCTCAAGATGAACAGCCACCAGACCATATATGGCAGCAGTATTCAATGCCAAATGGCTGATTTGTAGATTTGAAGGATGGACTCAGGTGAGAAAAACCTTTTGGTGCGACACAAAGAACCAACTTTCCTTGCGGTAGATTGATTTAATATAGTTGTTCTACTTCAAGTCTTAATAATAAATCTGATAGTTCCGACAAATTAAAACAGAGAACGGCTCTCAAAAATTACTTCCAGTCAGTGGTTAACTGGGGCAAGGAATGGCTGTTAAATTTTAATGCCTTCAAATGAAACTACCACACTTTAGAGATCTATTTTTGCCCTCCATCAGGATGGCTGATGCTAACCTCCAGGAGAGCAACTCATTGCACCTTTTTGGTCTCATGTTTTCTATTAACATGAAATGGAGTCTTTATATTGAATCATTTGCTATGTCTGTTGCTATAAAGGTTGTTTCACTGTGTGGTCCCAGATATTTTTCTCATCAGAATCCATCTTGCACATTTATAAATCTACCAATTATCCATGCATTGAATATTGCTAGCATATCTGGCTATATATTTTGAGATTCTTGAAAAAATTCTTAGGACTATCTGTCATGTTATCAGTCCTGATCTGGCAACTTGACTTCAGTCAGTTTCCCACTGTCATGACGTAGCTTCTGCTGTCTTTTCTATAAATATTTATTAACCAAGCAGCTAATGCTACTTTCGGTTGAAATTTATAAAGTATTTTTATAAAAAGAATTTTTCAAGAAAATAGGTTTCTCAAGTTACCAAACTGTTATCACTCTTCCCAGCATTGATGAGGCTTCCTTTACTTTTTGTTTGAAGTAGTGTAGAATATCAAAATCTTAATTATTTTAGTATGTTCTCTTTCATTTATATGTGCTATCCATTTAAGTTTTTGCTGCTGTTGAAAGTCCTCAAGTGATGTCGTTTCTATTTGGTACAGTTGTTTGTTTATGATTCTGTAGCACCACTTCATGAAGACTTTTTTTCTCTAAGACCTACAGTATTCATTCAAAGCCATTTTTAATTATTGATCTTAGGACATGGTTGTATACAGCTGACAGTTCAGATATTTCATAGCGCCATACTCATTTCAAAGTGAGCATAAATGGTTTCAAGTGATAATGAATCAGTAGAATATAGTGAGCAGAGGTCAATTTTTTTGTTTATTCGGATCATCTGACATAATCTATGTCTTGGGACAATTTTCCATACCATGTCAACAGAACATCTCCAGTTTGTACTGTGCTTTGTTGAATCATCTCCAGTTTGTGCTGTGCTTTGTGGGATCAATGGCCTCACGGGGTCTGCACCAAGCAGATACTCTGCTGTCAGCCTAAAATAGCTGGAACCATGAATCATCTAACCTATCCATATGATGTCAATCCTCCAGGATTCAAATAGGTATATCATAAGCCCACATTTGTGGTGTTAACAGGGCCACCCTGGTGGGTCTTCTGTTCCCATATCCCATGGAAGTTAAAGAATGCTGAACTAAGCAGCTAGATGTCTATCTGGTGAAGAGGAGGAAGGAGGCTTTGGAAAATCTGTTACTCACAGGACAGTTTGAGGGAAAGAGGGACAGAGGAGAACAGCGCATAACATATTTGACGTCTATCTGGTAGCTCCTGCACTGAATGTGGATGTCATCATTAAATATGTGTGATTAACCATTGCACAGTTCATGGTCAATGGAATTGTCTTTGTCAGCTATTCTGGGTGCACATGTGACACCATAAATCAAGGGATATCAAAGGTGCCTACAATGTCAATGTCTGGCACTCTCACGCTCTGTTCATAGTACAATAATTCATGTCCTTCATAAATTCATAAATTTTTTAAAATTGTAGGTGACAGGGAAGCAAGAACACAGAAGAGAGTTCCCCATGTGAGACATATGAGAAAACAATCTATTAGAATAGGACAGCTATTTCAACAGTAAAATGATAAAACCTAGTTTTCAACCTAGTAGCACACTTACATAACAGAAAAATGCTTAGCTGCACCTTAAAGTGTGTTACTTGAAGGGATAAAATTTCTAATAATGTATTAGGTTGGTGCAAAAATAATGTCGTTTTTTGACATGATCTTGAACGTCAAAAAACGACATTATTTTTGCACCAACCTAATACTAACTGCATAGTCTTCAAAGCAGACACTTTTTTTAAAATTAGAAAATATTAAAGAAACTATATTAATCACTTCAGCCGAAGCAATAAAAGAACAAGCAATAATAATACGACTAGGATGCAAAGAGCGACTGACAGTGAAAAAGGAAGAGAAGGTTAGTGAGGACAAAGGACAATAAAAAAACAGGTTTCAAGAAGACAGAAGGTGATGACTGATGTTGCATTTAAATGTTTGAAGATCATAGGTAGCAGGGAAGCAAGATATCAAAAGAGAGTTCCACAGGTGAGAAGTATGAGAAAATAAGATATTAGAATAGTACTTATGGTTACCTCTAGCTAATTCAACAGTAAATGAGTAACAAGGCCTAATTACTAATCTTGTAGTTCATTTGAATCCATGCAGTCAAGATATCAAGGAGAAAAGTCCATTACAAAAATGTAATGTACTAACTACATAGTCTTCAAATCAGACCCTTCTTTTTTTAAATTAGAAAATATTAAAAAATGATATTAATCACTTCAGCCCAAGCAATAAAAGAATGGCTTTCAGGAAACAAGATGGCAATTGATTCTGCATTTAAATTTTTGAAGATTGTAGATGATAGGAAAGAAAGTTCTACAGGCAAGAAATGTGGGAAAAGAAATTATTAGAATAGAACTTATGGTTACCTGTAGCTAATTCAACAGTAAAATGATGAGGCCTAATTACTAATCTTGTAGTATGTTTGAATTCATGCAATCAAGGTATCAAGGAGAAAAGCCCATTACAAAAATTATCATGAAAAAATTAGTAGAAAAGTCAGAAAGCATATCACAGTGGTGGGAAAGTGACTGAAATAAAGATGCCAGGTTAGGACCAATAACATTACAGACCCTTCTTTGGATCTTTTGATATACATATCTATAAATCTACTAGTCACCCATACTTAGAATATTTCTGCCACATATGGTCTGGTGGCCCTATTTACCTCGAGTTCCTTGATAAGATCTAAAGAAGAATAAGCAATATTTTTGGTCCTGATCTTTCAGCTTGGCTTCAGTCACTTTCCTACCACTGTAAGGTTGCCTCTCTTTATCTTTTCTATAAATATTTTCACGGTAATTGTTCGGATGAGCTTTTCACTATGATACCTAGAATTTATAAATCTAAACCCAATACTAGATTGTCATCGAGATCTCATCAATTTAAAATTGGGCTGGCTGGATGTAGCCATAAGTTCTATGCTAACAGTTTCTTTTCTCGCACTTCTTGCTTGTGGAATTCCCTTCTGGCTCCATGATTTCCAGCCAACTTTAATCTGTAAGAATTTAAATACAATGTCAATCGCTATCTACTGTCTACCTGATTACTCTTTTCTCGTTCTGCTCATTATTAATGTTTCTGTTTCTAATCCTTGCACACTCTGTAACCCCTTGTGTCTTAGTGGCTTTACTGCCTTGCATGGGGTGACACCTATTTTTAAAAAACATGATAGGTAGCTGGTGCACAAGACCAGATATATCAGCAATATTTAATGCATGGAGAAATGGTAGATTTATAAATGACATATTAACAATTCAATTTTGGTGGATATAACAGCCTCTGTATTTGTGTGTATGTATTTATGTATGTATACATGTATGTATGTGTGTGTGTATGTTTAAATGAAAGAAAATGTGTTTGTCATTGAATAAATAAAGGAACAATATAAAGTTAGATTCTATATAGTATAATCAGTTTCAATTCAAAATGTTCAGCTGGTAAAGATAAAATGAAAAATTATTAAACCCTACAAACAAGGTAAAGCCAAGTATTTTTTTTTTCTTGGGGTAGGGAAGTCTGAAGAAAAACAAATTAATAAGAAATATTTCATAGTAAAGAATGACTCTTTCAAAGAAAGTAACAGAAAACTGTAAACAAATTTAAAAAAAAAATATTTAAGATCGTTTAGAGCAAATTTCTCTCTTAACAAGAAAATTTTAGAAGCTATAAACAAAAAGACACATACTTAGAATCAGAAAGAGAAAACTGACATTTTTGTGGACACAAAATTAGGAAAGAGGGCTTGGAGAATTTGACACACACAGGGCATACTGAAGATAACAGGGACAGGGTAAGAGTGAGTAATCTAGCAATCAAACTTGTCTAAATGGTGATCATGGGTTGAGAGTCTTGAATTTTTTGTTCTTATAATGAATCTTAGGCAATGTTTACTACTATATATATATATATATATATATATATATATATATATATATATATTAAAGACATTTTTTATATGTTTAACGTTCTTTTTATAGATACAAGTATTTAAGCAAATGCTCTGTTTATAATAAACAGTATTGAATAACATTTACCGGCCTGAATCTCCGAGCAATTTTCATAGAAAATTTTTGTTCTCTGATTCAAAAATGTATATATATATATATATATATATATATATATAACTCAAAATGAGAGAAAGAACAGATGGAGTAAAATTCCACTGTTCGTAGCTTTACTTTTCAAAAAGTGCTCAATACAAAGTAGAGCAATATATCACTAGAGTAATCACCAGTTACTTATCATCACCTGAAGTACAATCAAAGTATTGAAATCTGAAAGCTTTTGTGGAGTGATTTCAACATGTTTTCATTGTAATCTCTTATAATAAAAATAATGTATATATATATATATATATTATAATAAAGAGATAGAACCATAAGATGTATAATCTGGTGTACTTATTAATATTTTTATTTTTACAAAATAGTGCTCAATGCAAATCTACAGAGCATAAATATTGTAAATTTACTTATTTAAAAATATGGTTCCATTGCTAGACAGGACTAGGGACTTTAACTTAATTCTATAATTGAATTTGAAGTTTTTGTTTCTGTTTTTGAAACTTGGTAATTCTTGTGTAGCAATGAAACCATAATTTTAATTTAGTAAATTTATAATATATATATATATATGTATATATATATATCCGATGCAGTGGGAACGAAAGTAATATATAAAGTATATAAATTCTAACGTTCACAGCATTCATTCAAAAAAGAGCTCGATACAGGTAGTAGAGCGATAATTATTTATTATAATTTTATCATATAGACAAAACCATTTTACTCATAACAAAGTTGTTGTGAGTAAAATGGTTTTGTCTATATGATAAAATTATAATAAATAAATATGTATATATATATATATAGATAGATAGATGGTGAACCCCTGCCTATTTGTGTTTCAGCATTTGCAGCTTCACATATTCGCGGATTTTTCTTTAGAACATATGTACTTGTTATTCGTGGAAACCCCGAATATTCACATGTTTTTCTGAAGAACATATGTACAGATTATTCACTGAGAACTCCCTTGATTTGTATATTTTTCTGATAGAACATATTTAAAATATTCTTGTATTATTCTCCGGTTATTTAAGTGACTTAAAACAAGTTTATTTTTATGGTAAAAATCTGCAGAATTGTACATCTTCATTGTAAAAAACATTGCAAAAATATGCATAGTGCTTTGGCTTTGTTCTTTGTTAGGGGCAGTGGCTGGGGTCTTAAAAGTGGCTAAGCATCATCACAGTTCTATTTTTAGAAAATATTTTAAACTTTATATTTTATGTCTTGTTACACATATTTTCAATGGTTGTATCAATCTATGTGTAATTAAAAATGGTTATTGTATGTATGAAAGAAAATTTACACTAAGTGTATGGTCACCAATACTATTTTTCAAAAATGTTTTAAGCAGGCTCCGAAATGTTTCCAAAATGGGGTTTTAACAATCAAAATAGGTACTTATAAGCACTTTTAGGTGGGTTACAAGTATTCATGGATTTTAAGTATTCGTGGATGGTTCTGCTTCCTATCACCTGTGAATACAGGGGGGCTCACTGTATATATTTCAATCCCAACTTGAAGCAATTGTATGTCTAGCCACACTGATGAGCTGTGAAACAGTGATATAGACTGTTTCTAGATGACAAAATATATACATGCTCCCGAAAAAAAATTATTTTGGTTGAGCTCTTGAGGAGAAAAGTAAATTTGTAAACTGACTACTACTGCTGCTGATGCAAGACTCTTCATTTAGACGAATTGAGTTCTCCAGTCATTGGCGTGTTTATCTAAAAATAAATACATCTAAATTTTCCTTTATTCGGCTTAGGGGTAGAGTCTCCGACTGATACCAAATCAGTCCGGTTTCTGACCTCAGCTTGAGGCAATCGGATGTCTAGCCACACTGCACTGATGAGCAGTGAAACATCAAAACAGTCTGTCTGTGGATCACAATATATATATATATATATATATATATATATATATATATAAAGAAATATAGTCTTAAAATGTGCTATATTTATGGGATAAAGTGCTCAATATCAGAGATAGAGCGTGTGTAAATATAAAAGTGAACATAGAAGTCAACACTTAGAGGTGACAGTCTGTTTCATGCTAGTGCAATCGTCAGGCAACGATATATATATATATATATATATATAGGAAAAGGCATTTATATATATCCATGGATTATATCTTTACTGCTTTTTCAACTTTTGTCCAATTAGAATGTATCAGATTACGGTATCTATATATATATATATATATATATATCTCTGTATATGTGTATAGATTCAAGTAGTGTCTGGTTCAGACACTTACCAGATTTTTGAACAGGAGTAGAGGTTTATCTGCTGTTTCTTATATAGGATTGGTTTCCATTTTGTTCTTTTAAAGTCTTTACATACTCTTTCCCTTTCACTAGACCCTTACATCTTATTGCCATTTTTTGTTTTTTAATTGAGTTCACCCCAAAAAAGGCAGTAAAGCCACTAAGATACAAGGGGCTATTGGGAATGGAAGAATTAGAAAACAGAAACATTACTAAAGAGTGAGAACAAAAGAAAAGTAATCAAAAGGACACTAGATAGCAATTGACATTGCATTTAAATTTTTCAAGATTAAAGTTGACTGGAAAGCATGGAGCCAGAAGAGAGTTCCACAAGCGAGATGTGTGGGAAAACAAACTGTTAGCATAGAATATGGTTACATCTATCCAACTCTAACTGCAAATTGATGAGACCTTGTCACCAATCGAGTACTGCGCTTAAATTCATAAAGTCTAGGTACCATAGCAAAGAGCTCATCTGAACAGTTACTATGAAAGTATATATAGAAAAGGAACAGGGAGGCAACTTTATTGTGGTTAGAAGTGACTGAAACCAAGATGCCATGACAAGACCAATAATATTGCTGATTCTTTGGATTTTATCAAGGAGCTTTAGATAGATAGAAGAAGCACAGGGACATATTGTGGCGGCAATATTCTGAGCATGGATGAATGGTAGACTTGTAGATATGCAAGATAGATTCCACTTTCACCCTCTTTTTTCTAATTATTATATAGCACATTTAGAAAATAAAATACTTAATGACACTAATAAACCCCCTATATATGTAAGATATATAGAAGACATTTTCATTTAGCTAAAAATATTGATAAAATTACTTAAAAACAAATTTGAAAGTCATTCCATCCTCAAATTTACACTAGAATTTTAACATTAATAAAATTCCATTCCTTGATATACTTATTGATTCCAGCATGCATAAATTTACTACTTCTCTATATAGAAAACCCACTAGCATTTTGTCTTCTTAATTATAATAGGAAATGCCCCCAACAATATAAGTTAGCCGTTATAAAAAACTTAATCCAATGCACACAAATGATATTTTCTCCCCAAACCATATTCTATAAAGAATTACATAACATCAAAGAAACACTCGTTAATAATGGATTCCGTAATTCAGTCATTGATCAACAAATTAAAATGTATTTCAATTAACTTACTAATACCATTAATAAAATTGATAATAGTAATAATTATTGAAACCACAATAGTGTACGTCAAAAGAAACATAATACAATTAACTTATACTATTGTAACCAAATGCTTAATAATTACAAATATGATAAAACAGCACTCAAAAACATAATAGGTAGAAATTTTAAACCCATTACTAATAATAAACAAGCTCATCATATATTATAGAAAATTTAAAACAAATGACCTCATAGTCTCCAATAACCCTACAACCACACAACTAAATCCTCAACAAAAAACAATGTAGTGTATCAATTTACATGCCCATTCAGAGAGTGACACTAATAATAAACCCACTACATATATCGGTTTTACTACAACCACACTCACCATATCTGTCACCTTTCTGATGTTAGTTCCATTAAACAACATTTCTTAGAAAATCATAGCTATGTACATAATATTAGACAGATATTAGTTGATAACACAACAATACTCACATACACATAGTAAAAAGACTTTTAAGATATTGGAGGCCATCTACATTAAAACAAAGCAATCCACACTCAATAAAATTACATTTCAAACTAGTCACAACATATTACAATGCATTTAAACATATGATTCTGTTGATAACATTTCTTTCTCTCATGTGCTGATGTACGACATCATAGAACCTCATTACGAATTTATGACCTGCATCTGCTATTCTGTTATTGTCACATAGCAAACTTCCATGTAAATGAAACAGGATGCCATCTTTGACAGTGAACATTTCTGCTGTAATGTCCATATAACCACTCTGATGATGGCTCATGTCAGTGAAAAGCTTAGATCTACAACCAATATAAATATCCAAATGTTGGACAGTTTTTGCCTATTTTCTCTTGAAACTAAAGCCATTATACAATGCTTGGAAAGGCTCATGATAAAACATAATAGATATTCATTGTTATATTTAACAATATATGTTGGAATATTTACATATATATATATATGTATAAATATATATATACCCAAGTATAGGATTGGAGAATACAGAATAAATTCCAATAACCAAAAAATACTATTCTTAAAAGAGTGCTCAATACAGAGAAGAACAAATATAATTTATTCAAAAATTATAACATAAATATATTATAAAATCACTACAAAAATGCCCATTTTGTTTCAGCACTTTTGGTGTCTTATCAAGTTATGGTGTTGGATGTAGAATAAACTCTTTATTCTATATTGAACATCATCATTTGATATGACACCAGAAGTGTTGAAACAAAATAGCTATTTTTGTAGTGATTTTATAACATATTTATGTTATAATTTTCGAATAAATTATATATATATATATATATATATATATATGGAGAGGTGAACCAACCACATAGCAGCTTTGGAAAGTGCTTGCAAACCACTCCATGGGTTGAGCCAAACCTTGTGAGTGAAACTGGTTAGGCAGAACTGTTCTAAAACCATTGATGGTTGTACAAAAATCAGTGAGTGTTTGGGCGTACTGTCTTTGTTAAAAAAATTGATCATGCCAGAGTATATGGTCTCTTCCAGAAATTAAGGTCTATCTAAGGTCTCTCCAGTACAATATAAAGAACAGAGCAGGCATGTGTAATAGGGTTTTGGCTATCTGCCCTGGCAGATGGTTTTGTTGACAAAGAGTAGCTGGCCATTATTTATCAGTACTATAGTATAGAACTTATACTGACAGAAAAATGCCTGCATGTGGATTTCTTTTTAAGCATTTCACCCCAAGCAAGGTGGGAGTGCTACTAGTACACAAAGTGCTACAGAGTGTGTAAGTAAGGGAAAAGACTGGGTATAGAGGGGGTTCAGGAAAGGATAAAAACAGAACGGAGGAGGATAAAAAGAAGAACAAGGATCAAGGCAACCGAAGATGTCGATTGACATTACATTTAAATTTTTGAAGATTATAGTTATGAGGGAAGCAATTAAGAAGAATGGAATTCCACTGTCAGGAAGTGTGAGAGAAGAAGCTGTTGGAGTAGAAGAGGCAGTTATATTTAACTGTTTCAACAGTAAAAGGGTGAGACTGAGATCCCAACCTAGTAGCAAACCTAATAGCTCATCAGGACAGATGCCATGAAAATATTTATAGAAAAGAAAGAGCGAAGCCACATTACGTTGGTGAGAAAGTGACTGAAGTTGAGAACCCAAGTGAGAACAGATTACATTGCATATCTGTATTTGGATTTTGTCGAGAACCTTGAGATGAACAGCTGGGACACCAGACCATATATGGAAACTATATTCCATGCATGGACGAATGGTAGATTTGTAGATGTGAAGAATGGACTCAGACAAGAAAAACCATCTGGTGTGACACAGAGAACCAACTTTCCTTGCAGTAGATTCAGATATTGATTGTTCCACCTCAGGTCAGTGGAAAATGTGAGACCAAAAAGGTGCAGTGAGGCGCTTTTGTGGAGTTGAACATCAGCCATTCTGGTAGGAGGCAAGGACATTTCTCTATGGTGAGTAAATGACAGCAGTTTTGTTTTGGATGCATTAAAATTCACAAGCCATTTCCTGTGCCAGTCAACCACAGATTGGAGGTTGTTTTCAAGACCAGTGGCCAGGTTAACTTTGTCAGCAATGCCGGATTTACTATTGACACAGGAGTAAATGGTAGTGTCAGCTGCGTAGATGCCTATTTGAGAACTGATGACATCAGGAAGATCATTGTGGAAGATCAGAAACAGTAGGACCAAGGATAGAGCCTTGAGGAAAACCAGCATTAATATGGAAGGAACTGGAAGAGAACCCATTTAGAACAACCTTCATTTCACGGTTAGACTGGAATGATCAGATTAATTCAAATAATCATCCTGTAATACTATATCCCTGAAGCTTACACATAAGGCCAGCATGCCAAACCCTGTCAAAGGCCATTGATATCTCTAGAGCAACAGCTCAAGCTTCGCTGTTATTATCAAGAGCTTGGTATACATATTCAGTTATGGCCGTAAGCACATCAGCAGTAGACTGGGCAAAGAGGAAACCATATTGTTTGTCAGATAGCAGATTGTGGGAGGTGAAATGCTTAACTATTTTAACATTGATTAAAGCCTTGAAGACATTGCCAAAGAGTGGTAGGAGACTGATGGGATGAGAGTTAGATGAGTCAGAAGGGTCTCCTGAGTTCTTAAAGCCTAAAATGACAGAGGAGGACTTCCAACAGACTGCAAAGCAAGAATCAGTGACGCATTAGTTGTATAGTTTGGAGAGAACTGGAGCCAGCACAGGGGCACATTTCTTTAGGACTGCGGTTGGTATCCTGTCACCACCACTTGCTTTATTAGAGTGTAATTTAGAGAAGATGTCTAATACCATCAACGGGGTTATGCACATCTCATTCAGTATAGCCTCAGTTCTAAGAGGGAAATCAGGTGTGGGTACTCCAGATGAGTCGTGAGTTGAGTTGGTTAGGATTTTCCAAGCAAAGTATTTAGTCTTATCACCTGAGGATGTTAAAACTTTGAATTTATTGAATAGCGAAGAGATTGAGGATTTGATGCAGTTCAGCACACTCTTCCAGAGCCGCCAATAAATCTTTAGGACCAAATTTTTTAGATGCAATTCGTTGTTTCATTCTATCAGCAAACAGCAAACTTTGTTTCATTGAGGACATGCTTGCATTCATTATGAGCAGAGATAGAGAGAATCAGTTGCAATCAGACATGTTATTCCGGTACAGACAGAAAAAGTGATTCCTGTGGGCTATAGCGGCAGAGCAAGCAGGTGAGAACCAAGAAGATAAATGTGATTTAACTTGGTATTTTCTTGCTGGGAGGAAAGCCTTGATGCAGGCTTTTAACCCGGAGGAAACCTCAGATATACATTTTTGTATGGGATGATTAAAAACCACATTCCAAGGGATGTCATGAAGGAAGTCATGAAATGAGTCCCAATCTGCGTGTTAATAACAGAAAGATATTCTGTTAATAGGAGGTTCACAGCTAGATAGGGAGTGGAAGGAGATATTAACAGATGCCACCGCATGATTAGAGTAACCAAGAAGGCAGAGCTGTGTAGTGCAACAGGGATCAGGGATGGAGCTAAAACAGATCAAGAAGGGAATTGAGTGATTGAAAAGTTACGGGTTTGGATACCAACAGTGTTTAAGTCACATGGTATAGTGGGCGTTAAAGCTAAAGACACTGAACATGAATATGTTTGCAAACGGATGTAGTGAGATGGCTTTGACTATATTATCAGAAATGCTATCGAGTACACAACAGTCTTGAGAGGAGGGGGGAACAGTAGAGAAAGAAGAGATAGCTTACTGAATTGAGGAGAGATAGACAGAGACACATATATGAATGGTCTGGAGATTCCAAAGAGAGTTCTCTAGCTAGCCGGAGATGATCACGGATGTAAACTCCCAGAACATGTATGTGCATTACAGAGTTCTTTGTAAGGAGAGGAAGGTAGCCATGAATTGAGAAATCAGAGGAAGAGATAGAAAATGAATTCAGTAAATATACAAAAATAGAAAGAGGGTAAGACAAGGATGTGTCTTCTCGCCAGACTTATTCAACTTATTAGAAGTCTTAACAGGATTCATTATTGGCAGCCACAATCTTAATAATATAAGAGATACAGATGACACAATGTTGACAGCAGACACAAAAAGGAAGCTACATGAACTACTACAGAAGATAGTGAAGGATAGGGAAAATGAAGGACTAGATATCAAATGCAAGGAAATAAAATCATGCAAGAGAAAGAGCAAATTACAAATTGGAGATCCCCAAATCATGCAAGTACAACAATTTAAATATCTGGGAAGAGTTTTAACAGAAGACAAATTGCAACACTGAAATCAAATGGCACATTGGGATAGCAAAATATGCATTCCAAAAGCTAAGCAAAGTATTAAGAAACAGGAAAATTTCATTAGAAATAAAGAAAAGAGTATTAGGTTGTTATTTAATACCATTCCTCCTTTATGGCAGTGAATGCTGAACAATCTTCTTATAGATGAAGAAGAGACCTGAAGTGATAGAAATGTGATTCTACAGAAGAATGCTGTGGATACTGTGGACTGAACATGTAAGCAACGACAGAGTTTTAGAGAAAATGGAAATAAAAAGGACACTTTAATATAAACTCAGAAAGTGAGAGGTGAAATTTGTAGGGCACATAATGAGAAAAGAAAGCATTGAAAATTTGCTACTCACAGGACAGATTGAAGGTAAGAGGGACAGAGAAAGATAATGCATAAGGTACCGAGATAGCTGAAGTAAATGGATGGCAGAATAGGGTTTAGGAGAGATAGCAACAAGACAAAAATTATTAAGAGCTACAAAGGACAGGAAGAGCCATGATCACCTATCACCTTAGGTGACAAGACACATAAAGAAAAATATATTCACATCAGCCAAAGATTTACATTGACCTACTTTTTAAGTTCAATTGGAAAAGGACACAAATATGTGGTTCTACAGAAGGATGCTGAGTATACTATGGACTGAACATGTGATCAATGATAATGTTTTAGAGAAAATAGAGATGAAAAGACATACTGTGAATGAAAAAGAAACAGTTGAATTTCCATAATGAGGAAAGAGTGCTTGGAGAATTTTACACTCACAGGATGCTGATGGCAAGAGGAACACAGAAAAGAAGTAAATAAACTACCTAACAAGCTTGTGTAGTTGGATGGCAGAACAGAGATCAGAAGAGATAGCAAAAAGACAATAGAAAAGAAAATATAATGTTGCCTATTAAAAGTTTGTATTGTGCTTTTCCATTTGAACTTAAAGACATACAAAGGAAAGGAAGTTGTGGAAAGCCATGGTCATCCCCATCCTGAAAAGGACATGGTATATAGAAAAAAATATATAAAATTCTTAAAAAGAGAAAAAAAAGGAAGAGGTTGTACAACAAGTTTTGCCCCTTTGCTACTTCTCCCAGACCCTGTTCTGTTATCCACTTGCTTAAACCTGTCAGGTATGCCATGTATTGCTTTCCCTTGTCTCTATTCATCTTGTGAGTATCAGATTCTCCAAGCCCTTCTTTCTCATTATGAGTCCCAGAAATTTCATCTACCTTTTCCTGATGTTTAGTATAAGCTTCCTCGTTTGTGTTCTCTCCAAAACGCCATCGTTGTTCACAAGCTCAGTCAATGATATCCTTAGCATCTTTCTGTAGAACCATGCCTCCATTGCCACGAGTTTCTTCTTCACTTTCGACAAGATTATCCTTCACAGCAGTGAATGTTGGACAGAGTCGTTATAATTCCTCAAAACTATTTTTGCATTCATATAACTGTCATGTTATGGGCGCGTGGCCAAGTGGTTAGAACATTCACTTTCCAATCATGAGACCCAGGTTCGAATCTCATCATGGTCGATTTATCAGGAAGGCAACCATAGATTCTCTTTTCTTACAACTGACAATTAGCCCTTTCTTTCTTCCCTTCTGTAGGAGTTTCTGCAGTTTTCTTTCTTTATCTGCTATCAACAGTGCCATCTGCATATGTTATATAGGAATAAAGTGTCACTGCTGACACTTGAGTTTGAACACAGATCACCAGTGAGCAAACACAGGCGATCCCATTTTTGAATTAAGTGACCATAGAGGAAGTGCATATATAGGAATTAGCGTGGTGTCTAAGTGATCGTCATCCTACTCTATTACTATATGGATCACATTTCTGTTTTATCCTCTATTAATATTTGGATCTCCATTTCTAGTCTATCCTCTATTACTATTTGGATCCTCATTTCTAGTCTATCCTCTATTGCTATTTGGATCTCCATTTCTAGTCTATCCTCTATTGCTACTTGGATCTTCATTTCTAGTCTATCCTCTATTACTATACGGACTGCTATTTTCTACTCTATTCACTATACTATTCCTCTTTTCAGATCACTATTCGAGTGAGGATTATCGAGCAAGTACTATTAGTGCGAGTGATATTCGAAGGCTCTGACACCAGTACAACAGCGTTACTATAGTTGTATCTGTGATTATAAAGCCTCTGCTACAATGAGCATTATGGAAGTGACAACAAGTATTCATTGACATCACAAAAGTGGCAATGAGTGTTTATTGACGACATAAAATAGTGTCGTCTAGTTCTCTTAGGAGTGTGGGAGCCAATCTTTTAAACTGGAGTTTCTACCTACCTAGAAAAATCTTTGGTTTGTTTAAACACTGATCCCTTGCATTTTCAAACATGAAGGCAAGTTATAAACATAAATACGTATCATAGATTAGACGGCTTTGTTTTAACTTTCATCTCTTGTTTGCTAATTTAGCCTTGGCATGTATAGTTGGTCCACTTTACTAAAAATCACAAAATGGAAAAAGATACATATTTTGCCTGCTCCGCTCCCTGCAGCTTAGAAACAAAAAAAACAACTGGTTGACCTTGGGCAAGTTCCTCACCCATTTTATTTGAATTCATGATACCCTAGAACCATAAATATTTACAGCACAGTTTGGGAATGCCTATACAGACCTTAGGCAGGTTTTTCATGTTCACAGCTGGTTTGCATCCTCTTAAAATAATGCAGTATCCTCGGGAATAAAAGTTTGTGAGCCATATAAGATAGAACCTGGTTGATTTTGATTCAAAAATATCTCTAAGTGTTTACCTTTCTAAATTGAAATAAATGAAAAAAAAAATAGAAAAGGAGATGTAGGCTTATTTTATTTTATCGATTTCCTGTTAAAAGATATTCAGTTTTGATTAGCATGTGGATCTTATGATGGAGAGGACAAATTGCCTGTGTTTATTTGTGGAAGGACATTGGTTAATGGAACATCACTTACGGCTATTTTAGCAACTCCTGGAAAAGTTTTGTTTAAAATTCAAAACATTTGGGAATAAAACAAAAATCACCTAAACCTTTCTTCTTTTTCATTCCTATTCTTTTTTTATTTTCATTTGTTCTACTCTCTTATTTCTTTCGATTTCTTTCTTTGTTTCTTTCATATTCATTCTTTATTTCTTTTGTTGTTCCTATTCTCTTTCTTCATTTTCTTTCTTTCCTGTTTATCCTCCTCTTTCTTCTAGTTTCTTTTTTCCGCCTGCTCTATTCTTTCTTTCTTTCTTTCAGCTCTATTTCCTTTCATTTTTCCTTTCTTTCTATCCTATTCTTTCTTCTTTCATTTTGTCATATTCTTTATTTGTTTTGTTTTTATTGGCTTTTTTCTACTTGCCTTTCTTTCCTTCTTTTTTCAGCCATATACACTTTCACTTACATTTTTTCTCTCAGCTCTTTTCTTTCTTTCTTTGTTCTTTCTTTCTTTCAACATTTTAATCTTTTTTCTTTCTGTTAGCACTATTTCCTTTCTTATATCCTGTCCTATTCTTTTCTTTCATTCTTTCTTTCTCCTGGTCTTCCTTTGTTCTTTTCTTTCTTACTTTCTGTTCTATTCTTTTTGTTCAGTCTTTCTTTTTACTTCTTACTTTCTGTCCTTTTCTCTCTTTCTTTCTTTTTTGTTCTTTCTTTCTTTTAACCCTATATTCTTTTTCATTCTTTCAGCACTATTTCCTTTCTTACTTCCTGTCCTATTCTTTTTTTTTCTTTCTTTCTTTCTCCCCATTTTTCTTTCTTGTTCTTTTCTTTCTGTTTTTTACCTGTTCTTTTATTTCTTACAATCTGTCCTTTTCTTTCTTTTCTTCCTTATTCAGTCTTATTGACTTTCTATCCTTTTCTTTCTTTCCAATTCTCTCTTACTTATATTCTATCATTTTCTTTCTTCTTTCTTTCTTATTCTTTTTCTTTATATCCTATTCTTTCTTTCTTTCTTTCATATTCTTTTTCTTTATATCCTATTCTTTTCTTTCTT